>CM052886.1:105965988-105987910 GCA_028534135.1 Potos flavus
TTTAATAAACCAAATTTATGCAAACATTAAATATTGGTTCACATTTAGACTAATTTATACATTTAATGAAAATCCCAAGTCTGATATGTAAGATGCTCTTAAGTGTCTTAAACCCCCACGAAGCAAACAAATGTGTAAGTTATAACGATTATAAAACCGATCCCTTCGTTTACACTAAAAATCAGAAAGCTAGTTCCATGGATTTAAACTTACTTCTTCATTCTTCTTCTCTTTCCTCTTCCATTGTTGGGTTCCCTTTCTAGGATGTCAGTATGTTTTATTTTTATACCATTCTGAGGTTTCAATACTCTTAGGATCTGCATTTCGGCCACCTGAGTTTGGGCGGGCAGTGAGGCTAGCTGAACAGTTTACAATTCAAATCTGGGCTGCAGGTAACCCGCATGAGTGGCTACTCTTTCTGCTCGAGCTCCTTCCCTCCTGAGGAACTGCCTGATGTCCTGCAAACCCGCTACACCGTTTCGCATTCTCCCCAGCTGTGTATGAAGCCTCCAAGTTTTCCCTGTTCTTGTCAGCACTTGGTATTACTTTATACAGTAGGGACTGCAGATGTGAAATTGAATCTCACTGGAGAATAATACTTTTAAAGGGCATAGATTTTAGAATTTTGCGACCCATTTTGTCCCCTTAACATAGCATACCTAAAAAATCCCTCTTGCCCAGTGTCGCATATTTTCTCTCATGACATACTGAGTAGATCTATTAGCATTATTAAATCTGATGCAATCCTTACTTATATTTTATTATAATTAGTAGGGCAATCTAGAATCTTCTAGGAGATGAGGAACTAACTGGGTTGACTTTATTAGCTCTCTCTTTCAGTGATGTTTTGGTTAATTTATTGTCTTGGTATCTCCTATTGAAACCACCTTCTCTTTCATTGTTGCATCTGACCTCGCCCCTTGTCAGACTTTCTCATTTCTGCTAAAGCCCATATTTACAGTGGGGCTTCTTGGCTTCCTGAGCATTCTTTTCTACTTACATAGATGAAAGCACACCTCTCTCCGCCTCATAAGCAGACACATAATTGATAGAAGAAACAAAACGAACAATTCCCTTTTTATTAAAATCAATTTTTAAGAACTCCATTATTTTCTATTACAAGCCATCTTTTGTGCAATTTATATTAGCTTTTATCTTTTGAGTATTGTAATGATCTCACCGCCTTCCACAGCCTCATTTACTTCAATGAGTCCTAATTATCATTTCTCCCCTCATCCTCTTTCTTCTCATGTTCAACTGTCTTCAGGTGAACAATGGGAGCTTCTTTAAGTTGGCGCCTTTGTCCTTTTTATTTATTTAGCCTCTTTTAAAAATTCAAGTATAATTAACAGTGTTATACTAGTTTTATATTAGTTTCAGGTGTAAAATACAGTGACTCAACAATTCTACACATTACTCAGTGCTCATTATGACAAGTGTATTCTTAATCCCCTTCACCTGTTTCACTCATCCCCCCCACCCCATGACTTCTGGTAACCATCAATTTGCTCTCTGTAGTTAAGAGTCTGTCTCTTGGTTTGTTCCTCTCTTTTTTTTTCCCTATACTCATTTGTTTTGGTTCTTAAATTCCGCATAGCAGTGAAATCATACAGTATTTGTCTCTCTCTGACTTATTTCACTTAGCATTATACCCTCTAGATCCGTCCATGTTATTACAAATGCAAGACTTCATTGTTTTTTTATGACTAACATTCCATTGCATGTGTATGTGGGGAGCTGTTTACCACATCTTTATCCATTCTTCTACTGATGGACACTTAGATTGCTTTCATATCTTGGCTATTATAAAGAATGCTGTGGTATCTTTTCAAGGTTTCGTTTTCTTTGAGTTACTGCCTACGTTTTCTTCTAGGAGTTTTACAGTTCCATTTTCTGCTTATTTTCGTGCATGGTGTGAAAAAGTGGTCCAGTTTCATTCTTTTACATGTTGCTGTCCAGTTTTCCCAATACCATTTATTGAAGAGTTCCATCCCTTCACTTTCCTTTGTTCTTTTTAGCACTTTCCTTGCTATTCTTGAAACATTTTGCTTTCTGGGAACAATAGAACATTCAAGTCCTGTCTTGATTCTTCTCTTCCCTGAGACATGGAATCTGCTATCATCCAAGCCTTGCATTCTAAGGGGTCCTAGTTTCTTTCAGGGAAGAGCAATATTTGAAACCAAAGGCAAAGTGTTGGGTGTCCATATGAGAGCCTATTAAAAATGCTACCTCCTGGGGCGCCTGGGTGATATAGTTGGTTAAGCGTCACCCAAGTCAGGCTCCCTGCCCAGCGGGTGTCTGCTTCTCCCTCTGCTCCTTCTCCCCGCCCCACTCATGTGTGCTCTCTCTCTCTCTCTCTCTCTCAAATAACTAAAATCTTTTTTATTTTTTTAAAAGATTTTATTTATTTATTTGACAGAGAGAGACAGTGAGAGAGGAACACAAGCAGGGGGAGTGGGAGAGGGAGAAGCAGGCTTCCCACCGAACAAGGAGCCCGATGTGGGGCTCCATCCCAGGACCCTGGGATCATGACCTGAGCCGAAGGCAGCCGCTTAATGACTGAGCCACCCAGGTGCCCACTAAGGGATAGATTTTGACCATCCGGGACCTTCAATTATGTGAGAAATGGGTGCAGAAAAGGGCTGTGTAGAGCACTGACAGCAAGTAGGGTGTCCTGCATTTGCCAGGGGCTGACTCCAGCCAGGCAAGTCACCCCAACAGGAAATGACTCCTCCGCAGGGCTGGTCCGGTGTGTGCCTCATGTACAGGGAGGTGCTTCTCTTTAATTATTAAATTTGTTTCCTGTTTCTTCTTTTTCACATGGGGATCCTCGTGGCCTCCTGCCTGGGTGGTTACAGCAATCTCCTAATTGGTCTTAGGCCTACAGGTGGCATCTTCTCCAGCCCATCCTCAAGTCAGCCTAAGCTAGGGGGGAGGGGAGAGTGGGAGTTATTGCTTAATAGACGGGCTTTCAGATTTACAAGATGAAAATAGGTATGGGGATGGGTGGTGGTGATAGCAGCCCAACAGTGCACGCGGCTTTAATATTACTGAACTGCACACTTATAAATGGTAAAGTTGGTAAGTTTTACGTTTTGTGTATTTTTTTTTTAAAGATTTTATTTATTTGACAGAGAGAGAGATCACAAGCAGGCAGAGAGGCAGGCAGAGAGAGAGGGGGAGGCAGGCTCCCCGCTGAGCAGACAGCCCGATGCGGGGCTCGATCCCAGGACCCTGAGATCATGACCTGAGCCGAAGGCAGAGGCTTTAACCCACTGAACCACCCAGGCGCCCCTGTTTTGTGTATTTTAGTACACACATGGAAAGTTCCAGTCAGACCACTCAACTGCTCAATCATCAGCTGTGGCAGAGCCTGGAACTTGCGCTGAAGGTCATTTCTGTGTGGCCACCTGCTCCTCTCAATTTTGGCTTCCTCTTCTCACCCTGGCCCCTGGGTCCTGCTCTGTGCTGCCTGAGACATCACGAGTGGGACTCAGAGACTGTCTGCAGAAGCAAGGAATTCATGTGCTCAGCCCCTCAACGGGTGCCCAGCCCTCAAGCCCGCGGCCACTCTAAGGCCTTGCTCCTGCTTCGAGTCCATCTCCTCTTCCTCTGCCTGCTACATGGGCCATCCAACCACAGGAGAGTCCAGTTCCAAAAGATTTTAATCCAACCCAGGGAATCCTGGGAAGTTACAGTGGGGGAAAGAGGAGGAGGGAAGAAGTGAAAGTATTTGGTTTAGGGGAAAGATACTGATTAATACTAATTAATAAATATACTGATTGATCTTTGATATTACATAAAAATATAAATTTAAATAGCTTTGTTAAAAATATCAGGGTAGGGGTGCCTGAGTGGCTCAGTGGGTTAAAGCCTCTGCCTTCGGCTCAGGTTATGATCTCAGGGTCCTGGGATAGAGCCCCGCATCGGGCTCTCTGCTCGGCGGGGAGCCTGCTTCCCCCTCTCTCTCTGCCTGCCTCTCTGCCTGCTTGTGATCTCTCTCTCTGTCAAATAAATACAAATAAAATCTTTAAAAAGAAAATAAATAAATAAATAAATAAATAAAATCTTTAAAAATAATAACTTTAAAAAATATATCAGGGTAATCACAAATCCACTAGAACTAAAAGCTCTATATTTAAACCACTGAGTGGTCTGAAATGACAACACAGAAAGCAATCCTTTCAGTGAAAATTGGGAAAGGAAAAAAGATACCCAGGAAAAGAAAGAATATAGATACACAGCTTGGTCTCTTTTTTGGTCTCTGTGCTAAGGTTGTTGAGATGACTCAATAAAATAATTACACGATCAGTGCTGAGCGTTGTGTCCAGCACAATAACAATGCAATAAGCTGCTGTTTCTGTTATTACGAGTCACTCTAATTCCAAACAGCCTTCCAAGATAGGCATTATCAGTACTAGAAATGAGGAAAATAAGGCTCAGAGAGGTTTAGTAATCTGCCTAAAGTCACACAGCTGGTAAAGGGCTTTCTGGGAAGTTAGGTGGAAGTTCATCACCGACGAGAAGCAGCTGTGGCAAATCTGCACACAGGGAATGAGAGGCACCGTCTGGGGAACGATGGGGCTAAGGAAATGTGGAAATAATCAAGTCCAATCAAAGGGTAACCTGGGGAAGCATGCCTGGATGGATACCATAGATCTGGAAGAAAAAAATGGAATCCACAGTCCTCGGCCCCATCTGAAGAAAGAATGTGGTTGCAGAAGGGGGTGAGCCCTAGGAAAGGGGGGGTCCAGGGGACAAGAATTGTGAACTGTTTAGTCGTCACTCTGTGGGGAGACAGGCCTGTTCTGGCTCTGAGTATTCTTTCTGTTGTAGCCTACTTTTGATCAGCAACCCCAAATGGCTGTGATGTCAAGTGTATAATAACACTGAACTCATGCTCATGCTCTGTATATCAAAAGATGGGTGGAGAGAGGAACTCTTGCCAGTTTGAGAGAAGAATACATGTGCACCTATTTCACGTTACCCTGGAATCTCTCCCTGGATTATGCTGGACCAAGAGCATGGGCACACGGATTGCACTGCTCCCGGTCTCAGGAAAAGGAATAGGTGAGCCGTCTCCTGAGACTCTGGTCTCTTTTTACTTTATGGACATTGGGTGCCATGTAATGACTGTATTTCCTTCTTTGAACTGGCTGCTAGAGAGCTCAGTTCTAAATGTGTGGTCCTCTTCCCAGCATGATGTTGGTACTCTTCATTTTATTAAATTTTCTTTCTTTTTTTAAAAGATATTATTCATTTATTTATTTGTTTAGAGCACGGGCAGGGGGAGGGGCAGAGGGAGAGGGGAGAGAAATTCTCAAGCAGACTCTGCTTTGAGCACAGAGCTGGACTCAGGGTTTGATCTCATGACCCTGAGATCATGACCTGAGCCAAAATCAAGAGTCAGATACTTAACCGACTGAGCCACTCAGGCTCCCCTTATCTGGTTTTTCATTTTCCCTAGTTGTAATTTTTTTAAAAGATTTCTATTTTTAAGTGATCCCTACACCCGGTGTGGGGCTCAAACTTACAACCCCAAGACCAAGAGTCGCATGCTCTACCAACTGAGCCAGCCAGGCCTTAGTTGCAATTTTTTGTTTAAGCTATTTTCGATTATGTTTAAAACAAGGCTGGTATAAATGAACAAATACCAGGTTTTATTTCAGGACTGGGTTTTGCTGTGACCTGGATGAAATGTTCCCCAAATATTCACCTCTCCTGACTATGATTCCTTGGTCAACAAGCACCATTCTGATTGGCATTTGCCCTTCTCTTTCAGGAATCCTGCTTCCAGGAGGTGGGCTCCCTGGGCAGAGTACTCCACCTCAGGAGCTCAATGGTCCCTAAACCAGGGATCCAGCCATACCTTGTGTCTGTCTCCGTTTCTTTTCTGGGTGTGGGGATTGCTGGGAAGCTCAGAAGGGAGCTTCTGGGCAAGACTCGGAGTGCAGCCTATTTTCTTGCTTCATTTTATGTGAGGTAAACCCATTTGTAATGCTTGCCAGGGGAAGACAAAAGAAAGGAACCAGCACTAAGGAGATACTGAGAAGACAGTGTATTGTACAACCCATTTAATTCTGGCAGTAGTTGCTGTTGGGTTAGAGAACCTCTCTAAATCTTAGTTTCCTTATTTGTAAAATGTAGCTAATAAATACCGCCTCTTCCTTGTGTGGATTAAATGAGGTGATTCATAGAGGTCTACAACCATTGCCATTCTCTTAACTGCCAAGCCTGCCGCCAGAAATGATGCTCACTACACTCCGTGAAGTGGTTAGGACCACTGCCGCCCGCGCGCCTGTCCCTCCAGAGTCTTCCACTAGAGGGCAGGCTGAGGCGGAGACGCGCGTAGGAGCCGCGACTTCCGCCGGCTCTGTGAGCAGGGAAGGCGGCCACCGTGGGGAATAGGGCAAACACCTGTGCTCTGATCTGAATACACGTGCGCCCCACAGTTCTAAAAGTAGGGGCCAGAGGTCCATGTCCTTCTCCTTCTCCCCGTGCTCCTGAAGCCGCCGTGCAGCTCTAGGTCTCTTGTGGTCTTAGCGTCCTGCCCTAGGACTCGGCTCACGGTGACACATAAAGCCGCCCCTACCAGCCCATCTTGTCACCCAGGCTCTTTGAGACTTAAGCACTGGATCTCTTCCACCCTCAGATTTCTTCCACTCGCGCAAGTAAACGACAGCAAACTCAAAGCCCCGCCGACAACTGCGATCTCTCCTTTAGGCTGAGCAGCAACAAATAACTCACGTTTCACATCTGTGGAGCCTTGCACCTGTGCTTACATTTGATTTTCGCGATGACACTTCTGGCGACGCCTGTGCCTGGTGCCCTGCCCCTCCGCTCCTCCTCTGCACAGGGGCACGTGCACACGCTCCGTGGGGGCGCGGCTGGGCGGGGCCCACGGGGCAGCCTGCGAGAGAACCTACTAGTAACCTGGAGGGCCCGCGGAAGGCGCCTGGGCTGCCCCGAGCTGTAAAAATTACTCTTAGGGAGGCGGTGTGCTAACTTCCAGTTCCCCCACTTCAGCCGAGACCACCTCCCCAGTGACTGCAGTCTGGGAGCCTCAGGCAGCTGGGGCAGCAGCTGTGCTTCTGCCTGAGGAGGTCCTGGTTTTCCTCCCATCTCTTGGCAAGGCATGGGGCTGAGCCTGGGGCTGTCTCGGGTAGGGCCTGGCGGCCTGGAGGAGCTGGAAGTCTGCGTGCTGCTATTATGCGGGAGCGGGGCACACCCTCCTCCTGGTCTTTGGTCAGGAGTCTCTCCTCCGTTCCCTTGCCATGTGCTTCTCTTTCCTCGCCCCCGCCTCTTCTCTTTTGCTTGCCTGATTCTCCTGTCCTTCCCGTCCATACCGACCCTCAGCACTTGGGGGTGTTAGCCGTGCCGGCCCCAGGGCCTGCGGCCTTTCTTTCTCTGGCACGTTCTTAGCGGGGATGTGACCCTGTGGGTGAGGCTCTAATGCCCATGACGGATGAAGAAACAGAGGTCTCCCTCCTCTCAGCTTGCTGCCCCTTGCAGTGAACACCCCCTCCCCAGAGGAGACACATTCCTGTGAGTTTTAACACACTTGAGTACAGTTGAGTTCCTGTGCCTCTGTGCCCATTTTCCTAAAAGACAATGGTCTATTTCTTTAGAAGGGATTTAATCCTTGAAAAATGAGCTGATTGCTCTCAGGGCCTAGAATAGTATGTTTCCTCTATTTCATTTTTAAATTATTTTTAAGATTTTATTTATTTATTTGAGATAGCACGTGTGTATGGGGGGGCGCGGAAGGGCAGAGGGAGAGGGAGAAGCAGACTCCCTGCTGAGCAGGGAGCCCAATGTGGGGCTGGATCCTAGGACCCTGAGATCATGACCTGAGCTGAAGGCAGCCACTTAAAGGATTGAGCAACCCAGCGCCACACCCTTTCCACTATGTTAATGGTGTTTCCCACCACCTAAATCTGACTGCCTTGAAAGCCCATGTAAGTGAGAAATGTCTCATTAAAAAATGCAGATAACTTCTCAGATAATCACATGAACTGGCCCTTTAACCCCCTTCCTGCTGAGGGCATGTGTCTCTGGATTATCTTTTAGCATCTGCCAATATTGCTTTCTATAGTGAGAGTCTGTAGGAATGTTTCAGGTTTTTACCTCTCTAGTGATTTTCAGCTCTCTGCAAGCAAATTAGACCGGAAAACTACAGATTCTTATACCACAAAAGTTGGCTTAGAATGGACTCGAAGCACTTCCTCTTCAAAGGGCATCCCTTTGAAAACTATGAACCTATTTTTTTAGTATGATAGATGGAAAGAAATTTCTGGGGTTTCAAGTACAGAAGCTACCTACTGCAACACAATGCACTGAAAAAAAAGTGCATCGATTCCTGGTTTCGATAATGTTATTATAGTATGCAAGCTGTTATCATTGGGGTAAGCTGGGTGAAGGGTGTGTGGGACATCTCTGTACTGTTTTTGAAAATTTTTTGTGAATCTGTAATTATAACAAAACAAAAAGGAGAAGAGAGGAAGAGAGGAGGAGAAAGAGAAGAACATTAAAAAATACATTCTTTTTAAAAAAATATTTTATTTATTCATTTCAGAGAAAGTGAGCGAGCAGGGGGTGGAGGGGCAGAGGGAGAGGGAGAGAGAGAATCTTCAAGCAGACTCCCCACTGAGCATGGAGCCCACCTTGGGGCTCGATCTCAAGACCCTGAGATCATGACCAAGCCAAAATCAAGAGTCGGACGCCTAATGGACTAAGTCACCCAGGCACCCCTAAAAAATACATTCTTAATAAGAAATTGAGGACATTCCAGAAAAAAAGGACTCTTTATTCCTGAGGTTTGGGTCCAAAGTCTGTTGTGGCTTCCTACTTTAGTGAACCAGATTAGTGAACTCGTGTGACCCCAATGACTCTGCCTAGAAAGAAGGCAAGAATGTGTAGTAGCTGTGCCAACTCCTTGATGTCCTCTGGCTTCTAAAAGAAGGGCTAGGTGTCCGTCACCAGCAGGGGGAGCAGCAGAGGAAGAGGGAGAGGCGGACTCTGCACTAAGCAGGGACGGCCAATGTGAGGCTGAGGACCTCCATCCCAGGACCTTGAGATCATGACCTGAGCCAATGGCAGAAACTTAACCAACTGAGCCACCCAGGCGCCCCTCAGATGCCACTTTTTAAAAAAGAGAAGATGCAGTCTGCATGGATGGCGTGGAGTAAGTTTTCTTTTAAACCTACTGTGTCTTAGTGCTTTACTGTATGTTATCTCCCAAACGAGTTTTTCTTTACTTGACTATTTTAAATTTTTACCAAATTTAAACATTATATAATTTTCAAAGACAAAAAATGCTACATGACAATAAAAAGCTGTGGCCCCTGGTACCGCCTTTCCCAGCCTCTAATTCTCTCTTCCTAGACGCAAACGGTGCAGTGCTCAATTGGCTTTTGTCTTCCTGTTTTTAATAACAGGTTGCATCAGCTGGGGTTCTGTGAAGGCTGTAGAGATTCCTCTTGGTATATTAAGCAGGAAAGGCTTTTATGAAGGGTATTAGGAGCTCCTGAAAACCTTAAAGGGGCTGAAGAAGCAGGTTCTCAGCTGAGCCTTATGGAATGGTAGCCAGAATAATGCTAGGTTCTCCTTTGATCGCATGTCTAGGAATTTATCACCGATTTGTCATCAACTTCTCCTCCAACAGGGCAGGTTTTCTCTCCATTCAAATACATGATAATTGATTTCATCTTCTTGGGCAATACCTCTATAGCCAGGTAAAGGAATTCTCTTTATTCCTGAGGTTTTGGTTCCAGACTCCTGTTTCAATATAAACCTGTCGATTCTTAGATTTCCTGCATAGCTGCCTTCTGGAATGTCTCAGCATTGTCCCAGGATTTCCATCCACCTCACTCTTTGCAAGACCCCATGTCTTTGTCTTTGTTGATCTAACCTCTCACTTTGGTGGAACACATACTCTAGTAACTCCCTGAGGGAAAGGCAAGAGATAGAAGTTGTTGTTGTTGTTGTTGTTTTAAAGATTTTATTTATTTAACTGAGAGAGAGAGCGAGAGAGAGAGCACAGAGGGAGATGGAGAAGCAGGCTCCCCGCTGAGCAGGCAGCCTGGTGTTTGGCTTGATCCCAGGACCCTGGGATCATGACCTGAGCTGAAGGCAGACGCTCAACTGACTGAGCCACCCAGGTCCCCAAGAGATAGAAGTTTTTAAGGCTTTGTCTACAAATGTCTTTATTTTACTGCTATACCTGATTAATAATTGTACTGAAGATGAAATTTCAAGTTGCATAACTTACATCTAACTTTTGAAAGCATTGCTCTGTTGTCTTGTAGCCTCCTCTGTCACTTGTTGGCTTGTTACTGGTGACTGAATCTTGATCCTTTTCCTTTTTTCTCTTTAAAGAATTAGAAGAATTTTGGAATTTTTCTCTTTGTCCCTAGCATCTTTAGGATTCATGATCATATATTTTGGACTTCATTCATTTTGCTGGATACTCAAGGTTCTCTCTCAGTTTGGAATTTTTATGGCTCTCAGATCTGGGAAATTTTCTTGAATTATTTCCTTGATAATTTCTTCCCTTCTGTTCTCTCCCTTGGCTCTTTCTGGAAATCTTATTATTCATCCAGATTAATAATCTAATTTTGATATATTTTCTTTTTTTAATTTAAAGATTTTATTTATTTATTTGACAAAGGGAGATACACACACACACAGAACACAAGCAGGGGGAGAGGGAGAGGGAGAAGCAGGCTTCCCGTGGAGCAGGGAGCCTGAATCTGGGCTCCATCCCAGGACCCTGGGATCACAACCGGAGCCGAAGGCAGCCACTTAACGACTGAGCCACTCAGGTGCCCCCTCCATATGTTTTCTATATCATTTATTCTTTGCTTCTTTTTAGATTTCATCAACTTTAAATTCTAACATTTATATGGGCATTTTTGCCTTTGGAATTATATTTATCATTTATTTATATTTTTGAATTATATTTTTAATTGAAAATGCTGTCTTTTAGTTCTCTAAATGTTCATTTTCATAGCCATTCATTCTTTTTTCATGGAGACAATATCTTCTCTTATTTTTATGAAAATATTGTGGATTTTATTTTTTAGTTCTTTGCATTGTCTCTATTCAAAGTTTCTCAATTTCTGTATTTTCAATATCCATCTTTCATTTTAGTGGCACTAAATGGTCACTCTGCTGGTTATCAGTGTATTTTCTCTCAAATGAAAATCCATCCTCTTACCTGAGCTCTGATGATAGAGCTGTGAGCATTTCTCCTTTGCAGCCGACACAAGATTAATCTTTCTCAGGAGAGGGCGCTGGAGGGACGTTGTGGGAGAAAGGGATGTCTGGTTCCAAGGAGCTGCAGTTGCTGATTCTTGTAGCTCCAGCTGCACAACCCATCAGTGTCTCTGGAGGGAACATCCACTGGGCTCCGACTCAGCCACATGCTGAGAGTATGCATTTCCTTAATGAGGTAGTCCTGACACGTACACTGCATACCCCACGCTTTGCATGCAGTGGGTGGGCTCCTGCCAGACTCCCTTGGTGCCTCTACTCCACCCCAAGGCATGTTTCCTGCCTGCCCACAGCTGCATTGGCCTGGGCATCCCAGCGAAATTATCTGGGGCTCAACCACACCCTCTCTAGGGAGGTCTGAATCCAGCTTTGGCGTGGGGGATGCCCTTCTAGGTTTGTCATTCTTAAAGTGTGCTCCTCCAGCCCTAGAGTATGCTTTAGTTCTCCTTATGTTTTTATGATTACTCCTCTTTACAAGTCAATAATTCTTTATATTAAACTCACCCAACTCAAATTAGGGCTTGACTGCTGTCTCCTGATTGGACCTTGACTGGTATGGTAATCCTTGGCTTGTAGTTTAAGCTGTTTGATAACAACATATGTTGGTGGGGTTTTTCAGTGGGCTTCACTATGGTGCAATTGGGCTGGACCGTTTCTCCGGAAGATTCAGGGTCTAGTCAGGTGAAAGAAAAAACTCCATACATTTAAACAGATTTTTTTCCTAGAGAGAAAGAGAGCGTGCACATGCAAGCAGGGTGGGGAGGGGCAGAGGGAGAGAGAGAGAATCTCGAGCAGGCTCCATGCTCAGTGTGGAGCCCAACAGGGGGCTTGACCTCATAACCCCGAGATCATGACCTGAGCCAAAATAAAGAGTCGGAGCTTAACGGACAGCAACTCAGGTGCCCCTAAACAGATCATTTTATATAAAAAATTGTTAACCATGTATTGAGATCCAAAAAAGGTAAAAAGGAGCAATGAGAGACCACAGAAGTAGACAGTGCAAGAAGCAGCTATCTATCACTAAGGCTGGGGAACCAAGGGAGGAGTTTGGGATTATTAAAGAGTAGAATCTATTTTTGCAGGGACCCATGGAGCTGGAACTCAGACCTCTGAGCCAGGCTTGACCCCTGAGTTGGTGTCTCTGAGATGGTGTGATGGGCCTCGTGCTGGGAGTGTGAAAGAACTACAGTTTGGGACCAGGAACTGCTACTGGAACTGGCTGTCACTGCTGTGGTGCGCTGACAGGATTGGGGAGCAAACATGAGGGAGTGAGTCCCTTCTTCCTACTCCAGCCCTGAGGGCTCTCTCTCTGCCTAAGAGGGAGCAGCTGGCAAAAGAGAGACTAGAAGAGTGAGATTGAACCAGCACAGCTCCCCGCCGCCTCCCACTGCTGGTGTTTGCAGGGTTTTTCTTGGTCTGATCAGTCTCTCCAGAGGCGATTTCTCTGTTACTCTTCTGAGGGCAAGTCTGGCTGCCCGGTTGTCAGAACTGATGGGAAAGAAGACCTGGAGATCTTGCCATTTTGTATGCAGACTTTTAGTTAATTCTCCTATTTTCAGAATAGTTCTCTGGGCCTCCCTATCCACTAAGTAAAGCACAAATTGGGGTGGGCTGTGGAAGTCATGCTGCTGTGCAGGTGAGCTAGGGGGCCTGGGGATCTACTGGCTTCTCGAGTGGATATTCAACGTCTGTTTCCAGGCCCTCTTGCAACCCCACATTCAGAGGTACTTGTTATCTTCATTCTTTACTATTTCTGGGGTTCTGCTCTATGAAATCAGCCTAGCTTCTGGGATTTTCCCAGAGCCTTACGGCTGTGAAATCTCATCAGCCATATCTGATTTCTAGTTCTAAGTGTTTCTGTAATTCTCTTCCTTTATCCCAAACTCCTTAGTAAAATCTTATTAAAAGTGAGCCTGGGGGCAGGGGAGAGAAGCTGAGGGGGAAGTCTGCCATTGCCTCCTCCCTGCAGGTCCTGACAGCATCTCCTGTCCAGCTTGCTGAAGGATGCTGCTGTTCTCCCATTGCCTCTTCTTAGCCTTAGATGCAGTGATCTCATTTCTGAGAATCTATCAAATTCTCAATTGTGGGGAAAGCCTTATAAATAAAAAATATTCATTACTATTTATAATCTTAAGGGGCTCCTGGCTGGCTCAGTGGGAAGAGCACATGACTCTTGCATTTCATACACCATCGTGGAGCTGCTTAAGTGACATTTATTAAAACTTTCTATTAACAAGGAAGATGAGGGGTGCCTGAGTGGCTCAGTGGGTTAAAGCCTCTGCCTTCAGCTTGGGTCGTGATCTCAGGGTCCTGGGATCGAGCCCCGCATTGGGCTCTCTGCTCAGCAGGGAGCCTTCTTCCCCCTCTCTCTCTGCCTGCCTCTCTGCCTACTTGTGATCTCTCTCCTCTCTGTCAAATAAATAAATAAAATCTTAAAAAAAAACAAGGAATATGAAAATATCATAATAATAAATTTTCAAAAAGGAATAAAGGTGGGGTGCCTGGGTAGCTCAGTCAATTGAGTGTCCAACTCTTGATTTCAGCTCAGGTCATGATCTCAGGACTGTGAGATCAAGGCCCACGATGTGCTCTGCCCTGGGCATGGAGCTTGCTTGAGATTCTCTCTCTCCCCCTGCTGCTCCCCCATTCATTCACTTGTGGTCTCTCTCTCTCTCAAAAAAAAAAAAAGAAAAAAAGGAATAAAGGAATACAGAATTATATACTCAATTGGTGACAAACATACACTCCCACCCCAAAAAAATCCCAAAATCTAGTTATAAAGACTAGAAAAAAATGTTTGTAAAAAATGGAACCATGATTGTTTTAGTCAACCTTTTCCACAGAAATGGAAACAATAGGAGACATACAGAGAGAATTGGCTCAGGCAATTGTGGAGGCTGGCATGTCCAAGATTTGCAAGATAGGCTGGGGGACTGGAGACTCAGAGAAGGGTTGATACTGCAGTTGAAGTGGGAAGGCAGTCTGGAGGCAACAGTCCCTCTTCCTCCATGGGGAAGTCAGCCTTTTTCTATCAGGGCCTCCAAATCATTGGATTAGGCACACTCACATTATAGAGGGTAATCTGCTTTATTCAGAGTCCACTGATTTAAATGTTAATTTCATCTAAAAAAAATAACTTCACAGAAACATCTAGAAAATGTTTGACCATATATCTGGGTACTATGGCCTAGCCAAGTTGACACAAAATTAACCATCACATTGACCCAGGATTTAATCATCTCTAATTTATTTTCTAAATATTTTACTGTTTTCCAAAATACATATGGTAATGATGATTTACCTTTATGACAGGAAAAGACCTATAAACACATTTTAAAACACAGTTTCCTTGGAGTAGGTCCAGGGTGTCGGGTGCTGGGTGCTTTTCCCAAGCTCCCAATGCCCCTCTGACAGCTCCCATAGCTCTTCTCACCTCTTGCATTCTTTTGTTATTTATGCCAAGCGTGTGTCTTCCTCTGCTAAATGGTAAACTCTTAGAGGTCAGCAACCAAGTCTTACTTTTTTTTTTTTTTTTAAGTAGGTTCCACACTCAGCATGGAGCCGAACATGGGGCTTGAACTCACAATGCTGAGATCAAGACTGGGGTGAGATCAGGAGTTGGATGTTTAACTGACTGAGCCATCCAGGCACCCCAAGTCTTACTCCTTTTTGACTTTCCTTCATCATAGGAAGCTCATAGGAAGTAATTGTTTTCCCATTAAATTAAATTGAATTGAGGGATGTCTGGCTGGTTCAGTTGGTAGAGCATGAGACTTTTGATTCTGAAGTTGTGAGTTCAAGCCTTACATTGGGTGTAGAGATTACTAAAAAAATAAATAAATAAACTTAAAAAAAACTTTAGGAGATAACCTTCAAGGGAATTTTAGGAACTGGTATTTCAGTTAATGACAGAAGGAAGATGTGGAGGCAGTGGGAGCCTGCCTAATAGCATTCATTCAACCGCAGGTAATATGCTGCTTCCTAAGGCTGCACCCTCCATACAGGCCTAGTTGTGGGCCAGTGCAGGCAATTTGTGTTCCAGTTTCTTTGCAAAGTCAACTTGATTTGATTTTCCTACCTCTGTTGAAATTGTTAAAAATTATTGATTTTTTCTAGTGCTTTCTGCAGTTCCTTTGAATTTTAATTTATTGCTCATGGTTTAACTTCTTTTTTACTTCTTGCTAAATGTAATGTTGATATATCTGCTTTGCTTATTTCTGACAAGTTCCCATAAATGGAGGGAATTTCTATAAACTAAATCCATCTTGCTTTGATTTCCATATACCTGGAAATAATTTTCCAAAGGTGAAAAATGCTGCTCTCAAACACAATAAAAATTTTACTTTAAAATGATGTCAACTCCTTGATATATAAATAAAGGAAAATATGGGATGACAGTAACTGTAATACTATAATAATGTATTATTAATTATAATTATTAGCTGTAATAATGTGATAAAGAGCTTAAACTGGGCCAAACATAAAAGAAACTGATTTTGGGGTGGGATGATGGGGTAACTGGGTGATGGGCATTAAGGAGGGCACTTGGAGTAATGAGCACTGGGTGTTATATACAACTGATGAATCACTAAACTCCATCCCTAAAAATAATAATACACTAGTGTTAACTAAACTGAATTTAAATAAAGAAATTTTTAAAAAAGAAACTGATTTTTTGAATAATACCCAGAGGAGAAAATAAAGATGCGCCAAGTGTTGTCTGGCCTTGAATTTTGTTGGTGGTTCTAGATCTTTCTTGAGGAGCTTCTCATCTATGGTATCTCAGGTATCTGGGATCCTGAGGAAATCCCACTGAAAGCAAGAGTTTTTTCCATTTCATCCTATATAGTGACTTTCTAGTCCTTGCCCAAACACAGAAGGTGGAAGCTGAGGGTGAAGAAAGAAAAA
Organism: Potos flavus; assembly: GCA_028534135.1. Lineage (NCBI taxonomy): Eukaryota > Metazoa > Chordata > Mammalia > Carnivora > Procyonidae > Potos > Potos flavus. The sequence goes on from CM052886.1 coordinate 105,982,171, forward strand.
AATCTATGAACCTGGAAATCTGGTTGCTCAAAGAGGAAAGACATTCAGAATCCACAAAAGAAAGAGGGGATCTGGAGATCGGGAAACTATAAAACTTGGTCCAGAGAAGGTTTTATATCATGAAAGAATTTCTGATGAGAAAAATGCAAATGTGGCCTAAGGTGGTGCTGGTGGAAGGTTACTGGCAGGTGCTATGGGCAGACAGTCTTCACAAATGCTCCACAGCTGAGCTCTTAAGGTTTCTGTAAGAATCTATAAATAATTGAAATGATTTTTCCTGATGACCCAATGAGCTTGCTCAATCAGGCAATCTCATCTTATCCAGAGAAAAACTAAACTCACTGTTCCCCAACTGCCATATCTTTCCCTCTCCCCTCTCCCTCCTCTCTTTTATGAATCCTCTTTTAGTCTTTGTATGTCAGCTGCAGAGTGGCCTGGCTATTCTCCTCTATGTGCACGACTTTTTTCTGCTACCATGGACTTACTATACAATTCTAGTATTTCCTAACTTTTGAACTTTGCTTCCTGATTCCAAATCAAGACCTTTCCAGCTTTACACCTAATCACCATCACCATCACTGTCTCCACCACCATCTCCGCTATCATCTCCACCACCATCTCCACCACCATCACCAACACTGTCACCATCACCATCTCCACCACCATCACCATTACCACTACCATCACCACCGCCATCACCATCACCGTCACCATCACCATCTCCACCACGGTCTCCATCAACATCACCACCACCATCACCACCACCGTAACCATCACCACTGCATATTGATTATCATCAGCAGCACCATCATTACCATCATCATCACTACCATTTAGTTCCTGTGAGAGCAAAAAGTACATCTAATTCTCACAATATTCTTTTTTAAAAGATTTTGCTTATTTATTTGTCAGAGAGAGAGAGCACAAGCAGGGGGAGCAGCAGACGGAGAGGAAGAGATAGGTTCCCCACTGAGCAGGGAGCCCGATATGGGACTTGATCCCAGGACCCCAGGATCGTGACCTGAGCTGAAGGCAGATGCTTAACCAACTGAGCCACCCAGGCGCCCCAATCATCACAATATTCTTAAGAAAGGGGGCGCCTGGGTAGCTCAGTCGGTTAGGCGTCTGCCTTCAGCTCAGGTCATCATCCCAGGATCCTGGGATTGGGCCCCACATAGGGCTCCCTGCTCGGCAGAGGGATCTGCTTCGTCCTCTCCCTCTGCCCTGCTTGTGCTCTGTCTCTCTCTCAAATGATTAAGTAAAATTAAAAAAAAAAAAGTACTGTGATTTTCCTTTGAGGAAATGAAGTCAAATAACTTGTACAGAGTTACACATTTAGTAAGTCCCACAGCCAAGATTTTAAACCTAGGTTTGCTTGGGGCATCTGGGTGGCTCAGTCGGTTAAGCAGCTGGTTCTTGGTTTCAGCTCAGGTCATGATCTCAGGGTGGTGAGATCAAGCCCTGCATTGGGCTCTGCACTCAGCAATGAGGGAGTCTGCTTGAAGATTCTCTCCGTCTGCCCCTTCCCCTGCTCTCGCTCTTTCACTCTCAGTAAATAAATAAATAAATAAATAAATAAACAAACAAACAAACAAATAAATAAATAAAATGAATAAATCTTAAAAAAAAAAAACCCAACCACCTTGGTTCGTTTGATTCCAAAGCCCAAACTCTTACCCATTATGCTATACTGCTTTCTAAATTCTTTCTACTACCAGCCATTTCTTTATAGTTCTATTTTTTAGTGTGAATTCTTTTTTTAAAAGATTTTATTTATTTATTTGAGAAAGCAAGAGAGCATGCACACACGAGCAGGGGGAGGGGAAGAGGGAAAGGGAGAAGCAGGCTCCCCATTGAGCAGGGAGCCCAAAGTGAGGCTCGATCCCAAGACCCCAAGATCATGACCTGAGCCAAAGGCAGATGCTTAACCTAGTGATGCTTAACCTGGTGCCCATTTTGGTGTGAATTCTTAATAGAAAGAATCTGGTTGGTTTGGCTCAATTTTTAGTACCATGCCATATTACTAGTCACTGGCCAGCTTATTGATCGGCTGACCATGAGTCAGGTACCCATCTCTGGACCAATCAGCTGTGGCCAGAGGACGCAGGGTGCCTGGGGCTGCACTCTCAGCAGAGGCTGTGTGGAACAGGTGCTGTAACTGGCATGGCCAGTGCATGTGTAGGTGTCTGACTTCCCCTGGGAGTTTGTTCAAAAGAACAATTTATACTGTACATTGATTTATACTTCACCTCTTTGCACAAATTATTTGAAATGGCTTATAACAAAAACACAACTATGAAATAATAATGTATAAATACACATGAAAACATTTAAAACATACAAAATGAAGCAAAAGAGAATAGAAATATTCCAAACCTTAGGGATGAAAATACTGAGGTACTTGCAAAAGTCAGTGTTTTAAGCTTTTGGGGAAACCAGCACAAAAAGAAAAATAAGGGCAGCCTATAGTACCTATGAGGAAAAGAAAAAAAAAGCAACTTTTCCCAGTAGTAAATTCTAAAATAAATTTCTCACATGAGGTCCTTAAGAAGACACTAGGAAATGTAAAGCTGAAAGTTTTCAGCAAATTTTCTGTAGCAAATTCAATAATATATTTCATATGCTTGTTCACTATAGCAAACCTAGCCAAGGAGAAGGCAGAGCATTAAGACATGGGGTAATGGAAGAGATTCTAGGAAGTGCTAAAAAAAAGTCCTACAAAGATAATGTCCATGATTCAGGGACAGAATTTGGAGAATTTAGAAAGGAGAAAATTGCATGCTCCTTATATAATCATCTCTAAAATATCCTTTATCTCCGTTGGACTTATTAGGAGCTGTATACCAGAAATCCTAGTTTATACTGTTAGGTAACTTTAGGATATATGGTTTCTTTTGATGATTGAGATTGGTTACTTTTTCTTTTCTTTTCTTTTTTAAGATTTACTTTATTTATTTGAGAGAGAGAGAGAGAGCACAAGTAGGCAGGGCCACAGGCAGAGGGACAGGGAGAAGCAGGTTCTCCGCTGAGCAGGGAGCCCAACACCGGGCTTGATCCCGGGACCCTGGGACCACAACCCGAGCCGAAGGCAGACGCTTAACCGATTGAGCCACCCAGGTGCCCCAAGTTACTTTTTGTTTTTTAAAAAACGTATTTATTTTTATTTATTTTTTATCGGAGTACAGTTTACATACAATGTTACATTCGTTTCAGATGCATAACATTTGACAAGTCCATACACCATGCTGCCCTCACCACAGGCGTAGCTACATCTGCACCATACAACTCTATTACAATATCATTGACTATCTCCTATGTTATACCTTTTATTTTTGTGACTTATTCCATAACTAGAAGCCTGTATCTCCCACTCCCCTTCACCCACTTTGCCCAACCCCCTACCCCCACCCCTCTAGCAACCATCACTTTGTTCTCTGTGTTTATGGGTCTGTTTCTGCCTTTTGTTTTAATTACCTTTTCTTAAAAGCTCCTTTGGGCAGGTAACAGGTCTACATTGTTCCATGGAAACCAAGGCAGTCAGCCTATGCTCCCACCTGGACAGAAACAATGTAGTAGTCTATGCCGAAATGCCAAAGCCAGGACCTCCTTCAGGAAACTGTTTTGGATTGCTCCAACTCATGAACTACAGTGAACCAGCCACATCATGAAGCATTACTACAGCAAGACAGACCTAGTCCCTAACCTCATGTTGCTCATATAAAAGCTAAAATCATTATTTTGAAAAAATAAATCAAAGCAGGTACTACCAGTCACCCTCTACAAACAGAAATATCTCAGAAATTACTCATCAAATCCTTTGAGAATGACAAGGAACCCTGCAAAATGTATGTAATTAATTTTCTGTATACTTACTTGAGATATCCAAATTAATTGTAGAAAACGTCTGCCAAAGACAATTATTTTAATTTATGTAATAATTAATACTGTGGCTATTTATTTTATTTAGTTATCAGGATCATTCATCTCTTAAAACCAAGATCCTTCCTGGTTAAAGTTAATAAAACCATATCTACAGCCCACTTACTTTTTTTTCCACCAATCCTTATTTTTATTGTGTAAGTATATATAACAATATTATAATTTTAACCATTTGTAACTGTACAATTCAATGGCATTAAATACATTCACAATGTCTACAGCCCATTTATGTTCTTTTTTTTTAATTTAAATTCAGTTTAGTTAACACGTAGTGTATTATTAGCTTCTGGAGTAGAATTTAGTGATTCATCAGTTGTATATAAGACCCAGTGCTCCTCACCAACCGCATCAAAGAGACACTGGCAGGGGATCCAGTCTGTGGTTCATGAACCTGCAGCTTTCCGCCCCTTACACCATTCAGAGGGGGGGTGCACTCCTGCCAAGCGCCTTAGAGAGCCTGACGTGATTCAGGAGCCTGCAGCTTTTCTCTATGTGAGCGCTCCCTAGGCTCGGTGCACTCCCCCAAGCCCCTGAGAGACTGGCTGCCGGCGGTCTCTAGGACCGCGGGATGTCTGCCGCCTGCCGCAGGGTCTGGGCACTCCCAGCCAGCTCCACCGCTGCTGATGCCGCTGCTGGAGAGAACGCGGCCGCTTGGGGCAGGAATCTGAGCGCACCCAGCGCAGACCCGGAGCCGGATAGCAGTTGCAGCGACAGCAACCACCAGAAACCAGTTTCCTAGACCTCGCAGCTTTGGTTGCGCGAGGGTGCAGAGGCTACAGAGGGCCTCGTGGGGCCACTGGGACAGTGGCTGGGGGTGCGCACCCCCTGTGGCGGGCTGCGGTGTGGGCGGAGCTTGCAGAGGGGAGACTGCATTCTGGACCACCCAGAGGGGAGCAGACTGAGGCTTCTCTGTGACTCGGAGGTCTGGGTACCAGCAAACTCCTTGCTTGGACTCTCTGAAAAGGTGAAAAAACTGCAAAAGAGCGAAAACCTCCAGAGAGCAGAAGCCTGAAAAACTGTTTTCCACAGAGCCCAGCCCCTCGATTGGGGCGCAGGGCGACTCAACCCAAGCAAGACTGACTGGAAAACAACGCGACAGGCCCTTCCCCCAGAAGACAACCCCAAAACAAGAAGACAATAACCACAGGGCCCCCATAAAAATATAAAACCCCAACAGTAGGGAAAATCAATATATTAAGCTCCCAATTATACCCCAAAACCTGTATATTTCATAGATAAAAGTTTTTTTCTTTCTTTCTTTTCTATTTTTTTTCACTCATTCTCATGTTTCTTGGTTTTTTGTTTTTTGTTTTTTTAACTACTTAACATTACAGCTAGAGGCTTAATACAACATATGGAAGAGTTATAAACACTGTCCCATCCTATTTGTCTCTCAGTGTTTCTATGTATCTACTTTTGTTCTGGTGTTATATAAACCTTATTCTTTTTTTTTTTTTTAATTAACACATAATATATTATTTGCCCCAGGGTACATGTCTGTGGATCCTCAGGCTTACACATTTCACAGCACTTACCATAGCACATACCCTCCTCAGTGTCCATAACCTAACCACCCTATCCCTACCCACCCCTACCCCCCAGCCACCCTCGGTTTGTTTCAGGAGTTTAGGAGTCTCTTATGGTTTGTCTCCTTCCTGATCCCCTCTTGTTTCATTTCCCTCTCCCACCCCCCAAAACCCCCCACCCTGCCTCTCGAGTTCTTCATATCAGAGAGATCATATGATAATTGGCTTTCTCTGATTGACTTACTTTGCTTAGCATAATACCCTCCAGGTCCATC
>CM052886.1:105988410-106015488 GCA_028534135.1 Potos flavus
AAAGAAGGGCCACATGTACCCCAATGTTCATAGCAGCAATGGCCACAATCGCCAAACTGTGGAAAGAGCCAAGATGCCCTTCAACAGATGAATGGATCAAGAAGATATGGTCCATATATGCAATGGAATAGTATGCCTCCATCAGAAAGGATGAATACCCAACTTTTATTTTAACATGGACTGGACTGGAAGAGATTATGTTGAGTGAAATAAGTCAAGTGGAGAGAGTCAATTATCATATGGTCTCACTTACATGTGGAGCGTAAGGAAAAACATGAAGGACATTGTGAGAGGGAAGGGAGGGATGAATTGGAGGAAATCGGAGGGGCGAAGAACTATGATAGACTGTGAAGTCGGAGTAACAGACTGAGGGTTTTGGAGGGGAGGTGGGTGGGGGGATGGGCAAGCCTGGTGGTGGGTATTGAGGAGGGCACGTATTGCATGGAGCACGGGGTGTGGTACATAAACAATGAATCTTGTAACACTGAAAAAATAAAAGTATTTGGGGGAAAAAAAAAGACCCAGTGCTCCTTACATCTCGTGCCCTCCTTAATATCCATCACCCAATTACCCCATCCCCCCCTACCCACCTTCCCTCCTGCAACCCTCAGTTTGTTTTCTAGAGTTAAGAGTCTCTCATGGTTTGTCTCTCTCTGTGTTTTTGTCTTATTTTATTTTTCCTTCCCTTCCCCTATGTTGATCTGTTTTGTTTCTTAATTTCCACATATGAATGAAATCATAGCTACATCTGCCACCATACAGCTCTATTACAATATCATTGACTCTATTCCCTATTTTGTACCTTTTATTTGTACCTTTTATTTATACCCATGAATCTAGTCTATTTAAAATCATGTTAAATTGTTGAGATAGTGGTTTTAAAAGGAACTGGAAACATTTGACAAACCCAAAGAAGAGAATATCATATGGTGTTACATTAAGCAGCTATTTAAAATTATTTTATCCAGAATTTTTAAAGGTAGGATATTATTTATAACATAAAGTTCAGTAGAAGGAGTAGATGCCCATTGAATGAAAAAAAAATACCAAAATGCTAGCAATATTTATAGATTGGGTCGAAGATTATTTTTTTCTTATGTAGGTATAATTTTTCCCCTAAGATTCTGAACTCAGTAAATGTTATTACTTTTTTTAGCAAAAGAGAGTCTCTTCTACAATTCTTTTTTTTTTTTTTTTTGAGAGAGAGAGGCAGAGAGCGTGAGCATGAGTCGGGTGGTGGGCAGGTGGGCAGAGGGATAAGGAGAGAGAACGGTGCCTAGCACAGAGTCCAACAAGGGGCTCAGGTTCACAATCCTGAGATCATGACCTGAGCCAAAATCAAGAGTTCAATGCCTAACCAACTGAGACACTGAGGCACCCCATCTCTTCTACAGTTCTTAAGATTTATTAATGTGATATATCACATTGATTGATTTGTGGATGTCGAATCACCCTTACAGCCCAGGAATAAGTCCCACTTGGTCATGGTGAATAATCCTTTTAATGTACCCTCGGATCCTATTAGCTAGTAACTTGGTGAGAATTTTTGCATCCATGTTCATCAGGAATATCGGTCTGTAATTATTTTTGGTGGAATCTTTGTCTGGTTTTGGGATCAAGGTAATGCTGGCCTCATAGAATGAGTTTGGGAGTTTTGGGCATGTCATCATTTAATTGGATGTTTTTCTTTTCTTTCTTTTGTTCTCTTTTTCTTTCTTTTCTTTTGACTTTTTCTTTCTTAATGTTGCATGAAATAATAATGTTTGCCAGCTAATGGAGTCTTAGATTCAGTGAAAAATTGTAGTTTGTTATGGACATATCCTGTGCCTCAGTCCTTAGCAAGTGCAAGATGAGTAGTGAGCTGGTGTATGACCTGGCCCTGAGGCACTCAGAAATAGGCAGTTTTCAAGAGGTGCTTATCTCTCAGAGGGACACTACCCAGCCATTGCCACTAGAGGGCTCATCAAGACATTTCATTCTGCAGAACAAAGGAAACCATCAAGGAAATGAAAAGGCAACCTACTGAATGGGACCAAATATTGACAAACCATATTATCTGATAAGGGGTTAATATCCAAAATATATAAATAACTCATATAATTCAATAGCAGAAAACAAACAATCCAGTTAAAAATGGGCAGAAGATCTGAATAGACTTTTTTCCAGAGAAGATATGAAGATGGACAAAGTGTACATGAAAAGATGCTCAACATCACTCATCATGAGACATCAGGGATATGCAAATCAAAACCACAATGAGACATCACTTTACACCTTTTAGAATGGCTAAAATGATAAGAAATAACAAGCGTTGGCAATGACGTGAGAAAAACAGGACCCTTGTTTCACTGTTGCTGGGAAGATAAATTGGTGCAGCCAGTATAGAGGTTCCTCAAAAAATTAAAAATAAAACTACCATGTGATCCAGCAATTCCACTTCAGGGTGTTTATTCAAAAGAAATGAAAACACTGGGCACCTGGGTGGCTCAGTCCTTTCGGGGTCCTAGGATGGAGTCCCACATCAGGCTTCCTGCTCAGCAGGGAGCCTGCTTCTCCCTCTGCTCCTTCCCCACCACTCATGCACCCTTTTTCTCTCTCTCTCGCAAAATAAATAAAATATTTTTTTAAAAAGACATGAAAGCACTACCTTGAAAAGATATATAAACCCATATGTTTATTTCAGCATTATTTACAGTAGCCAAGATATGGAAACAACCTAAGTGTCAACCAACAGATGAATGGATAAAAAAGTTGTGGTATATAATGCAATGGAATATTATTCAGCCACAAAAAGAAGGAAATCCTGCCATTGCGACAACATGGATGAACTTCAAGGGCATTATGCTGAGTGAAATAGGCCAGATAGAAAAAGACAAATACCATAGGATCTCACTTATATGTGAAATCTAAAACCAAAACAAAACAAAAGCTGAACTCAAAGATACAGAGAAAAAATTGGTGGTTGCCAGAGCCAGGGGGTGGGTGAAATGGATGAAGGTGACCCAAAAGTACCAACTTCCAGTTATAAAACAAGTAAGTCCAAACAGCACCATGGCTATACTTAATAATACTGTATTGCATATTTGAAAGTTGCTATGGCAATAGATCTTACAAGTTCTCAACACAAGAAAAAATGTGTAACTGCGTGTGGTGATGGATGTTAGCTAGATTTATTGTGGTGATCATTTCACAATATATACAAATATGAAAACTAATGTAATGTTATATGTCAATTATATCTTAATTTTTAAAACCCATTTCTTCGGGAAGATACAGGTAGTCCAGGAATCTCTCTTCTCTCCAGGCCATTTGTTGCCATGGGTGCCGTTTCTGCAGTTGCTTTGACATTTGACTGTCATTGCGTTCCTTCCCATTATCTCTTCTCCTATGCTGAATATACATTCTAATTAAATCTTCATCCATGTCAATTTAACAATTTAACCATATCCAAAGTTTTCTAATATCCATTTTTCTGAAGATTTCATTTATTTATTTATTTATTTGAGAGAGAGAGAGAAAGAGATACTGAGAGAGCATGAGCAGAGAGGAAAGGGCGAGGAAGAAGCAGGCTCCCTGCTGAGCAAGGAGCCAAAAGCAGGGCTCAATCCCAGGACCCTGGGATCATGACCTGAGGTAAAAGCAGACGCTTAACTGACTGAGCCACCCAGGTCCCCCTCTAATAGCCATTTTTCATCAACTCTAACATTCATGGTATTTATTTGACTTTACTAGTAAGTTGATTTTGTTTTGTTTTGTTTCGTTTTGTTTTGTTTTTTAAGTAATCTCTATGCCCAGTGTGGGGCTTGAACTTACAATCCTGAGATCAAGAGTGGCATGCTCTACCAACTGAGCCAGCCAGTTCTGTTTTTTAAAATAGTTATAGCCTCTGTGATCCAGGATCCTACATTATATTATGCCTCAGCTTCCTTCACAAATCAGGCATCAAATGCCAGCAGCTAGACACAAGCAGTGCATAGTAATCAAAATGAGAAAGAATGGGTTGACTGTGGTCTCAGCATGAATGCCTCTGCTCAGGGGTGCATCTGTAGCTTACCTTCCTTGTATAGTTACATTGCTGATGATAAATGTCATTGCTGAAAAGTCTTGAATTTCCCAAAGAGGGTGTGGAACAGTGAGGCATTTCACAACTTTTACATCTACATGACAGCCATGTCCATTAGCTTCCCCCAGCCATCTTGATGGTAGAAGTTGTTTTATGGCTTTCCACTGTGTCCTCAGAGCCACACATAGTAACTTGCATATGTATACTCAGTCAAGACCTGATGGATAGCTAAACAAATCATCATATTCCACCTTCCCATGTGTAGAGTACAGAAGTTAAAAAACACTCCTGGGTAGAGAAAATTACAAATACCTTAAAGTCATCTTGATTTGGAGCTGCCTCAAAAACTTTACATGGAGTCCTGAGCAACTGGAATGACTCTTATTGTGTTCAGTTCAAGTCGTCTCAAGGATGGGGTCTGAGATGCTGCAAATATTTTTAAGAGCAGAAAATACTACTCAAGGCAAAAAAATACTGTAAATGTCAAAACTGATGACACATTTCCTACCATCCTTTGTACACACAATGATGGTTCTTTTGTGCATGTGTGTCTAGAACTCATTTTCGGGCTAGGGCTCCTCAGGAATGGGGAGTATGTCTGGTTTCTCTTGCCTTGCTCAAACCTAAAACAGATAAAAGGAAAGATCCAAGGGCCTCTCATCATAAACCTAAAGGAGGATTTTTATGAATAGGGTGCTGAGGGGCTGTTCATCACTTGAAATTCACCTCTAATGAGGTAAAAAGTGAATGCCCTGGAGCCAGAAGACCTGAGCGTCACTCCACTATCTTCTTCCTTGCTGTACCACTTACCATTCATATGATCTGGGGGCAATTTATTTAACTTCTCTGAGCCTCAGTCTGTGTTTCTAAGACAGGATGATTTTCCTGTCACAGAGTTGATATGAGGATCAAAAAAAGACAACACATGTGAAAGCAGGAGAAGTGCCCATAAATATGTCATAAATTCCAGGTCAGTTATCTCTTTCCCTGGGAAGCTTTCTTGGGTCTGCAGTGGCTGAGGGAGGCCCCTCGTTTGGGCTCCACACCAATATATACCATATAATGCACTTAGCGCATTATACCGTAATTGGTGGTTCCTTTTCTTTTTTTTTTACTAAACATTTTCATATTTTATTGTGAGAAATTTGTGTAGAGAATAATTTTTTTTATTAACACATAATGTATTATTTGCCCCAGGGTACATGTCTGTGGATCCTCAGGCTTACACATTTCACAGCACTTACCATAGCACATACCCTCCTCAATGTCCATCACCCAGCCACCCTATCCCTACCCACCCGTACCCCCCAGCCACCCTCAGTTTGTTTCGTGAGTTTAGGAGTCTCTTATGGTTTGTCTCCTTCCTGATGGTTCCTTTTCTTTCTTTCTTTCTTTTTTTATAGATTTTATTTATTTATCTGACAGATAGAGAGAGATCACAAGTAGGCAGAGAGGCAGGCAGAGAGAGAGGGGGAAGCAGGCTCCCTGCTGAGCAGAGAGCCCGATGCAGGGCTCGATCCCAGGACCCTGAGATCACATGACCTGAGCCGAAGGCAGAGGCTTTAACCCACTGAGCCACCCAGGTGCCCCGGTTCCTTTTCTTTTTGAAGTTTTTGTTTATTTATTTTTCATTTATTTTTTTTAAAGATTTTATTTATTTATTTGACAGAGAGAGATCACAAGTAGGCAGAGAGGCAGGCAGAGAGAGAGGAGGAAGCAGGCTCCCGGCTGAGCAGAAAGCCCAATGTGGGGCTCGATCCCAGGACCCTGAGATCATGACCTGAGCCCGAGGCAGAGGCTTTAACCCACTGAGCCACCCAGGTGCCCTAAAGTTTTTGTTTAAATTCCAGCTAGGGGGCACCTGGATGGCTCAGTCAGTTAAGCATTCAACTCTTTTTTTTTTTTTTAAGATTTTATTTATTTTACTTGAGAGAGAGAGAGGGAGAGAGCACAAGCAGGGGGAGCATCAGAGGGAGAGGGGGAAGCAGGCTCCCTGCTGAGCAGAGAGCCCGATGCGGGGCTCAATCCCAGGACCCGGAGATCATGACCTGAGCAGAAGGCAGAGGCTTTAACCCACTCAACTACCCAGGCGCCCCATGGGGTCAACTTTTGAAGAACCTCCACCGTTTTCTAGAGTGGCTGTACCCATTTGCATTCCCAAAAATCTGTTGGTTTTCTTTTCCTTGAGGCAAGGATTATGTTGTTCACATCTGTTAGTCTGCCATCTTTGTTCTCAAAAGAATTCCCAGCACATACTAGGCACTTATTAAAGGAATTTTAATTTCTTTGTTTCCAAACAAGATGAAAACTGAAGAAATAGCACCAAAAGAAAGTATAGATTCATTCATTTATTCCAAAATATTTAATCAAATCTGGGATGATACTGAATTCAATATGCACCATACTTATGTCCTACTAAGAAAGAAAAAGTGCCGCCAACTAAACTCTGACATGCCATTGGTGGTAAGACACATTTCCATTTTAAGCTTCATTTTAAACTATATGCAATGGGGGAAATGTGCATTTTAGGATTAATGAAGCACAGTGTTTACTGAATGCTTACTCTTTCATGTATTGCTCTCAAGACCCTTATTCTCAAGGAACTGAGATTCTAGTGAAAGGAGATAGAGAGGGAATAAATAAATTAAAACATAAGTAAAGATAAGTTCAGCTTGTGATTAGCTCCATAAAGGAAATAAATATGGTGATATACAGAGACTACAGAGAGGAGTTACAGATAAATCACATGAATGGTCATGACTAGATTTAAAAAAACAATTATGTGTTCACTAAGGTATCAAACAATACTTCTGTAGGGGGAATGTTGAATCACTATTGCTGGATAACTTCACAAGCATTCTTGTTTGCAAAGACAGGTGATGGGACCAGAATGTGCATTCACAGACATTTTTGTGAGGGGTGACATGCCAAAACAGGACATAAATCCTGTTCAGGCGCAATTCTGTAAGGTGTGTCCTTGCCTGGTTTTCTTAATCTGGGCAGCATAGTAACACCATGTGCCAGTTGGGGTCAACTGGATTTGGTACCACTCCTAAACAATACCTAAAGAATTATTTTCAACACTGAACTTTATAAAGAAAACAGGAGGATTAGCTGAGTGCGGCTGGACTCACATGAAGGGATGAGCTGTATATCTAAAGAAATGGCATGCATGGGTACATGCAACGAATCCTAAGTGTCATAATGAGTATAATATGCATTAGCACTTAGCACTAGAAAGGACTTACCATGGTGTTTCCCCAAATGGGGGCTATGGTAGTCCACATGTTCTTTATGATATTTTAAAAGCATGTCATATCAGTTAGGGTCCCATTTGGCTGGAATTACAGAATGCCACCTAACTAAGCCGCAGCACTTACTTGTCTCATATCCAAAAGGTCTGGGAGCAGCCCCGAGGCCTCAGCAGCACCATCTGGGACCCAAATGATTTCTTTACTCCACTCTCGGCACGACAGCTTTCACCTTCCCACTTGTCTCCTCTTGATCTCAGCATGCCTGCTGCATCTCTAGATCTCATACTTATATTCCAGGTGGGAAGAAGAGTGAAGGCTGAAGGGGTGAAGTGTTTTCTCCTGGTCACACTCTGCCTTTTTATTTTAGAGGGCACGTGGCCCCAGTGTCTTCTGCCTGCATCTCATTGGCCAGAACCGTATCTCATCTCCACACTTGGCTGCAAGGGACACTGGGAAATGGGCACGCTGCCACCCAACACAAACTTGGGTTCCCCAAGTATGAAACAAAAAATGGAATTTGGATGGCAAATAGGTGTTTCTGCCACATATGTTTTCTTTAGAAAGTAATTTTTAAAAGCCCCATAATGTAAGCATTTTCTGGATCCTATTATGACCAGTGTAAAACCAACATAAAATTAATAGACAAGATTAGACTTTATAATTGTCACACAAGAATAGAACAAAGACTATCTTAACATTGAAATGGTGCCTTTGCGTTAAGTGAATGCCAGGCAGTTTGATAGCTCACAGAGACACTGAAGGTCTTGAGACAGTTTGTACAGGGAAAATCTGTGAAAGAACAGAGTCATCACATGACAAAGGAGACTTGCTTAACTATGCTGTAGGAATTGGTACCATAATAGTGTTGGGAGAAAGGATTCTTCAGCAAAAGAATATCACATATCACATTAAATTACTGCAGTTATTTCTAACTTTATTGGCACAGTAGAGTTCTAAGCATAAAGAGTTGTAGTTCATTTTCTGGTTTATACATATATAGGTAATATAATAATAACTTAAACCAACACTAGGAGTTCTAAAAAAAAATTTCTTTACCTTTTAAAGGGTTAATCACCAATTTTGAGAAATGACTGAATAAGTAACACATAATTATTTATTAAAAAGTTCTTTCAGGGGTGCCTGGGTGGCTCAGTGGGTTAAAGCCTCTGCCTTCGGCTCAGGGCATGATCTCAGGGTCCTGGGATCGAGCCCCGCGGCGGGCTCTCTACTCAGTAGGGAGCTTCCCCCTCTCTCTCTGCCTGCCCCTCTGCCTACTTGTGATCTCTCTCTCTCTCTCTGTCAAATAAATAAATAAAATCTTTAAAAAAATTAATTAAAAAAAGTTCTTTCATGTTAAAGATTGGAAGAGGCTCTGAGAAGTTAGGGAACTTGCTCCAACAGTACTGAGCTAGGTGATGATGAATCTCTGAGTCTTTAACTTCTTGGTGCCTTAGTACACTGATAGACCAAACATATCCGTGGTCATCTCATAAAAATGATCAGTGTACCTATCTGTCTTGAGCATTATCTAGTAAGCACTTTGTGTATTATTCAAACCGTAGTGACAACACTTGAATAATAGCTGTTATGTAAGTTTTGGAAACAGACTTAAGCTGGAGTCTAATAATGTATTCCATGTTTCTGATTCTAGACCATAATGCTATAATCCCATTACCAAATGGTGGTGGTGATGCTGACAATGGTGGCTGGGTGGGCAACCAACAATTAACTATCTTCAAATATCTTTACTTTTTGCTTTTTGTCCTAAACTCCTCAGGGAGCTGTTATATTTAATACTTGGGCCTTGTCTGTGGTCTTAGCCATCTTAAGCATTATTTGTGGGCTTTTCCATGAAAGAAATTACTCCCTGTGTGACTCATATAGGCACAGATATTCTACCAAGTCAGAGGTCGGATCAGGACTTTGTCCTTCATTTCACACTGTGACAGAGATGAAACTCAGTTATTTGCTACAGTGGCCTGTCCCTACTGTAAGTGCTCACTGGATATTTGTTGAATGACCAATTAGCTACATCCTTAAACATAATCCTTTGGCCTGGGTGTGGAGAGGACTTGGGTGTAGTGTTCTTGAGAGACCAGAAAACTATATTCTTCATTATCTACACGGACTCAGATTGGGCAGACAGAAATGCATAGAGTGTTTGGCCCATGCTGGGCACTCCACCATTTTGTTAAATGAATGAATTTAGATATGAGACCTAGACAGAAACAGACTAACATTTGCTTTATTTCTTTGATCAGAATTAGTGAATATCTCTTATACCTGAGTTGTGTCTGTCTCCCTCAAATAGTTTTCATGACTAAACCTGGTAGATAGGTAAAGGCAATTTTCCTGAGGAAACAACTATAGCCAGGCAGAATTAGGGGATACTCAGAGCAGAAAGGCATCCTTCTGGGTGTTCCTGATGTGCTTATTCCCAGGGCCAGCTACCTTTTTCATCTCGTGGTCTCAGGGCTCTGGAATGGGGGAGAAGAGTGGAGGTCTGAGGACGCACATCATGCTTCATGATCTTGCAGAGACCGGTGGCACTCTGATTTGCTCTAGAACCCATTATAGTTACTGCCGGAATCCGCTTCATGGTGCACTCCAATCCATGGCATGGGGAAAATAAATGACCCTAGTGGATGGATTTAATGGCTGCAGGAAACAATTTTTCTAGAGGAGAAGAAAGTGGCTTAGTTTTTTTTTTTTTTAAGATTTTATTTATTTATTTGACAGAGAGAGATCACAAGTAGGGAGAGAGGCAGGCAGAGAGAGAGGGGGAAGCAGGCTCCCCGCCGAGCAGAGAGCCCGATGCGGGACTCGATCCCAGGACCCTGAGATCATGACCTGAGCAGAAGGCAAAGGCTTTAACCCACTGAGCCACCCAGGCGCCCCGAAAGTGGTTTAGTTTTAAGAGAGTTCCTCTCTTGTGGTGAGTTATCAAGATCTACCCAGCTCCTATTCCCAGCTCTATGACTCCTTCCTATGTCACCATTTTCTTTAAGCTTGACACTTACCCGTAGAGATATATAATTTCCAAAAATTTCGAAGTCACGTAGGGAAAATAAAACTATTTTGATAAATAGAATTAGAGGGGAAGATGAAAATATAGATAATTCTTATCTTTTAAACATTTTTGGTTAAATGTTTATAAGAATTTAGTAAGTTTGGGAACACAAACTTTCGTCTTACTCCCTGTACTCTGAGCCTTTTGAGCCATCTCTGTGTTTAGTCTTTATAATAAGTTAAGAAGGTGACATTGCTAGTGGCTGCTCTGTATCAGCCCTTAGAGATCTGGTTTGGAGGGTGGAAAGTATCCACCCACCTGGAGCAAGAGTGTCTGACTTTTCATCATGATCCACATAATTAGAAATCCACTTGTTTGGGTAACAGTGAAGTCAAGAGGGTCCTCCCTTTACCAGCGAATACTCAATGTGACTCACATGTATATCAAGTACTTATAGAGGCTATTATTCTCATTTTCCTGTTATCAGCCATCCATCAGAATGTTCTAGTTTCATAGTGTGATTCTAGTGGAATTAAACATGAACATTCCAAATGAACAATGCATTCTTTTTAGCTTAAATCACACTTACAAACTGATCCCAAGCTATGGGTTTGCCTCTTGGGGCAGAGGTCAGTGCACAGTAGCATCAATGACCAAAAGAATTAATGAGGCTTTAATGACCTGCATGAGCTGGCTAGTCATGTAAGCTGCCACGTGTTAAGATTTCAATGGGAACTTAATCCTCAGGTCAGGATGGCCAAAAAGGACCAGCCCTTCCCTATCCAGCAGAAGTCAGACCTTGAAGGCTTAGGTTTTAGACCAAAAGTCAATACGAGGAAGCGACAAGGCCGGCATGGAGTCTTTTTATTTCCTCTTGTAGAAACAATGGGGCCCCTCAGAGGAAGAAACGTACCTAGAGCCCCGCTTTTAGAGTTCTTACCAATTGTCTCCCCAATATAGAGTAGCCATGTTCATAAAAATCTACTCAAACCTGGTTTTAAAAAATCTTTTGTAGAATTTCAGAGTGGGTGGTAATCAATACAAAATAACATTGTTTTTGAGATGAGTGGGCAGTTCGAAATGTTTCTGTTTCCTCCTCTCCTCTTATCACCAATTTCTTGTCTTTTCATGAAAATTTCCAAATTTTTATATCTATTTATACATAATGGTTTATGCCTTTTTCTAGCTCTCACCATGCCTTACTGTATTTGTGCTTTTATTTTCCTCTTTCTGTCTGCTTTATCTTCTTCCATACTCTCTTCCCCTTCCCTCTTTCTCTCTGTCCCCCTCTGTCTCTAACACCTTACTCTCTTCCTTAGTACTGTCCTCATTTTTTATGCTTCTTGCTCCTCTCCTTTCTCCCCATCTCTCTCTCTCTTTCCATAGCTCTTTCCAAAGCTATGCAGGTTTCCTCACCTCTGACAATTTATCATGCAGAGCTATGCATGATAGCTCTCAAGCTCCTCAAGCCCACATCCTCCTCTTCAGATATCCCTTTTCCCATAATGACCTTCACATTCCTGGGCCAATACTCACCACAAAGAAGCCAAGTCCAACAAAGAGTGCAACTGCCACTGTGGTGGCGGCCAGGGAGAGGAGGAGGATTCTGACAGGTGTCAGCAGCCCAGTGGGTTTCACTGAGGTTACTAAATCTGTTCCCTCAGGGCGAGTGTCTGGATGTTTACTGGTGTAGTGTTTGGTGGTCCCCGAGTCTGCAGTAAAAGAGTCCTCGGTGGTCCCCACCTCTGCAGTGGTATAGTCCTCGGTGGTCCCCAGGTCTGCAGTGGTATGGTCCTTGGTGGTCCCCATGTCTGCGTGGTATAGTCCTCGGTGGTCCCCATGTCTGCAGTGGTATAGTCCTCGGTGGTCCCCACGTCTGCAGTGGTATAGTCCTCGGTGGTCCCCGGCTCTGCAGTGGTATAGTCCTTGGTGGTCCCCACGTCTGCAGTGGTATAGTCCTCGGTGGTCCCCACGTCTGCAGTGGTATAGTCCTCTGTGGTCCCCGGGGCTTCAGTGGTATAGTCCTCGGTGGTCCCCCGCTCTGCAGTGGTGTAGGGCTGGGTGGTCCCTGGATCTGCAGAGGTGTAGTCCTCGGAGGTCACCAGGGGGTCAGTAGTGTAGTCCTCAGTGGAGCCTAGGCTTTCAGTGGTCCTCAGGTCATCACTGGTATATTTTTCTGTCTGTGAATCATCAGGGCTGCTCAGGGGGTTCTTAGTGGAAACATTTTGACTTGTTCCTACTCAAAAATAATCTCTATTAATGTGGATCTTTGATAGCCTGTCATCATCTGCTCTGCTTAATATTTTCAATAGTTATCCTTCCCATTTATATGACCGGTCTCCCCATATAATGTGGTTGGATTTTTTTTTTTAATCATCTTTTCTCTCTTTTTTTTTAAAGATTTTATTTATTTATTTATTTGTCAGAGAGAGAGAGTGAGAGAGAGATCACAAGTAGGCAGAGAGGCAGGCAGAGGCAGAGGGAGAAGAAGGCTCCCCGCCGAGCAAGGAGCCCAATGTGGGACTCGATCCCAGGATTCTGGGATCATGACCTGAGCCGAAGGCAGCTGCTTAACCAACTGAGTCACCCAGGCGTCCCGATGTGGTTGGATTTATTCAAGTTAAGAATAATCTGGTATTTTGGGTTTAATTCTGATAAAACATATTTGACAAGGAATCCCCTTGTGCTACAATATGGAATATCAAGAGCTAAGCCATAACCTTAGAATGTCTGCTCACCAACCTTTGGTTCTGCTTTCTGCAGTTTTGGTCCCTTTCTGTGAAACGCTAATTCTTTAGAACACTGATTCTGTGGAACACTGATTCTTTCTCAGCATCCCTCCCCCCTCTCACTCGCATCCTCTAGTCAGTTGTTCCGCAAATTGGGTTTTCTTACTTCATGTTTGTATGTGTTGCCCCTCCTACATTTATGTTTGGGGTAAACAAATGAGGCAGAAGCTGTGATCCATACTAGAGATTAAATTCAGGTCATGGCTTGGTATATGATTTAGAATGAGACAGTTCCTGGTTCTGTTCTGAAGCCGAAGTGGCAAGATTGGAAGCAAGTGAGATTCAAGTTGATTTGGGGGTAGCATGACTCATGAGGGATTGTATGAGCTGATTGAGATTGACAGCAGCACTGAATTGGGCATAAGTAGAAGGAAGACCTGAAACCTCTGTACCTTCCACTGCCCCCACCTGCAGGGCATCAGGACTGGGAGTATTTATTCGTATGAATAATTGCAGCCCATATTGCATAAATTTTGGAATTTTGGGTTCCTCTGTCCAAAATAATTCCTTCCTACTGCTGTTGATTCCCAAAATTCCCCTAATAAAGCTCACATCTTTTATTTTTAAGAATTAAAATTCTTAAATTAAGAATTAAATAGGATTTAATAGGATTAAAAATTTAGTAGAATTAAAATAGGTAAACTTAAAGTGTAAATGATCAAAAGCAGATCATTTCCTTAAAAGAGGGTATGAGATGGGGTTCCTGGGTGGCATCATTAAGCGTCTGCCTTCAGCTCGGGTCGTGATCCCAGGGTCCTGGGATCGAGCCCCGCGTCGGGCTTCCTGTTCAGCGGGAAGCCTGCTTCTCCCTCTCCCACTCCCCTACTTGTGTCCCCTCTCTCGCTGTCTATTTCTCTGTCAAATAAATAAATAAAATCTTAAAAAAAAAAAAGAGGGTGTGAGAAAGAGAATGTACAGGACCCTGGGAACTCTGCTTCCCTGTGACAGAAGGTTGGGGGGCACATAGCAGGGTCCAGAACTTCTCAAAGTTCATTCACTTATTCCATAGCTTTTCTTAAGACTGGCCCTGCCTGAGTCCTAGGATGTTTTTTCTCCATAGATCCCAACCCCCATTTCTGAAGGCCCTAAGGAGCTTTCCACCTTCTCCAAAGTCAATTCACTCACCCAATTCTGAACCCCCAAGTAGAAGCAGGAGTAGTAGAAGAAGGGATGGGCAGAGCAGCTTCTTCTTTTCATCTCAAGAGAATTTTCACATGGGCTGGAAGCCAGGGTGCTTTTCCTCCCTCCTTCCTTCTACTGTATCTCTTTTCTTCTTAAGCCCACCGTGGCTGTGGAATTTATATGTGCTGTTGCCTAGGGAATCCAGGACTCCCTGTCTTCCTTCTTGCAGGGAGGAGCAGGCTGCTCCATTACTCTCTGTCAATCAAGGGAAGAGGCTCTAATAGAGTGGAGTGTCAGAGGGGAAGAGAGATGTTACAAATCTGGCTCAGAGCCCAGATTTGAACAGTAACAGGATATGAAGCTTGTTGGCATGGGTGGCATCACTTTTTGGTGTGGAACCCTGGATGAGAGCTCTTCTACACACAATGTCTCAGTGCTCAGAGAGATGCTTGGGCTTCCTGTCCACAGGTGGGAATGGTAAGGTCGAGGTGGCCAAGGAGGGTATAGGCCAGGTCTGCCTGGGGGCTAGTGCCTGGTGACAGGAGAGTTAGATGTCAGCTAGATGTAGAGCACTTTCTTGGTCCTTAACAGAAATGAGCAGCATTGATGAGGGGACATAAACGCCTGATCTCAATATCTGAAAACTACTCTCTTCTCTCAGTCATCATCCAAATCCTTTTCATTGGCTTATCTGTAGCCCACAAATTTACCTCCTTGTTCCTACTACTTGAGTGCTACCAAGATTTCCTCAGTTACTAGATGAAATTAGCTCACCTCCAGAGGTTCTATCAGGCCCAGAGTGAGAATGCCCATATTCCTTCCTTCTCTCACCTGCATCCAGGATTCCCCATGGTACTTACTCATCAGGTCTCCATAGGCTCCTGAAATCTATGACAGTTTCTCACTTTCTTAGTTTGTCATGATGACACTTTTGTTTTTGGTTTTAATATTGATTTATTTATTTTAGAGAGAGAGAGCATACACACACATGAGGTAGTGGGGAGGGGAGGCAGAGGGAGAGAGAGAATCTTAAGCAGACTCCCCACTGAATGTGGAGCTTGAACATGGGGCTCAATCTCATGACCCTGAGATCATGACCTGAGCTGAAACCAAGAGTGGGACGCCCCACCTAGGCGCCCAATGATAACACTTTTTGAAGAGTCACACATTTTATAAAACATCCCACAACTTTGGTTTGTCTGATTTCTTATCACTCATTTGATTTCTTATGATTAAATTGGGGTTATGGATTATTGGGAGGTATACCACAGAGATGCTGTGTCCTTCCTTGGGCCCTGTATTAGGAAGCTCATGATATCAATGTGACTTATTACTGGTGATGTTAACCTTGACCACTTGGGTAAGGTGGTGTCTGACAGGATTCTCCACTGTAAGTTTACAATTTTTCCCTTTATAATTACCAAATATTTGGGGGGAGATGTTTTGATAGTCTAATTTTTTTAAGTAGTCTTTACGCTCAACGTGGGGCTCAAATTCATGACCCCGAGGTCGAGTCACATCTTCCACCAACTCAGCCAGCCAGGCACCCCACAAATATTCTATTTTTGCTTAAACTTTCAGCCACTAATTTTGATATCCATTGGTACATCTTGCCTGCAGCAGTTGTTATTCTGGGGTTGTAATGGTGTCCCTTATTCCTTTCATATTTATTCACTGGAATTCTTCTATAGGGTAAACTTGTTTCTTCTCCCCAGTTTATTTTTTCGGTTATTTGTTTATATCATTATGAACTCATAGGTATTTATTGTGTTCTGTGAGTTATGGTCCAGGACTGTCACCATTTATTTTGTTGCTCAAAGTGACCGTTGGGAACTCTGGGGTTGGCCCCAGTGCCTTTTTAGTATCCTCCATCCTCTTTTTATTTTTCTAAAGATTTTATTCATCCATTTAACACACACAGAGAAAGAGAGAGAGAGAGAGACCACAAGCTGGGGAAGCAGCAGAGGGAGAGAGGGAAACAGGGAAACAGGTTTCCGCCTGAGCAGGAAGCTCAGTCCCAGGACCCTGGAATCATGACCTGAGCTGAAGGCAGATGTTAACTGACTGAGCCACCCAGGCACCCCCTCCATACGCTTTTTGAAGTAGTTTCTTATACTTGTCATCACAAGATGTTCCATGCTCATTTTGTGTTTTCTCTGCCTAGGCCCTAGAATCAACAATTTCTCCACGTAACTCTGGTTCTATTTATGAGAGAATAGTATTTAGAAACCAATATCTGGGCACTAGGTGTGCTCATTGCTAATTGGGTGTTGCTGCTTCTTGTCCATCAAAGAAGTTAGAGCAAGGAAATATATGTATAGGTACTAATTCATGCTAAACACATACCTGTATTTATTTCTGTATTATCTATCTGCATATATATTAAACATAAGTATGAATCCATTTTGATAACCTCCAGCTTCAGTCCAGCAACATGGAGTTCATTCTAGCTTCTCCTCTTCCCTTATTTATAATTTCTTTCTCTGACGTGGTTTGCAATATTTGCAATATTTCTTTCTTTTTTTTTTAAGATCTTATTTTTCAGTAATTTTCTATACCCAACCTGGGGCTTGAACTCACAACCCTGAGATCAAGAGCCACATGCTCCACTGACTGAGCCAACCAGGTATTGCTGGTCCTTATTTATTCATCCTTATTATACAAATGGTAGTTTCAGAATTGCTAATCCACACCCATGTGAGAAACAAATTTGTCAATAAGAGTACGGTGTTTATGCACAGTTATTTTTGTTTTTAATGTACAGTCATAATACTGCTTTTCAAAGTTCCTTAGGTCAGCTCCTTCCCCATCCCATTTGATGTGATTTATTTGTTGGAGTCTGCATTCCACGTCTCCTTGCTACACCCTGGTCGATTTGCTTAATTTCCATACAGTAAAATTTACTCTTTGTAGGATACAGTTGTATGGATTTTGATAAATGATAGAATCATGTCTTCACCACACTGGAACATTTCATCACCCCCCAAACCCTTCCTATGCTGTTCCTTAATAATCAACACTACCCTGATTACCCCAACTCCCAGATTTTGGCAACAGACATGGTTTCTGTTCCTATAATTTGACTATTTCCAGAATGTTGTATGAACGGAATTATACAGTCTATAGCCTTATTATTTTTACTATAATTTCGATATTATCCACAGAAGTATTTGCAATTATCAGTCAAGAATAAACTATTTTACTTTCATATGTTCTTGAATATAGTATTTTATATGAAAATTGTCACAAATAAACATATTTTCTTGAGTGTATTCTTGACTATAAACATTTCATAAGCAACAAGATATTCCTTTTTAAAAAAGATTTATTTATTTTAGAGAGAGAGCCAGGAAGAGGGGCAGAAGAAGAGAGAAAATTTCAAGCAGACTCGCTGCTGCGCATGGAGCCTGACATGGGGCTCACTGAGGGGCTGGATGCAGGGCTCCATCTCACGACCCAGAAATCACGGCCTAAGCCAAAATCAAGAGCTGAACACTTAAAAAAATAAAAAATAAATAAATTAAAAAAAAAAAAAAAGAGCTGGACGCTTAACCAACTGAGATACCCAGGAGCCCCAGCAACCAGATATTCTTCAGTCTCCCTTGTGCTTGTCCCCTAGTCTGTAGCTGTGGCAGGAGGGAGACCTATTGATTATTATTTAAACGCAAGAAGAAAATTCAAAGTATTAATCATTTGATAAATTAATTTTAAGAAAATTGCCTGTAGCTGTTAGATGAGGACCTCCTTGAAACAGGACTTCTGGCAAAAGTGACCATGGTGACCATGGGTTGTGGTGTAGGGAATTTTTTTTTAAAAAACGCTAAGCATTTGAGGAGTTCTTTATAGATCTTAGATATCAGACCTTATGTATCCATATATACAATGGAATATTATGCCTCCATCAGAAAGGATGAATACCCAACTTTTGTTTCAACATGGACTGGACTGGAAGAGATTATGCTGACTGAAATAAGTCAAGCAGAGAGAGTCAATTATCATATGGTGTCACTTACGTGTGGAGCATAAGGAAAAACATGGCGGACATTATGAGAGGGAAGGGAAGGGTGAATTGGAGGAAATCGGAGGTGTGATGAACCATGAGAGATTGTGAACTCTGAGCAACAGATAGGATTTTGGAGGGGTGGGGGTGGGGGGTTGGGCGAGCCCGGTGGTGGGTATTGAGGAGGGCATGTATTGCATGGAGCACTGGGTGTGGTACATAAACAATGAATCTTGTAACACTGAAAAAATAAAAGTATTTGGGGGGAAAAAAACTGCTAAGCAGAAGCCTCTTGAATCCCATTTCTTGATTCTCATTTCTGTTTTTTGTGGTCTTGGATTTATTTCTTTGCTGGGATATTACAAGAGCCCTTGACTTCCAATCCCTACTTCCAGCTTCTATTTTCTACTCACTCAGGCAGAGTGTTCTTGCTTAGAAAAAATATTTAATCCCACAACACCTTAAAACAATCTGTTGACTTCCTATTGAAGGCAATCTCACCTCCTTGATGTAGCATCTAGAATCGTGCACTTAACCCTCTGGCTTCATTTATTTCCCTGTGCTGTCCTGTCTGGTCCCACAGCCCTTTTGATCATTTGCTGGCAGTGCCACACCTCATCTTGCACAAGGTGCTTGCTTGCCTGATGTTTCCCCTTTTCCTCCTTGTAAATACCCGCCAAGTCCTTATGATCCAAATCATAGTCATCTTCCTTTTTTTTTAATTTCTTTTTTTTCTAAGATTTTTATTTTTTTATTTATTTGACAGAGAGAGAGAGCAAGCACAGCTGGGGGAGAAGCAGGCAGAGGGAGAAGGAGAAGCAGGCTCGCCAAGCAGGGAGCCCAATGCGGGGCTCGATCCCAGGACCATGGGATCATGACCTGAGCTGAAGGCAGATGCTTAATGACTGAGCCACCCAGGCGCCCCCATAGTCATCTTCTATGTGAGTCAGCTCCTCGTCCCTTGGCCAGCTTTATATGCTTTTTCCTGGGCTACTTTAATTAGTAGTATTTGATGCATTGGCCTAAACTTACCTGTCTGCAAGTCTTTCTCCCTTACCAAATTGTGACCTACACATTCATCCTTGTCTCCCCAACTTCTCTGGACCTGGCACCCAACAGGTGCTCAGTAAATATGGTGAGTTATTGGTTGTTACTCGAGGGATGAATGAATGAAGAAATGAATGAGAAATGTGATAATTATTTTAAGACAAAGAACTGGAAACTATTAAAACTGAAGCAGAGATCACTGACTACTTACTACTTTCAAGTATAAAACTATTGTATAATAAAACTTTATAGTATAATTTATTAAAGATTACATAGTATAATTTATTTTAAAAATTGTACAATATTAAATTACTATGTGGTAGAAAAAAACCCTAACTATCATATAGTTTTGTTTAGAAAAAATTTATAGACTGTAAAATACACAGATTTTAAGTATTCAGTTAGATCAACTTTGATAGATATATTAACATATTAACCTGTGTAACCAAAAGACCAGCCAAGACATAAAACATTTTTATCACCCAGAAATTTTCCCTTTTTAAAAATGCTCACACACACGGGAAATCAGTGATCTAATCTGTCACTATAGATTAGTTTTGTTTATTCTTGAATTTCATACATATGGAATCGTACAGTATGTATTATTTTGCATTTGGCTTCTATACAGCCTTTTAGAACTATTTTTTTTAAAGATTTATTTGTTTAAGAATGGCAAAAATCAACAAGACAGGAAACAACAAATGTTGGAGAGGATGTGGAGAAAGGGGAACCCTCTTACACTGTTGGTGGGAATACAAATTGGTGCAGCCACTTTGGAAAACAGTGCGGAGATTCCTGAAGAAACTAAAAATAGAGCTTCCCTATGATCTTGCAATTGCACTACTGGGTATTTACCCCAAAGATACAGATGTAGTGAAAAGAAGGGTCACATGTACCCCAATGTTTATAGCAACAATGGCCACAATCACCAAACTGTGGAAAGAGCCAAGATGCCCTTCAACAGACAAATGGATAAAGAAAATATGGTCCATATATGCAATGGAATATTCTTCCATCAGAAAGGATGAATATCCAACTTTTGTATCAACATGGACGGGACTGGAAGAAATTAAGCTGAGTGAAATAAGTCAAGCAGAGACAGTCAATTATCATATGGTTTCACTTACATGGGGAGCATAAAGAAAAACATGGAGGACATTGGGAGAAGGAAAGGAAGGGTGATTTGGGGGAAATCGGAGGGGGAGACGAAACATGAGAGGCTGTGGACTCTGAGAAGCAAACTGAGGGTTTTGGAGGATAGGGGGTTGGGGGGGTTGGGTGAGCCTGGTGCTGGGTATTGAGGAGGGGACGTATTGCATGGAGTACTGGGTGTGATGCATGAACAATGAGTCTTGGAACACTGAAAAAATAAAATTAAATTTTAAAAAAAGATTTATTTGTTTAGGGGAGAGAGAGAGTATACGAGTGGGAAGGGCAGAGAGAGAGGAACATAGACTCTCAAGCAGGCCGAACACAGAGCCCAGCGTGGGGCTCAATCTCACAACCCTGAGATCATGACCTGAGCCAAAAGCAAGAGTCAGATGCTTAGCTCACTGCACCAAGAAAGTGCCCCTTTAACAGTGTTATAAAATGTACATAAACTGCTTTGGTCCTATCAAGAAGGCTCTGGCAAAGATTCAGACTTTAAGAACCATAGAACCTGAAGAGACTTAGCAGAGTTAAGTTAAGGCTAATGATTCATTTTGTAGCCAGGAAGGGTTAGTGGAGCAAGTTGCACTAGAAGCCTTGCAAGGCTGTGGCCTTCAACAAGAGCATGGTGCTGACGCATGGGTGTTGTGTCCCTGCTGTAGGTCTGGTTTTGCAGGGGCTGCTGAGTTCTCAGTTCCTGGCAGGGCAAGCTGGGCCTCCCCTTGCAGAAACTGGGAGCATGGTCTTCTTGCCTAGTACCCATCTTGGGGCAGGGAACCCACAGAAGAGAAAGGTGTCAGCTCACACCTGTCTTTTCAGTAGAGTCCAAGCCCAGGGCAGACATGAATGACCAGTGAATGTGGCCATGCCTAGGGGTAGCCTCATTAACTGTTAAGTCCTTCTCTACCTTACAGCACCCCCACCCCTTCATGCTCTAAGCTCCGTTCATTTTTTCATTGTGCAATACAAATCTGTCAAGTTCAGCACCTGCCTTCCCCCATCTTCCCCGATTCAACTCTTCCATCAGCCCAGAGGCCTCAAGGGAATGGGGACAGCACAAGGAAGAAAACGGGACAGATATAAAGTCCCTGGATGTCACTCTAGGGATTTGAGAGCTGAGAGGTTACAAGAAAGAGGAGTCTTTGGAATACAAGGAACCTCTATTCACAGCAATATATAAACACTAATACATAGAGTCTGGCTCCCACATGTATTAGACACATTTATTTAATAATTCAGTCACAGCTACAGCCTCCTTTTTTTGGTCTGGAAAAACCAGGGGAAGGGAGGGTGGTAAGAGCAAGGAGGAGTATCCTGGGGGCTTGTGGGAGACACTCATGCCCCCAGTCATCCAGGTCAGCTCCCTTCCTCCCCCTGAGATGATGCTTCTGCCTTCAGGGCTACTCGGGGCCACTTGTGTCTCACAGTCAGCTCCATGACTGCAGGAG
This sequence comes from Potos flavus, assembly GCA_028534135.1. Lineage (NCBI taxonomy): Eukaryota > Metazoa > Chordata > Mammalia > Carnivora > Procyonidae > Potos > Potos flavus. Next base: position 106,010,293 of record CM052886.1, read on the forward strand.
GAGAGTAGTCTCCTCTGGACACAATCACAGACCTGTCATGGCCTCTGTAATAGCTGTGAGGTGTAGACCAAGGTTGGAGCCGTGGGAGTGGTAGAGATTTGTGTCGAAGAGGTTTCTTAGGCCCAGAGAGTTTCTCTAGAAAACAAAAGGATGAATCATTTGAGTTATGCTCCCTCTTCCAGTATTCTCCAGTCCCAAGCATCCTCCTTCCCTGAAAGCACTCCTCCTTCCCATTGCTTTTTTTTTTTTTTTTTTTTTTGGATCCCCTCTTCTTCTCATCAATTCCCTCTGAACATGTCATGGCTTTTCTGATTGTCTATCTGGCTCATTCCAACCTGCTATTTCTGGGCCTTGTTTTGTAACTCCTGATTTCTCATTCCCTATTATCCCTATAGTGACCCTGCTGTCTCTACTGTTTCCTTCCTCACTTTCCTGCTCTCTTTCTCTCAGAAAAAGAGCTTCCTGTACATCAGGCACTCACAACACAGAAGAGGATCCCAGCGAAGAAACTCACAGCCATTGCAATGGAGACTGAAGTAATTAGAAGTATCTATTAGGTTTGTCCTCATTCCGTGGAGGGGCAGTGCTTGTGCCTGTGACATTGGAGGGCATAGCCATTGTGTTAGTTCCACTGGATAGTGTGGTTGGTCCAGGACAGGTGGTTGTGATGTCACTCGATGGTGTGGTAGTTCCAGGGAGGTTGGTTATGATGGTCCCACCGGATGGTGGAGTTGCGCTGGGGTGGGTGGTTGTGACAGTCATCCCACTGGATGGTGGGGTTATTCCAGGATGGGTGGTTATGACACTCATCCCAGTGGATGGTGGGTTGTGCTGGGATGAGTGGTTGTGATAGTCATCCCATTGGATGGTGCAGTTGTTCTGGGGTGGGTGGTTGTGACAACCATCCCACTGGATAGTGGAGTTGTGCTGGGGTGGGTGGTTGTGATGGTTGTCCCACTGGATAGTAAGGTTTTCCAGGATGGATGGTTGTTACAGTTGTCCCACTGGATGGTACGGTTGTTCCAGGATGGGTAGTTGTGATGGTCTTCCTAGTGGATGGTGGGGTTGTTATGGAGCGGGTGGTTGTGACAGTCATCCCACTGGATGGTGGAGTTGTTCCTGGATGGGTGGTTGTGACAGTTGTCCCACTGGATGGTGGTGTTGTTCCAAGATGGGTGGTTGTGACAGTTGTCCCAGTGGATGGTGGGGTTGTCCTGGGATGAGTGGTTGTGACAGTCATCCTACTGGATGGTGCCATTGTTCTGGGGTGGGTGGTTGTGATGGTTGTCCCACTGGGTGGTGAGGTTTTTCTAGGATGGGTGGTTGAGATGGTCATCTCACTGGATGGTCAGGTTGTTCTGGGGTGGGTGATTGTGATGGTCATCCCACTGGATGGTGGGGTTGTGCCAGGATGGGTGGTTGTGATGGTCATCCCAATGGATGGTGTGGTCGTTCTGGGATGGGTGGTTGTGACAACCATCCCACTGGATGGTGGAGTTGTGCTGGGGTGGGTGGTTGTGATGGTTGTCCCACTGGATGGTGAGGTTGTTCCAGGGTGGGTGGTTGAGATGGCCATCCCAATGAATGGTGGGGTTGTTCTGGGGTGGGTGGTTGTGATGGTCATCCCACTAGATAGTGGGGTTGTGGCAGGATGGGTGGTTGTGATGGTCATTCCACTGGAGTGGGTGGTTGTGATGGTCATCCCACTAGATAGTGGGGTTGTGGCAGGATGTGTGGTTGTGATGGTCATCCCACTGGATGGTGCAGTTGTTCCAGGATGGATGGTTGTGACTGTCATCCCACTGGAAGGCGGGGTTGTGGCAGGATGGGTAGTTGTGACTATCATCCCACTGGAAAGGGGTTGTGCCAGGGTGAGTGGTTGTTACAGCTGTCCCACTGGATAGTGGAGTTTTGCTAGGGTGGGTAGTTGTGATGGTCGTTTCACTGGATGCTGGGGTTGTTCTGGAGTGGGTAGTTGTGACGGTTTTCCCACTGCATGGTGGAGTTTTTCTAGGATAGGTGGTTGTGACAACTGTCCCACTGGATGGTGGAGTTGTTCCAGGATGGGTGGTTGTGACAGTTGTCCCACTGGATGGTGATGTTGTTCTAGGATGGGTGGTTATGAAAGTCATCCCACTGGATGGTGGGGTTGTTCCAGAGTGGGTAGTTGTGACAGTTGTCCCACTGGATGGTGGGTTTTTTCCAGGGTAGGTGGTTGTGACAACCATCCCACTGGATGATGGAGTTATTCTAGGATGGGTGGTTGTTACGGTTATCCCACTGGATGGTGGGTTTTTTCCGGGGTAGGTGGTTGTGACAGTTGTCCCACTGGATGGTGGGATTTTTTCAGGGTAGGTGGTTGTGATGGTCGTCCCACTGGATGATGGAGTTGTTCCAGGATGGGTGGTTGTGACAGTTGTCCCACTGGATGGTGGTGTTGTTCTGGGATGGGTGGTTGTGTTGGTCATCCCAGTGAATGGTGGGGTTGTTCTGGAGTAGGTGATTGTGATGGTCATCCCACTGGATGGTGGGGTTGTTTCAGGATGGGTGGTTGTTTTAGTCATCCCACTGGATGGTGAGGTGCTGCCAGGGTGGGTGGTTTTGACGGTCCTGCTGAATGGTGAGGTTGTTTCAGGATGGGTGGTTGTTACAGTCATCCCAGTGGGTGGTGGGGTTGTTCCAGGATGGGTAGTTGTGATAGTTGCCCCAGTGGATGGTGGGGTTGTGCCAGGATGGGTGGCTGTGGTGGTTGTTCCACTGGATGGTGGGGTTGTTCTAGAGTGGGTAGTTGTGACAGCCATCCCACTGGATAGTGAGGTTGTACTGGGGTGGGTAGTTGTGACTGTCGTCCCAGTGGATGGTGAGGCTGTGCCAGAGTGGGTGGTTGTGATGGTCCCACTGGATGGTGGGGTTGTTCCAGGATGGATGGTTGTGGTGGTCCTGCTGGATGGTGGGGTTGTTCCGGGGTTGGTGGTTGTCATGGTCTCACTGGATAGTGTGGTTGATACAGAGTGGGTGACTTGTAGTGTTAGCATTCGAAGTTACAGCATATTAAGAAAGAATGACTTGTTAGTTCCTTTGGAAACTTATTTTGTAACTACAGCTAATAATAATGATAATTTTGATAGCTATCATTTATTGAGTGGTCACTATGTATTGTGTCCAAGCATTGTGCTAGGTGCCGCACATGAATTAGAACTTCAAATCCTTACAATACTTCTATGAACTAGGAACTGTTATTACTCACATTTATAGATAGGGAAATTAAGGGTTAGAGACATTAAGCAATTAGTCCTGGGTTAAAATAGCTAGCAGATCATGGAACAGGGATTCATTCATTCATTCATTCATTCACTCATTTTAAGTAATTTCCATGCCCAACATGGGGCTTGAACTCACAACCCTGAGATCAAGAGTCATATACTCCACTGACTGAGCCAGCCAGGTGCCCCAGAACAGGGATTAAAACTAAGGTCATCTGACACAGAGCCAGTCCTTAGCCCATATACTCTTCCACATCCTAGATATGGGGGAGTCACATGACCTGGGTCACAGGAGGATGGTATTATTCCTCCTCCAAATATTCATGATACTCTCCAGATAAAGAATGTACAAGAGAAAGTTAATAGGACCGTGTATATGTATTGAGCTGCTCTCAAAATAGAACTGTACCTTTTTTTTAGGAGAAAGATAATAAAAGGGAATCAGTTTGGAAGGGACAGTAATGAGGATTTTTACTACTATCAGGTAATTTTTATGCATATGAATATTTGGGAACCACTTGTGAAGGGATCCCAAAAGGCCTTGGTACTTAGTCTAGCAAAGAACTAGCCTGTGTTTCTCAAATAGATAAGATATTCTAGGATTCAGGAAAGAAGCCAAACCTCCTTGGTTAGTGAGTTAGAGTTAATGTGAGGCCATGCCTTTCCCCTCTATCACATGACTACCTTCTATGTCCTGATTTTCCATTCCAGTAACAACTTGGTCTCCCATATGCTTATATGTCCAGTGCCTCATCTATGGCCCTGTTCTTCCACAGGGTTTTAGACGTTCTTCTCCTCACCCTATTCATGTATTCTTTTTTTTTTTTTTTTCCAGTGTTGTCTGGACTACTGTAAGGACTGCAAATTTAGATTTGGGGCAAGAATCCAAAAACCTTATGTTAATGCCTCTAATTAGGGTTAGGGTTAAAGTTAAGAGAGAAACTAAGTGAGAAATTGAGATGAAAATCTGGCTTGGGGAGAGGGACTAGATTTATTTTGTGTTGTTCAAGGGCATAAAACAAATGAGCCAAAGCTATGGTGGAGTAAATTCTAGAAAAAATTAAAGCTATGTAAGTATAGAATAGCATTTTCCTGACATGTTCAATTAGAGGCTTGGTGACTGCTGTCATAGATATTGGAGATGGATCCCTGCCTAGTGTGGGTAGACATTAACTTTAAGAGCTCTGTCAACTCTAATGCATTGCCATTTGAGATTGATTTATGACAGAGGAAATAGGCCAGGCTTCTAGGCAGAAGAACTGCTATTAGGAACAGAATGGAGAATAAATGCTGGGTTGAACTGGAGAGAATAGAGCCCTTACCTCTTTTTGGAAAATGGGAACTAATAAGACAGAGTGTGCGTCCCAGGAGTTGTCAAAATTTTCCCCAAACCTACTCAAACTCCAAGAATATACTTTTTAAAACAAAATCCAAAAAATGGACAGAAGACATGAACAGACACTTCTCCAAAGAAGACATACAAATGGCTAACAGACACATGAAAAAGTGTTCATTATCATTAGCCATCAGGGAGATTCAAATCAAAACCACATTGAGATACCATCTCACACCAGTTAGAATGGCCAAAATCAACAAGACAGGAAACAACAAATGTTGGAGAGGATGTGGAGAAAGGGGAACCCTCTTCCATTGTTGGTGGGAATGCAAGTTGGTGTAGCCACTTTGGAAAAAAGTGTGGAGATTCCTCAAAAACTTAAAAATAGAGTTACCCTATGACCCTGCCATTGCACTACTGGGTATTTACCCCAAAGATGCAGATGCAGTCCAAAGAAGGGCCACATGTACCCCAATGTTCATAGCAGCAATGGCCACAATCGCCAAACTGTGGAAAGAGCCAAGATGCCCTTCAACAGATGAATGGATAAAGAAGATATGGTCCATATATACAATGGAATATTGTGCCTCCATCAGA
>CM052886.1:106015988-106032413 GCA_028534135.1 Potos flavus
CTGTACGGTGGTATCTCAGTGTGGTTTTGATTTGAATCTCCCTGATGGCTAATGATGGTGAACATTTTTTCATGTGTCTGTTAGCTGTTTGTATGTCTTCTTTGGAGAAGTGTCTGTTCATGCTTTCTGCCCATTTTTTGACTTGATTATCTGTTTTTTGAGAGTTGAGTTTGAGGACTTCTTTATAGATCTTAGATATCAGACCTTTGTCTGTAGTGTTATTTGCGAATATCTTCTCCCATTCTGTGGGTTGCCTGTTTATTTTGCTGACTGTTTCCTCAGTTGATGCAGAAAAAGCATTTGACAAAATACAGCATCCATTCCTGGTTAAAGCTCTTCAGAGTATAGGGATAGAAGGAATTTTCTTTTTTTTTAAGATTTAAAAAAAAATTTTTGTTTATTTGAGAGAGAGCAAGAGCAAAAAAGGGCAGAGCACAAGCCGGGGGAGGGGGAAGGGAGAGTAGGGCTCAATCCCAGGACCCAGGGATCATGACTTGAGCCAAAGGCAGACAGTTAACCAACTGAGCCACCCAGGCATCCCTAGAATTTTCTTAATAATGTTTTCTTTCTCTAGCTTGCTTTATTAGAAGAACACAGTATAATACATACAACATACAAAATATGTGTTAATCAGTTGTTTATGTTATTGGTAAGGCTTCTAGTCAACAGTAGGCTATTAGTAGTTAAGTTTTAGGGGAAACACAAGTTACACAGATTTCTGACTGTGAGGGACGTCAGTGCCCCTAATCCCCACGTTGTTCAAGGTTCAACTAAACAGCACTCCCTATCTATTGTAACTTTGTTGTCTCCAAGGAAACTGAGTCCACTTCACATTCTAGAGCCACTGTTGACCCTTGTACTCATCCTGCTCTGTCATGAGCTTACTAACACTCTGCTACATTTAACTTTTAACTCTGCTGCTTTTAACGAAAACTCCACACTCCCCCAACACTATAATGACTCTTTTCTTTAGTTTGGTACAAAGCTCCTTAGTCCTTCTGGTATACAGTCTCTCTTGTTGCAATGAGCCAATAAAGCTGATTTGTGAGGCTAGAAGTATGCTCCTGATGCTCTTATGTTGACTGGTTGACTGGACTAGGATGTATGTGACTCTCCACACACTGTTCTCTTGTTCTGAACATCCTAGCAGTCCTATTCTCATTATTCTATTCCTACTGGTGACCCATCATGTAAGTAGTTCCTCCATCTCTACTTACAGTAACTTACCAGGAAAAAACTCAGTCCCACTAACACCAATACCCACCACAACTGCAGACAGAGAGATGAAGATGACGCCCCAGGGCTGCAAATATCCACCTGGCTTAGTCCCTTGTTGACATTTGGCTCATGGTAACTGTGTCCATGCCCATGGTGACTGAGTCTATTTTATGTGAGGTGGTACTGCTTCCAGGAGTGGTGGTTGGCTCCTGGGTAGATCTCATCCTGGTGTAACTGGTATTTGAAACAGAGCTAGTAGATGGTGTTCTAACAGTGGATGTGTCCAGGACAAAGGTATTTGGGGCCATCTCAGGGATAATATTCCTATTAGCAGGAGGTATGGAGTCCATTGCAGGGTCCATGGTGACAGAGATGGGAGTAGTTGGTCTGGTTCCAGTGGTACTGGTCCCTAGGAAACAGATCACATATGATGCATTTATAGTGAAAATAATTGAAGAGGAGCAGATGTACTTAGAGCAAAGGGATTGATCTAACACAGTAATGGTGGTGGTGTTTCGAGAAGAGCTGTTGTGGTGGGAAAAGAGATGGTGGAAAGGGATTCACCTGAAACCATGAGGGCCTCAGAGTATATGTGAGTGTCTTAGAGAAGAGGAGGTAGGCTGTGTCCATGGTGGTGCTGGTGATGGTAGAGGTTAAGATTGAGGAAATGGGACTGGGATTGATGCAGGAAAAGATTTATTCAATTTTAGAAGCGATCACCGAAATAGGGACGGTGGGCTGGGATAAAAGAGATAAGGTCTGATATTCTTGTGATGTACTTACTGGGCATAAGGACATTGCTAGAGGAAAGGATGATGGGATCAGATTTACTCAGGGGTGAGACAATGTCCATGGCTGGGAGCACAAGTGACATACTCTAACACAATCACCTTCAACAAAGGTGAAGTGAGTGTGTTTGGAACATATATGGAAGAATCTGACCGCAGGGAGGAGGTTGGCCCTAGTGAAGGAGAGACTGGACTCAGAACAAGGTGGAAGGACCTAATACACTGAGCAGGTGGCATCAGCAGCAAGGGTTGTTCTTAGACTGGAAGTGGTTACATTGATACAAGAACAGTGTCAGTCACTGGAACAGCATTGGGTAGCTCAGGACAAAGTGGGTAGAATCACATCCAACATGAGTGCTGATGGCAAGTGCAGAGGTGATTTTATTCAGAGCAAGTGCCAGAGATGAAAAAAATCATTGTCTGGTCTTAACCAAATTTGGAGCAAGGGTTGGTAAAGGGTCATCAGATGGTAAACTTTTAAGCTATTTGGAATCTCTGTCACAAGTATGCAAAGTAGCTGGAAAGCAGCAATAGATGTAAAGGAGTACGGGTGGCTGTGTTCCAATAACACCTCATTCGGGAAAACAGATAACAGGCCAGACTTGGCCCATGAAGTGTAGTTTGCAGTCCCTGGACCAGGGCTCAATATATTGAAGATGGGATGGCAGTGTCACAGGTGATGAGTGGAACAGAGCTGATTGTCCTTGGCACAGAAATGACGGCATCTGACAAATTAGAGTGTTTGTCACGGAGTTAAGGTTTGTTCCCTCTAGGCAGAAGTGATGGAATATAAGTAAATTGTGCGTGGTGGGGGGATACTTGAAAAGAAGTATTTCTGATTGGGTTGGAAATGACAGACACTGAACAAAAGAAAGTGAGACCAGAGTAGAAATAAATAGTATTCAAGAAGAGAGAACAGAAGTATATCTAACAGGAATGATGGCTTGAATAGAGTCTAGAGTAGAAATGATGGAAACAAGCAGAAAGGTGATAGTTGACATTGGAGGTGAATGTGAGTGCTTAGAGAAGACGTGGTGGTAGTACCTGATACAGCTGTGTTGGTGATGGACTGAGTAGAAAAGTCAATGGCCTTGAATGGTGGAAAAGACCATGAAAGGTCCAGAGACCCTGGTGGAGACTGTGGGGACCCCGGAGGTAGAGGCCAAGGTGGGTGATGAGGCAAAAGCGAAAGATATGGTGACCTCTGAGGCTGTGGTGGGTCCAGAAGGTGAGGTGGAAGCTTTGATGTCCCCAGAATCTGTGGAAGAAAATATGGTGGGCCCAGATGCCGAAAAGGAAACTGTGGTGCCCTTAGAAGCTGTGGTTGAGACAGTCAGGATCTCTGCAGATGTTGGAATTACTGTAGAGGTCACAGATTCTCCAAGTGTCACAAAGACTTTACTAGATTCTGTCATTGCCTCAGAGGCTATGGTCAAAGCCACAGTGCTGTCAGAGAGATCAGTCAAGGCCTTAGTGGTCTCAGCAGTGGTGATAGATGCCATGGTGGTCTCAGAGAGGTGGTGGTGGAGGCCATGGTAGTCTAAAAAACTGTGTTCTTAGAGCCTGTGGTGGGCCCACATGTAATTGTGGAGGCCATGGTGGTCTCAGAGACCTTGGTAGAGGCCCCAGAGGCCTCAAAGTCTGGGGTAGAGGCTGTCATTGGCATAGATGCTGTAATGCTGGACCTGAGGGCCTCAGAAGTTGTTTCAGAGACTAGGATAGTTGATGAACTTATGGTGATTTCAGAGGCTATACTGAAGGCTGTGGTTGGAATGGACGTTGTGGTGGAGGATGTGATTATCTCAGAAGCTGTACTGGGTGAATGTGGTGATGAGTGTGGTGGGTACAGATGTTATGGAAGAACCCGGAATGATCTCAGAAGCCTCAATGGAGACGATAGTTTTCCCAGCAGTGATGATGGAGACCATGGTGGCCTCAGAGGCTGTTGTGTTCTTAGAGCTTGTGGTAGAAGTTATGAGGAGCAGAGATATTATTGTGGAAGATGTGGTGGTCTCAGAGACTATGCTGAAGGCCACGGTGGACTCGAAGGCTGTAGTAGAGACTGTAATGGGTGGAGAACCTATGGTGGAGAATCTGGTGGCATTAGAGGTGGTGGGAGGGACCATGGTGGAGTCAGAATCTTTGGTGGTCTCAGAGGCTGTGGTGGCTTCAGCAGCTATGGTGAAGACTGTGGTGGACACAGATGCTGTGGTGGTTTTAGCAGGTCTTTCAGCAGTTGTGGAAGGCATAGACTCTACAGCTGTGGAAAACCTGAAGTTTAGTGGAAACTCTGAGGCTGTGGTAGCAGCCAGAGTGCTCTCCGAAGCTTCCGTGGAAACAAAAGTGTTCTCAGCATTGTTTGTTGAGACCACAGTGGTATTAGAGGCTCTTGTGATCGGGGGGGCGGGGGGGTCATTGGCCCAGGCATTATTATGAAAGACATGGTGTGGTGGTCTCAGAGACTATGATGAAGAGCACAGTGGATTCAGAAACTGGGGTCTTAAAGGCAGCATTGGAGAAAGTGGCTAGCATAGACATTGTAGTGGAAGCTGTGATGATCTCAGGGGCTGTAGTAGAAGCTATGGTGGTGTCCAAGCTTATGGAGATTTCAGAGGCAGAGGAGGAGGCCATTGTGGGCACAGATATTAATGTGGATGGCATGGTGATCTCAGAGCCTGTGGTGGACACAAATTCTGCAGCGGCTTTTTTTTTTTTTAAGATTTTATTTATTTATTTGACAGAGAGAGATCACAAGCAGGCAGAGAGGCAGGCAGAGAGAGAAGGGGAAGCAGGCTCCTCGCTGAGCAGAGAGCCCGATGAGGGACTTGATCCCAGGGCCCTGAGATCATGACCTGAGCCGAAGGCAGAGGCTTTAACTCACTGAGCCACCCAGGCACCCTCTGCAGTGGTATTTGAAGCTGCAGTATAATCTGTGGTGGCCCTAGGATCTGTGGTGATTTCAGAGGTCATAGCGAAGACTATGGTGGGTACAAATGTCATCATGAAGGAAGCAGTGCTCTGAGGCTGTGATGGACACAGATATTGTGGTGGTCTTAGCAATTATTGGGGGTGACCGACGAGGGCACAGACTTAGCAATTGTCACAGGGCTTTAGTGGAAACTGTAGTGGTATATGACACTGTGTTAGAGGTCATGGTAGGTACAGATTCTGTGGCGGAGGGCATGGTGGTGATGAATGTGGTGGTCTCAGAAGCTGTGATGGAGACCTAGATGATTTGGAAGACTGAGTTGCTCTGAGGCCTGTGGAGGAGTCTTTTGTGGAGACACAGTCTGTGGTGGCCCCTGAGGCTGTAGTTGTCTTGGTAGTGTGCCCAGAAGCTGTGATCAAGGACATGGAGGGCTTAAAGTCTACAGTGGGCCCAGGAACTATAGTCCTTCCTAAAGTACATTAATTTTTACTCAGGAATAACACTCACTTTTGCATTTCTTTTAAAATATCTTTTTAAAATATCTTTTAAAGATTTTTTTTTTAAGTAATCTCTATACCCAATGTGGGGCTCAAACTCACAACTCTGAGATCAAGAGTCACACACTTCGGGTGCCTGGGTGGCTCAGTTGGTTAAGCATTTGACTTCAGCTCAGGTCATGATACCAGGGTCCTGAGATTGAACCCTGTGTGGGCTCTGCACTCAGCAGAGAGTCTGCTTCTTTCTCTCTTTCTGCCCCTCCCCCTACTTGTGCCCTCTCTCTCTCTCCCATATAAATGAATAAAATCTTAAAAAAAAAAAAAAAAAAAGAGTTGCACGCTCCATTGACCACTGTACTGAGCAAGCCAGCCAGGTGCCCCTACTTGTGCACCTTTTATATTTAATTAGGAGCCTTGCACATATCTGTCATTCTTGTTTCTGTTGAGTCAGCAGAACTATGGTACCCAGATTGTGGTTAACCCTGCATGTACCTCATAACATGCAGCTATGGTAGTTCCCTCATCTTCCTTCCCCCCCCCCCTTTTTTTTTAATTAACGCATAATGTAGTATTTGCCCCAGGGTACATGTCTGTGAATCATCAGGCTTACACATTTCACAGCACTTACCATAGCTCATACCCTCCCCAATGTCCATAACCCAGCCACCCTATCCCTACCCGCCCCTACCCCCCAGCCACCCTCAGTTTGTTTCGTGAGTTTAGGAGTCTCTTATGGTTTGTCTTCTTCCTGATCCCATCTTGTTCATTTTTTATGCAGATGCCATGAGTATGACTGCTGACTCAACTGTGCTGTTGAATGAATGAATCATTTGAGCAATCACTTCTGTGTTTTCTTCTCTTCTCAAGAATTTTACTAATCAGGATCCTCAGTTTTTGGGGGGTTTGTGGGGTTTTTTGTCACTCTATTTGCCTAGATGAATCTTCTTATTTAATACATGCTAAAGAGGCAACACAAATAGAAACTGCATATCATCTCTCTAACACTAAGGATTGTTGGAGCTCAGATGAAGGAGAAAATGTGTTGTTTGAAAACATAGAGGTCATGTGGACAGATCTCCCCAGCAGCATTCCCTTAGGTAGGTGGAAATAAGGAGGAGGTCACACCAAAATAGGAGGGCACTTGAGCAGAGATCCTCAAGTGCAAATCCCCCCTTCACTCTTTGGGACTTGCAGCATACTGTCCCTGCCTGAGGAGAGCCCATGGGTTGTTATGCATGAAATGAAGGCCGTCGGGCTGTAAATTTTGGATGAGGCCACATGTTGCAGGCTCTCTTTAGGCAGTGAAGGTCAGAACTGATATGTTAGGCAGTTAGTAAAAGTTCTCTCAGTAAAGAGACACAGGGAAATGGTAGGGAAGATCCTTGGGATAATGTCTTTCTTTCCTTTATTTAATTTTTAGCATAAAGTGTTAGATAGTAGCAGTGGGAATGGGAGTAGAGAAGAATCTAGGATAGCGATGTAAGTTTCTCTCTGACAGGCATTTTCTGTGTCTAGTACTTCTCATTCATTCTTTTAAAAATATTCCTTAAGAAGCTTCTATAAGGCATGTAGTATTCCAGGCATGGGACAGAGTGGTAAAATATAGGTATGAAGCTTATATTCAAGTAAGGGAGAAAGACAATGAATAAGTAAATCGGAAACAAACAAATAAAAATCTATGAATCACTAATTAGGGCTCTTTCACAGCCCAAAAGGAAGAGGCTCTCTTGCACTTCATGTGAGGGACAGACTGTGGAATCGTGGCTCAAAAGAGAAAGGAACATCTTATCAAACTATCAAACTATAAATCACACCTGAAAACGGTTTTGTTTTTTTTTAATGGAAGCCAGATTATGACAGTGCCACTTCTGAATATGGAAAAACAAAGCTTCTGAACAATGGGCATAATGTTGAAGGACATGCAGAAACTACCACCTGATGGGGGTACCTGGGTGGCTCAGTTGGTTAAGCATCCAACTCTTGGCTTCGGCTCTCATGGGTCGTGAGATCAAGCTCCATGTTGGACTCCTTGCTTGGTGAGGAGTCTGCTTGAAGAGTCTCTCCTCTGCCCCTCCCCCCACTCATGAGCACAGCACTCCCAACACAGCAGCTCTGGAGACATTGCAACACAGTAGGCACTGAAACTAGCTGGAAAGCTCTTAGAAAATGCACATCTGAAAAAGACTGCACAATTCTATCAACATGTTTGAAAATGAGGACCACTTCAACAGGCAGTCAAATGCTTAGGGAAAGCCTCTAGACTGCTGGCACAAGAATTGATTAGGCAACACTCTATTCAGAAAGAAAAAACATTTATAAGGACATTAATATCTATTCAGCTGGTTATAAGAAAACAGTTGCTCAAGTCTTAGTTCACTTATTCAGAAATGACTACATGGCTGCAGGAAGCTGCCTCAGGGAGAGGTCTAGCATACCAGAGGCCCATAGAGGTTACAGCTGTGCTGCCCTAGAACAGCTTCTGGGAGGGTATGACCAGCAAGACCCAGCGGTAGCATCGGCAGTCTGCCCCCACCCATGTTTCAAGTACCTGGACAGCAGTGATGCAAAACAGGGCCTGAGTGTGGTGATTCCAGGAGGGGGAATCAGGAAGAAGTTGCCAGCAATGGTTGCACAACGACGCACATGTACTTAATGCCACTGAACTCTACACTCAAAAGTGGTTAAAATGGTAGATTTTATGTTACGCATATTTTACCACGATAAAATTTTTGAGAAAAATAGGAGGAGGAGGAGTAAGAGGGAATCAGCGACAACACCACAGGCTGAGCCTGATGGTTTCCCCACCACAGAGCTGATGAAGAGGAAGGTGCATGTTCAGAAAACTCTGCTAGTATTCTACTTTGCAAAAAAGAAAAGGAAGAATTCTGACATGCCATTTCATGCACTTGGAGCATGTTGAAGAACATTCCATACTTGACTACAGCTGGCAATGCTAATAAAGACCGTGATTTTTAGTTGCCAATTTCCCAAATCACCAGTGTGTACCCGCTGCCTTTGAAACTTTTTTCTTTCAATAAGGGCTTTCTTAAGACACAAGCAGGAGTTAACAGCAAATGTGCTACCATGTTTTAATGCCGTTGATTTTAAAATTTGCAAGCCAAATGCTACATAAATTATGTTCTGAGAAACTAGGTTTATAGGCATGGATTATTCTCTCTTGGGCTTCTGCAATTTGCTATTAGAGAATTTCTTTTTCATTTTATTTAATAATTGCTGTTAAGATGAAGTTAACTGATAAGAAGATTAGAATTTTAAAAATGTGCTTTGTTTTGAAAAGGATATTCATTCCACATGATACTGGATACATATAAATTATTAAATCTTTTCAGAGGCAAAATTGAGACAAGAAGCTATTTTGAGTCTTACAATATTATTTAGCCCAATAAAAGATGCATTTAAGGTCTTTTGTTAAAAATCTATGAATAGCAATGTAATATGAATGTGATGTTTAACTATGTAGGTGCAAATACCAGGAGAAAAAGCTAAAAGTTGGGAGTTGTTGCCTCTGAACAGCAAGGATCAGATGTGAAAAGGAGGTGTGCATCAGAGTGACTATTTTTTGTCATGAGCCTATAGGACTATTGGAGTTTTAAAACTATTTACATGAGTTACTCTGATAAAATCTGCAAAGGAAATATATACGCTGTGAGTAGAAGATGAGAAAATGGAGATAGTGTTTATAGGGAATTATATCAAGAAACTTGGCAATGACAGAGGGCAGAGCTGAAAAAGATACAGGCTTGTTAAGATGGATGCTGGAAGAGCAGAGCTTTTCAAAGTGTGGCCGCTGGACCACAGATTGGGAGCTTGTTAAAATGGGAGCTTGTTAAAATGCAGATCCCACCCCTACCCCAAACTTACTGACACGGGAACCCCAAGGGACAAGGGCCAAAACCTGTATTTTAGAAATAATCTTATATGTATGCAATGAAATATTTTTCAGCCATAAAAAAGAAGGAAATCCTGCCATTTGTGAGAACATGGATGGAACTTGAAGGCATTATGTTAAGCGAAGTAAGTCAAACAGAGAAAGGCAAATACTGTATAATCGCACTTATATGTGGAAGCTATAACAAAACAGCTTTAGATACAAAGAACAGACTGGTGGTTACCAGAGGCAGGGGGTGGGAATGGGCAAAATGAGTAAAAGGGATCAGAAGGTACAACTTCCAGCTATAAGATAAGTAAGTCCTGGGGATGTAATGTACAGCATGGTGACTATAGTTAATAATATTCTGTCATATATTGCAAAATTGCAAAGAGTGTAGGTCTTAAAATTCCCCAACACATACATGCAAAAATTGTAATTACACGTGGTGATGGATGTTAACTAGACTTATTGTGGTGATCATGTCTCAATATATACAAATATCTAATCATTTTGTTGTACACCTGAAACTAATATAATGTTGTATATCAATTATACTGCAATAAAAAATAAATACTTTTAAATAAATAGATAAATAGAAAAATAGAATCTCTTCCAGGTGATTCTTGTGCACACTGTTCTAGAGCTTGTTTGGATGTTGACGGGAAGGACTTTGGAGAAGGAAAAGTAGACAGTGTGTGGTGGGGGGGAGAAACCTACTGAACGGCAGGAAGTGTAGGATGGGAACCCAGGTGAGAGGGACACTCCTCCAATGTAAAGGGGGAGTAGGGAGGGAGAAAATGGATGGAGATGAGGGAAACTGTAGAGACCTGATGGTGAAGCTGAGGTGGAGCCTGCTAGCATTTTTGCACCCTTGTAACTCTTCTATATGTTACTCCTTGTGTGATACCGGCCTTTCCCAATTGACTGTGAGATCCTTAAAGGCAGGATGTGTTGCTGCTTTATTCATTGATTTATCTTCAGATCTAACATGGAGGAAATGCTCCAAAAATGTTTGCTGGACAAATACATGTGTGTCACGATGTGATATCCAAGTGAAGATGTTATGGGAAAAACAGGAAACATGGAAAACATGGAAATACAGGACTGGATTTCAGAGCAAAGATAGGCTAGAGATGAGTCTGGAAGTCATCTGCAGTAATAATGGTTCAAGCTGAAGGGGTTCACAGAGAGAGAGGGAGGAGGAAGAGAATAGAATGTGCAAGACAACAGTCTCCAAGAGAGAGTCATTGGGAAGGACCAGAGGGAGGGCACAAGAAACAAATATCAAAGGAAAAAGAAAAAACACCACCCAAAGTCCTTTTGTTCATTCAAACCAGGCCTGTTTTTTTATTTTAATTTTTTTGTTTAAATTCAATTAATTAACATATAGTGTATTATTAGTTTATTAGTTTCCGAGGTAGAAGCCAGTGATTCATCAGTCTTATATAAGACCCAGTGCTCATTATATCATGTGCCCTCCTTAATATTCATCACCCAGCTATCCCATCCCCCCACCCCTTCTCCTCCAGCAACCCTCAGTTTGTTTCCAATGATTAAGAGTTTCTGTCTTGTTTTATCTTTCCCTCTCTTCCCCTATGATCCTCTATTTTGTTTCTTAAATTCCACATATGAGTGAGATCATATTTCACTGGTCGACTTTCTCTGATTGACTTATTTCACTCAGCATAATACCCTCTAGTTCATCTATGTCATTGCAAATGGAAAGATTTCATTTTTCTGATGGCTGAGTAGTATTCTATTGTGTATATATATATATACTACATCTTTATCTATTTTTCTGGGGTATCCATTCATCTGGGCTCTTTCCATAGTTTGGCAATTGTGGACATTGCTGCTATAAACATTGGGGTTCAGGTGCCCCTTTGGATCACTACATTTGTATCTTTGGGGGTAAATACCCAGTAGTGCAGTTGCTGGGTCATAGGGTAGCTCTATTTTCAACTTTTTGAGGAACCTCCACACTGTTTTCCAGAGTGACTGCACCAGCTTGCATTCCCACTATCAGTGTAGGAGGGTTCCTTTTTCTCTGCATCCTCGCCAACATCTGTCGTTTCCCAGCTTACTGATTTTAGCCATTCTGTCTGGTGTGTGAAGTGATATCTCATTGTGGTTTTGATTTTTGTTTCCCTGATGCTGAACAATGTTGAGCATTTTTTCATGTATCTATTGGCCATCTGTATGTCTTCTTTGGGGAAATGTTTGTTCATGTCTTCTGCCCATTCCTTGACTGGATATTTGTTCTTTGGGTATTGAGTTTGAGAAGTTCTTTATAGATCTTGGGTACTAGCCCTTTATCTGATATATCATTTGCAAATATCTTGTCCCATTCTGTCAGTTGCCTTTTGATTTTGTCAACTGTTTCCTTTGCTGTGCAGAAGCTTTTTATCTTGATGAAGTCCCAATAGTTCATTTTTGTTTTTGTTTCCCTTGCCTTTGGAGACACATATAGCAAGAAGTTGCTGTGGCCAAGGTCGAAGAGGTTGTTGCCTGAGTTCTCTAGGATTTTGATAGATTCCCGTCTCACAGTTAGATCCTTCATCCATTTTGAGTCTATTTTTGTGTATGGTGTAAATAAATGGTCCAGAAAAAGATACATAGATCAATGGAACAGAATAGAGAACCCAGAAATGGACCGTCACTCTATGGTCAACTAATCTTCAACAAAGTAGGAAAGAATATCCAATGGAAAAAAAGACAGTCTCTTCAACAAATGATGTTGGGAAAGTTGGACAGCCACATGCAGAAGAATGAAACTAGACCATTTCCTTACATCATACACAAAAATAAACCCAGGCTCATTTCTATCAACTCCACACCTACTCTGCCTACTCTCTTTTTAGGCATTCCTTCCTACAGTGGAAATCAAGAGCCTTTATAAGTATTTGGCATTGATTTTAATAATTAAAAAGAGAAACTTGAAATTTTGGAGGAGTCTAGGAGAGAAGTCAGGTGAAATGGCTAGGAACATGAAATGGCCCAGACTTTACTGCTCCTCTTGCCAATTTCATCCCAATTCCCACTGCCCTGGGATCTCTGTGCTCCCTCCACGTGTGTCTCTATTCAGGAATTCTGAGAGCTAACCAAAGGTTTACATTTAGGAAGCATTTCTAGAAGGGATATTTTCATTTCCCTTGGCTTTACTTAGACTTGGATCCTAGTTCTAATAAGTAATTAAGGGTGATATAGAAAGTAGTATTTTCAAGTTAGATATAAAATATTTATCAAGCAGCTATACACTCTAGGATTCTAAGGGAAAATACAAAATAAAGCTGCTATTCGCGTTCCTGCTTATAGCTAAAGGTCAGAGGGAGAGGAGAAGGGTGCATTTTCTGCAAGGCGAAGCTGAGGGCCACAGTCATGGTCACTGGGGGCTAGGGTCAGTACAGACTTTCACAGAACTGGACAAAAAGTTTATCATCTTTGCTTCCAGGAAAAGAATGAGAATATGCAAGTAGTGTCTGGGACAGAGACCCTTGCTCCTCCTGACTTTTTGTGGCCTCCATGTCCTCTGTGATTGATGGATAATTCATTTACCAAGTCTCAGTATTCCAAAGAGAAGCCACATCAGGATTCAGGAAGCAGGGGATAATTTTCCTCTCCTCATCTTGAAACAATCCACATTGGAGTTGTTACCTAGAACGCCTGGGCTCTATAGCAGAGGTGGACTGCAAGGGATGAATTGATGCCTGGAGTCTCACTTGGGACATCAAGTTTCAAAAGCTTGCTAGGGCTAGGGTTATGGGAGAAGTAAATCAGCTGGGGTAAGTTCCATGGTAGTAGGCAGCCAGGGACTAGAACAGCTGGACTCTTGGGTTCCAATACTTGCTCCACAATATGGCCAGCTCACTTTCCTGTCTCACTTGGCTATTGCTGTGGGCTTTCTAGTTGCTGCTGGGCAGGGGGCTTTCTAGTTGCTGCTTTCTAGTTGCTGCTGGTTATAGGGGAGCCATAATTTCTGGGCCCTTCTTCTCCAGGGAGGGGCATATCTGGCACAGGGAGGGAGATAAAGCAAGGGAATCAAACCTGTCAGAGGAAAGGAGACCCACCCTTGGGGCCAGAAGTCAGTAAAATCCTGTTTTCTCTGGGGATGTCTCATTTCTGGAGCTGAGGCCTATGTAGGAGGCAGAAGGGAGAAAAATGAAGGTGACTGGGTCCCAAGTAGTTGAGTCTTCTTACCATGCCAGCACTCACTGTCCAGAAGCAGGTGTGCTGGCAAAGTCAGCTGTGAGCGGGGCTGGGTGCTGGGAGGGAGGGCGGAGCACTGTGACCTGGAGGCCGGAGAATGAAACTGAGAAGGCAAAAGAGGCTGTCAGGTTAGACCCTGGCTCTGTGGGGCCAGAAGAACAAAACTCTGGGAAGTCCAAGGGGCTGAAATGGAGACCTGGACTCTGGAAGAAGGAGCTGGATGCTTTCTTGCACAAACCTCAATTACGCTATGTTCCTTGGGTGGTCCCTCTAACATCCCATCCATCCAGGTCATGCTGCCAAGTTACATGAAGGGAAAAAGTGAAGTTGGATTGAGAGAAAAACTCTCTTCTCAGGAGTTGTGTGGGTTTGAACAAGGCACTTCTCTGAGTCTTGGTTTTACCACCTGCCAAACAAGTGTAATAAGAAAGAAATTGCAGAGTTATCAGAGGACTGAAGTACGTGATGTGAAACGCAGTGCAAAATTTCGTTTTATTTCATTTTTCAAAATTTAATTTAATTTTAGCAGTGTTCCAAGATTCATTGTTTATGCACCACACCCAGTGCTCCATGCAATACATTTTATTGCCGATGGTCCACGAGTGGAAGGAAGTGCTCTGCGCAGGAAGCAGGGGCTAGGAACTGCAACCGGCGAGTGAGCCAGGGGCTGTGCGGGGCTCAAACCAGAGCCCAGCTCGCTGTTCGGCTGGTGGCCACCTGTCGTCCCCTGTGGCTGTGGGGTGCTGGGGCAGAAGGGGTACCCCCGGGGGTGGGGGTGTGTGTGCCTGCTGTGAACCACTGATAGCTCAGTTACCAAGTGAGATCCAGGAACCTCGAGGCAAGTGGAGGCTAGAGGGAAGAAGGGAAGGCCGCATACTCAGGGACCCCAGAGTCCCCGCTGCTCCAGTTCCTTGTCCCTCACCCCCGATCCTGGCTGGCCCTGCCCGGGCTCACCCCTCTGCCCTCACACCTGGCGCCCACTTCAGCTCTAGGGGTCTTGGGCACTGATCTCTCCTGGGGATGTCCAGGGGATCGTGGCATTAAGCTTGTGAGGAAGGAGCCATTCCCTCCTTACCACTTATTAATGTAATTTTCTCTAATGAGAACCCATCCCTGGAGCTTGTCAGAGGACTTCCCCCTAGATTTCAAAGTGAGCCTTAGTACAGGAGGAGAGAAGTGGGAAAGGAGACAATCAGCCTCTCTGTTGGGGCCCACAGTCCCTGTTGCGTTTGGAGAGCCCTCTACTCCCCAGTATACACCCTTTGACCCCCAGTGCTCCATTTGGGTGCCTTGTCAGGTTGGATGTTTGGCCCTCTCTGGGGGTGGGGGTGGGCAACTGTGTTCTTGCTTGGTTTTGCTTTGTTTTTTAAATTAGGGTCCAGGCTGGAGAAATTTAATGGTTAGAGTCTAGAGATAGGGGGTATCTTCTTTTCTTCAGAGAGAGTGACACTCCTGTCCCAATAGCTGCCACATGCTGAGTCGCCATCTGCCCAGATGACTAAATACCTGGCATTCTTGCCCTTTTTTTCTCAGGCACCCCAGCCCTCTTCCAGAACCCAGGTGTCCCTCTCTGCCTCAAGGCTCTTTCCAGGGACCTGGATCTTTCCAGGTCCCTCTGGCATCTGGTATGTCAACATTCTGGGATCCAAGCTACAATCCTGCCTTTAGCAGAGCAGAACTCTGGTGGGAGATTCAGAGAGATCCCGAGGCCTGAGGGTCCCACCCCGGCCTGGGGTGGACCCTGGCAGATAACTCATGAATGTCCACATTAGGACTACAGTCCATGGCAGACTTCCAGCTTCCTGCAAATGGGAATGCCAAAAGTAGCAAATAGTGACTGCTTTTTAAATTTATTTATTTTATTTTTTCAGTGTTCCAAGATTCATTGTTTGTGCACTGCTTTTTGATTCCAAATGAAGTTCAAGTTAGAAGGCCTGTGACAAACTAAAGCATCTTTCTGCTCAGGGAACTTATTGATCCTCCTCTGGTAAGAGTGAGAGCCAAGGCTATGTGGATGAGGGTGGTGGTTCTGCTGGGACTGACAATTGGGCGTAGAATGGTTTTAGAGCAGGGCTAGTGTCCTAACATAAATTTGAGATGTAGTGGTTGCCCATAAATATTGGGTTTAATTCATTAGAGTCCTGTTTTATTCTGTGTAGTATTGCTTCGTAATAACCCTTAATGAATTATGTATTTAATTTTAATTTTCCTATATTGATGTCTCAGGTGGCAACTATGCCTTCTATTTCTTTATAATCCTCGACAGAATTTATAAAAGGTACTTAGAAATACTTGCTTATTAATTAACACATTTTCTCCTTGTTTTGTCATCATGCAAATGAGCCCGGCAGGAACTCAGGAATGACTCATTTTAGGAGCAATAGAAATTCAACCTCCCCTTCCATGACGCTTCAAAGAATTCTTATTCTCTAGCACGCCTGATTAAGGTCATCTGTAAGGTCACAGCCAGAGTCAGAAACACCAGCCAGCTTCTCCCAACTGATAGTCCAGTAATTATGATGTTCTTACTTTACAAATACTTTACACTTTATTATAAAAAGACCAATAGATAGGAAGATATCCATTATCTGTCTACTCTTTCCCCCTCTGCCAAATCAGTAATAGGTAAAAGGGCTTTAATAAGTTGGAGAGAAAATCCAGATGAGATGCCTACAAGAGGAAAATCAGAATGTGGGGTGAAAGTGTGAAGAGAGAGAGAATGGGGGCAATAGAGAAGGTGAGTGACTCCTCCAGGAAAAAGCCCGGACTGGCCTTTGGTAGAACAAACAGGAAAATAAATGATGAGTAGGGAACACCATCAAGGCCTGATGGGGATGAATGGGTAACACTGCAGGCCAAACAAAAATCCCTCCCTGCAGCGTAAGGAAAAACATG
>CM052886.1:106032513-106073841 GCA_028534135.1 Potos flavus
TTCTTCTCAGATCCTATTTTTTCATTTTAAAAAGGAGGGTGTCAAGTGTCCTGGGAACTCAAAGACAAGCCTGCTTACACACAAAGTCTAAGTAATAGATAGAAATATTATAGATTGTTCCTGAAACCCAAATTACAGTCAGATCTGGGACGTTGCCTTCTAAGGCCCCCAAACTTCCCTTAGCCAGGCTGCTCCTCCCAAGACTCAGTATGTGTCCAGTATTTGTGCCCACCCCATATGTCCGTCACACATCCTTTCATTCTGAGAACATCATCTTCTACAGAGAACACATGCTCATATTATCCATTCTTTCTTTCATATCTGCCAGACTCACATCCTTCTTGCTTAACATCTCCTCTATAGACCAGTTTCAATAAGAATGCAGCGGATGAAGGGTTAATGCTGTTAACTGTCAGTACTTTGCCCTTCCTGGAGTCCAGGAAATAGGAATTGTGAGTTTAATTCCTCATCTTAGGAAAGGCATGGAAGAGCTGGGCACTTTCTAAAGAATCACCGTGGGGAAGCGATCTGGCCCATGCCAAGAGTCTGCTGCTCCATCAGGTAGACTGGGTAGGAGTTAGGGCCCCCATCATTCTCTGGGTCACTGTCCTCCTTGTTCTGTATCAGTGCATGGCGTGTTTTCGTCATATAGGAGACCTGTTATTAGGAGAAAGGAAGAATGGGTTTCATCTGCTATGCCATTTGCTTTCCCCAATTCCCCAATAGAATCCTTTGATTCTATTCTTCATGACCCTAGACCTTTAGCTTCCTCCTTTCTCAAGATTCCATCCAAACCTTGATACTTATTCCAGCCCCAGATCCCATGCACTAAGTCCCAGAATTCTCCAACTACCTCCTCTTTCCAATTTTCCCTATCCTAATATCACCTATTCTCACATTCCAGATTCTTTCTCCAACCCCCAATTTTTCCCTATTCTACATCCTTTTTTCTCAGCCATGGACTTCTCTCCAATGTCATTGTTCATGCCCCATGCATCACCATCTTTCCCCATAGTTTTCACCACCACTACCCCTCTATTACCATCCCCTCACCCCCGACCATGCCTCTTTTTCTGAGCTAATTACTCCCTCTGGTTCAGATCCATAATCTCTTGTCAACTCTATCTCATGGGTTCTTTCCCCTGTAGCATCCCTCTTCCTTACCAAAAAGATAAGGCCAAGAAACATGAGGAAGAGAATCACAGCCACCAGGACCACAATAACTATGGCCCATGCAGGGAATGAATCTCTCATTTCTCCAGCATGAAGACCTCTGTGTGAGCTATCTTTGTTCTGATATGGATGGCTTACGTTGCCCGGGGTCTCTGACGTGGTGAAACTCAACTCCATGTGAGACGTAGTGAGTGTGAAAGAGCCGATGGTCACCTCATGGGTAACATCACTTTCATTTGGAACGGAGGAAGTATTAGTAACAGATTTGTCACGTTTTGTAGATTTGGTGGGAGTTCTTGTAATCCTCTCATTGGCTAGGGTGGTCTTCTCCCCACGGTCCTTGGACCCTTCTAGGGCTCCTGTGGTCTTCCCCACATCTTTGGTAGACCCTTCTGGGGCTCCTGTGGTGTTCTCGTTGGCTAGGGTGGTCTTCTCCCCACGGTCCTTGGACCCTTCTAGGGCTCCTGTGGTCTTCCCCGCATCTTCCGTGGACCCTTCTGGGGCTCTTGTGGTCTTCTCGTTGGCTAGGGTGGTCTTCTCCCCACGGTCCTTGGACCCCTCTAGGGCTCCTGTTGTCTTCCCCACATCATCCGTAGACCCTTCTGGGGCTCTAGTGGTCTTCCTGTTGGCTAGGGTGGTCTTCTCCCCACGGTTCTTAGACTCCTCTAGGGCTTCTGTGGTCTTCCCCACATCATCCGTGGACCCTTCTGGGGCTCTTGTGGTCTTCCCGTTGGCTAGGGTGGTCTTCGCCCCATGGTCCTTGGACCCTTCTAGGGCTCCTGTGGTCTTCCCCGCATCTTCCGTGGACCCTTCTGGGGCACTTGTGGTCTTCCCGTGGGCTACGGTGGTCTTCTCCCCATGGTCCTTAGACCCCTCTAGGGCTCCTGTGGTCTTCCCCGCATCTTCCGTGGACCCTTCTGGGGCTCTTGTAGTCTTCGCGTTCACATTGGTGGCCTTCTCCCCATGGTCCTTGGGCCCCTCTAGGGCTCCTGTGGTCTTCCCCACATCATCTGTGGACCCTTCTGGGGCTCTTGTGGTCTTTCCGTGGGCTAGGGTGGTCTTCTCCCCATGGTCCTTAGACCCCTCTAGGATTCCTGTGGTCTTCCCCGCATCTTCCGTGGACCCTTCTGGGGCTCTTGTAGTGTTCCTGTTCGCATTGGTGGTCTTCTCCCCATGGTCCTTGGGCCCATCTAGGGCTCCTGTTGTCTTCCCCACATCATCTGTGGACCCTTCTAGGGCTCTTGTGGTCTTCCCGTTAGCTAAAGCGGTCTTCTCCCCATGGTCCTTAGACCCCTCTAGGGCTCCTGTGGTCTTCCCCACATCATCTGTGGACCCTTCTGGGGCTCTTATGGTCTTCCCGTTGGCTAGGGTGGTCTTCTCCCCACGGTCCTTGGACCCTTCTAGGGCTCCTGTGGTCTTCCCCGCATCTTCCGTGGACCCTTCTAGGGCTCTTGTGGTCTTCCTGCTGGACGGAGTGCTGCTCTGTCCATGTTTCTTGGTCTTTTCTTGGGTTGTTGTGGTCTTCTCATCAGTTGATTGAGTCTCTTCTCCATGTTTTGTAGACTCTGCTGGAACTCCTGTGTTCTTATAAAGCAATGTGACCCCTTCTCCATGTTCCAGTGAGTTTTTTAGTGATCTTGTGATAGTTATATGAGCTGATGTGGTCCTATGTCCCAGCTCTCTTAGTGTTCGTGGCATTTGTGTGGTCTTTTCGATGGCTACTGTGGTCCTGTTTATGGGTTCTGCAGTCTTCATCACAGTCTTGCCTGAGTCAACTGTAGTTCTGGAATTAGGAGCTGTTTTATCATCTTCAGCTCTTTTTGACCTTTCTGGGGTTCTTATAACCTCATACGATCCCTTTGTGGTTGTTTTGCTTTTGCCTGAGGAGGATGTAGGTATTTTATTGCTCTCTGGACTGACCAAGTTGTGGACAGGACTTATGGTCTTGTGTGAAGTAGTGCTTTTACTGTTTAAAGTAATGTTGATGTTTCCTGAAGGTGTTACAGTTTTATGTTGGTTTCCTGTACCCATTTTGTTTATGTTGGGCTTATGGCAAGCTGTTTTGTTCTTAGGGGCTGAGATTGGATCTTTTGCACCAGACAGTCCTTTATGTGTGTTAGTAGAGTCAGTAGTATTAAGAGAGCGTCCATTCTGGACATTTGGGTCTTTTCCTTGATTGCTGGGTTTTTTTCCAGAAGTAGGAGGAATCATATGATGACTTGTAGAGTTTGGGGAATTACCTGTAGGTTTATAAATCGGCTTGAAATGGTGTGTGGTATTGCAATGGCGTTTTAGCCTATGGGTTTCTGTAGATTTACTGATGTCTAGAGGGCTGTGGCCTGAATGAAGAGCAGTATGATCAGAGGGTGTACTATAAACAAGGCCTAAAGTAGGAGGGAACAAATGATCAGATGCTGAGGAATCATCAGTTTTCTGAACTTCTTTAAATGTGATAGCACCTGTGAAAGAAGAGAAGCAAATAAGAAACTTCCATTATGTTCTTCCTTGCTTCTCTGCCACTTCTTTCTCTAGGGATCCCTTTATTACCCTAGATATATCTCCCCAGCTAGTATCCCCAGAATACTATAATATATAATCCCCAATCTCTCCTTTAGTCTCTGGACCTTTGTTCAGGCTGTGCCTTCAGCAAGAATGCCACCATACCTCTTTTCCTCATCTACTCTTCAGTTCTCAGTTTCAGACCTTTCTGGCTTTATAGCATCTTTCCAGATCCTTCCAAGCAGATAAGATCTAGTTTCATCTTAGTGCTCCAAAAATTATTTAATACCATTTCCTGCTACCTCCAACTTGACATTACAGTTATTTGTGTGCCTGTCAACCTCTACCTCCTTCCCTGCCTATCAAATCATAAGTTTTTGAGATCAGATATTGACTGGAACTTTGTTCCACAAATGCTCCTTTAGAGTTTATATACTTATGGAGTGGAGTTCCCTTTCCATGACAGAGTTGAGAGGAAAGGGAACAAATATCAGAATCTTAATCTTTCCATAACATTCAAGTTCTATCCCAAATGTAACTGTGTGAGAGACTGAGGTCAGATTTCTGGCAGAACTTCCCATAGGGATTAATAAGTAGACACAGATGATGAATGAGAGAAAGGTAAGAAGAGGAATGGAGGGTGGATAGAGGAGGGAGATGGGAAAATTTCATTTTGGTGTTAAAGTTTGGTCTGGATGCAGAGAGATAGATAAGATGACTCAATCCTTATGGTTCCCCACTGACTTCACCCACCCCTTCACACACCTAAAGCCATCTAGGATAGGTGAAGGTCACCCTCCTTAAAGAAAAAGGTATCTGGTTGGGGGTCCTGAGAAGAGTGAATGAGGCAACTGAATTCTGAAAAGGACTGACCATGTTTAAGGACAGGGTGTGAGAGAAAAAACCTCTATCAATGAGCATTAATTGGATAAAAAGATTGATAGATAAAAAACCTCTATCAATATGGGCGTTAGTTACATGGAAAAACAACCAATGGGGACAGAGGAGATGTCTCCGATACCTAGCTAGGAGATCGCCAAGGAGTGAGAGAGATAGTGTTGTTACATAACTGAGGTTTCCAGTCTCTGTTAGCTCAAGGCGGCAACCAGAACCTGGACCCATTCCCAATCATAGAAAAGCACAGTCCACCCACCTCCCTGCTGCCAATGAGAGTAAAGGGCTGGGGAACTCCTTGAAAGAAATAGGGTGGGAAAAGAAGGGAGTGAGGGTACTACAGAAGCCCAAGTCGCTGAAGGGATTGAGGCTATAGAGAGAAAGGAGGGCTGAATTTTTAGGCCCTCACTCCATTATGTTAGTTCCATTCTTTGATTCCCTCAGCAGCAGTCCAATGATAGCTGCTGTTCGCTGGCCACATTCTCTGGGCCAAGAGCTCAGGTGTTGCCTTATAGACATTCTCTTTCTGTATTTTCTTCTAGGATGACTGATCTCACAGTTCCCCAAAAGGTGCTTTAGGAAGTTGTCAGCCTCCCTATCTTACAGCCAAGAAACTTGAGTTTCGAGTTTCACCCTGGAGGAATGACGACTTGCACACAATCCCACAGCAACCTTCCTTGCGCACTTACTGTGAGACAGGCAGGTCTTATGAATGAGGACATGTATTAACTCGTTTCCTTCTCACAACAGCCCTTTGAAGTTGAGAACTATTCACTATTTTCTCCTTTTTACAGATGAGAAAACAAGGTTCAGAGAGGTTAAGTAATCTTCCCAAGGACACTCCCCAGGTAAGAAGTGAGCCAGAGTTTGAACACACATTCTGGGTTCCCAGGCCCAGGCTCCTACTGGTTAAGACTACATTACACAAACTATAGGTCAGCGCAGCCATTGGGAAAGAAAGAATACTGGCATTTGTGGAAACCCTAAAGAATGCTGTCTCTACATTTGTTTATTTATTTAATCTTCACCACAAACCTGTGAGACAGGTGTATGATCTTACTATTTTATAGGTAAGGAAAGGAAGTTTAAGGAGATTAAATAATTGGCAAAGTCAGCCTTCTCACTATACCCCAGATGGTTTTTTTTAATTTTTAATTTTTTTTAGAGAGAATTGGGGAGGCAGAGGGAGAGAGAGAATCTGAATCAGGCTCCACACTCAGCATGGAGCCTGATGCAGGGCTCAATCTCACGACCCTGTGATCATGACCTAAGCTGAAATCAAGAGTCGGAACCTTAACTGACTGAGCCACTCGGGAATCCCTATCCCAGATGCTTTTAAATGTGGTAAGGGATGAATAAATATACATAGAGTAAGGAAATGAGCAGCAGAAGCACAGTGGCAAATTCCACTGGCCTTAAAGAATCAGAGGACAGGATCAGAGTTCAGGCTTTGTCCCTCACCAGCTTTGCACCCTTGCTTAGGTCACTTAAATGTTCAGAAGCTCCACATCCACAACTATAAATAACAATGATGTCGACTGCAACAGTTGAGCATAGAGGATTTTTTTTTAAGGAGTTTGTTGAATCCAAATTGTAGTCTTTGAAAGAGTCTCATACTTTTCCCTGTTCTCCTGGTAGTAAGTGGAGCCTGAGCCCGTGGCCTTCTGCAGCACCTGCTGTCTCTCCTGACCCACCTGCTCCATATACCTCTGAGGCCTGCCCTGACCACCTCTTCCGAAGGGCAGCCTGCATTCCTGGGCCACTTCCCCTTGCTGTGTTTTATCAACATGACACTCTTCGTTCTCTAGTATATAATGAGTACTTCCCACAATGGCAGGGATTTTTATTTGTTTTATTCATTGCTAGATCCCCAGCCTAGAGGAAGCACTTTATACATATTTGTTGAATGGGTGATTAACAGAATATTTTAAGATGGATGAAAACTCTTCAGAAACAGTGCCAACAACCTTTGCTTATGCACATTAAGTAAAAAAGCAAACAGAGCTGTGACCTTCAAAGGTTGGAAAACCAAAGGGTAATTTCTGCCATGTGAAATAATTGAGCCCCTGAGATGTGGGTTTTTTTTTTATATTTTATTAATTTATTTGAGAGAGAGAGAGTGAGAGACAGCACAAGCAGAAGGAGAGGGAGAAGCAGGCTTCCCACTGAGCAGGGAGCCCGACATGGGGCTCAATCCCAAGGCTCGAGATCATGACCTGAGCTGAAGGCAGAGGCTTTACCAACTGAGGTGTCCTGAGCCCCTGAGATGTTAAAAGAAGTCTTCGGCACACCAGTTCTGGGATATGGCTGTCATTTAACTCCAGGGGCCACATAATCAATAACTAGACTCAGATAACTACAACTTAGAATTCCATTTCTACATCACACAATTGCGGAACCATCAATTATAAAATCTGGAGTCAAAGCCCAAATAATTCCTTGGTTCTGAGTTCAGCCATCAGGCAAATCGGTGACTAACACCACCCCCTTCCACCGGCCGTGAGATGACCATCTCTTCTCCCCAGTAAATCTACCACTGGTAGCAGTTTTATTTCCCTAGAAAGTTTTCACCATGAGATATTCATTTCACTGACTACAATAATGGCCTGAAAGTAACTTTTTTGGTCACTGGTAGGCAGAGAGGAAAATCTGGCCTTAGCACAAGACACTGGAAGTGGATGCTCAGCCTGGATTAAAGAATGAAAACAAACCCCACAACATCAAAACTATGTGCAATTCCAAAGGTCTGTTCAATCTGTTTCATTCTCTTATTTGAAAAGAAGGTGGACATCCTGCTACGTGACTCATGATGTAGGGTCTCTGTCAGAGCAGCCTCACCCAAAAGAGCATATCTGGTGTTTCTTGGTGTCCTGCCCCTAGAAAATGGCTTACTCCATTTGTAGTAATATGAGTAAATTCTTGAAATGTCTATAGAACATAAGCTCAATATGTGACCTAAAACTCAGAGTAAAAAGACTAAAGACATTTAATTAATGTCTTAATGACATTAATTCTTGAGAATTATACTCAAATGGTTGCCTAGGTAGGTAACTGGGGAGTATTAGGAGAGATTTTATTTTTTTTTCTCATTTTTTCAAATTTCCAGTTTCTATAATGAGCATATATTATTTCTGTCATATAAATTAAATCAAATAACAGGAAAACATCCTTTTCAGATTCTCTCCAGGACCCCAGCCCCACTTGTGCTGCCCTCAGAGATGATTTAAGCTAGTTCTGCACCTCTGGTTCTATGGCTACATGACACGGACTCTGGGTTTCTAAGATCCAGTTATCTGAGTCTGGGTATTGACTAGTCCTATGGATAAATGATGGGGGACAAGGGCCAGAATTGTGGGCTAGAGGTCTTCATCCACCCCAGTCATCACTCTTCCCTCTCCACCCTGGCCTCACTCCCTGCTGGACAGAGCCATGTGCCCTGCCGGATCCATAGTCCAGCTCCAACCTGACCCCATCCCAACCTTATCCCAGTCTCAAGCGCTCCCGCCTATCATCCACTTGCTCTTCTCTACAGGATCTGCGTGTCCACTCCCCTGGCCCTTCCCTCATCCCTCCCCTCCAGGCCATCTGAGCAAGTTCGAATGGTCATCTCCCCAGACAACACACACAGAACCCAGAGTATCCTGTTCTAGAATTTGGATCTCAAGTCTGCCCCACACCTGTCTATGTCCTAGAGCATATCTCCCTCAAAAGTGAATGCGTATGGAGTTGATTCATGGCTCATGCCCTCCTGCTCTGTACCTACAGATTCCTCTTCCTGGGCAGCCGCACAACAGAAGGTGGTAGAGAGCAGCAGGTGGGATAGCAGCCTGACAGGAAGGCAGAGAGAAGAGACTGGAGACTGAGAGGCTGAGGAGGGCCCTGATGCCTCTGTCCCCAGACCCTCAACGTAGACAGAAGGACATCAAGTCAGGGCACAAACAGAATGCACTACTGAGACCTAGCAGAGGCAGCTTGAAAATGCCTCAGCCCCTGCCCCTACCATCCGCCATACACTTGGTCCCCTCGCCCCCAGCCCTTCTGGACCCAACATGACCTGAGCTCAGGGAAGGAGAAATTTCCTCCAATATCACCCTCAGCCAAACACTATTAGAAGGAGAAGCTTCTACCCATCCTTCCCCAAATACTGTCTGGAGCATCCAGACTCACAACTTCCTGGGCCCTAGTTTACAAACATTAACATCATTGCCATGGATAATCCTATCCAGTACACAGAGAGTCTGAATCTACTTGTGTATGTCTGCCTTATGAAGACCCTCCTTCAAATCACCCAGGTCCCCTCCAAACTGCCCCTGTGTTTGGCCTCTTTACTCCCTGGGGTCAGTCACAGAGCTCTTTCTTAACTAAGTGAATTAATTTGGTGATTTCACTTTAACTTATAGGTTCTGTTTTGCTCATTAAACTTTTTCATATACATTTTCTCACCGAACCCTGGAATGCTTCCCAACTATAATATGGAGGGACAAAAACACACCTACCTTATCATGTTGTTATAAGGATTAAATAAGTAAACATGGATGAAGTGCCTAGAACAATGCCTAGCACATAGTAAGTGCTCAGTAAGCATCATCTATTGGTATTGGCCAGATGCGGGGAAGTCCAGACTAGTTAAATGGGCCACACTCTAGAGTAAAACTGAGGTCAGCATAAAACAGGGCTTTTGGGGAGAGAAATGCATCCCATGTCTCTGGAGGGAAGCAGGCAATGTGGAGTGTCAGAATCCCTGTTTGCTACCCTCTAGCTGCATGGCTTTGGACAAGTCCCTTTACCTCTCTGGGTCACACTCTTCTCACTACAAAGTGGGATATTATTAACCACCTCAGGGGATTTGAGGAGACAAAATGAGATGAAGTACTGTGAGCACCTGTGAGTTCCTTGCACGGAGCAGATGCTCAGCAAATGTCAGGCTCCCACTCCTGTGCCAGCCTGACAGTGTCTTTATATAAACTGGAAGAAGTCCCCCTCTGGGTGGATGCAACCTTGTAGGCTGTATCTTGAGAAGCAAAGCACAGGCTGGATTTCATCTCCTACCTGCCCATTAGCCAGCAAACTTGAGCGGTGAACGTCCTAGGTAATTTTTGCAACAACCCTGTACCCACACCCCTTCCCACTGCACATTCACCTGCTGTTCATTTCTTTGGTCATTCAACCCTATAAGTGCTAAGAAACAATCCCTCTCTGTCTTCTGTCTCCCTGTGTTATGGTGACCCCTTTGCCTCTGAGGGCATCTTACCTGCCTCCCAAGAAGCTAGAAGGACGAGGAGGCAGCACTGGAGGCCAAAGGTGGAGCGGATGCAGTGGGCTGGCTGGGCCATGTCGGAGTTGGACAGCTGCTTGCAGCCATGGGCTGGGGTCCCCTCAGCTTATATGGGTCCATATTTGACGTCATGGGGGCTGGGGCCCCTCAGGCCTAAACCTTAAACAAATGGAACCACCCCACCCCACAGGGCTGCCCTGATAACGGGAGACCGCAGCTGCTGCGTCATAGAGCCAGGCCCTGGGTGTCTGCCGAATGGGTGGGATCTGAGAAAAGGAACACAGAGGGGCCAGACTCCTGACCCAGCCCCAGCGGAGGGAGTGGGGACTGGGTGGGGTGGCCTCCAGGGCTCTGGGGAGGTAGGGAGCAAATGGCTGGACTCTAGAAGGACTCTGATG
This sequence comes from Potos flavus, assembly GCA_028534135.1. Classification (NCBI taxonomy): domain Eukaryota; kingdom Metazoa; phylum Chordata; class Mammalia; order Carnivora; family Procyonidae; genus Potos; species Potos flavus. The sequence continues at coordinate 106,042,753 of CM052886.1, forward strand.
GGTGGAGCGGAGAGGGGGATGATTGGGTCCTCAGGTTATGGGAAGAGATTCAAATCCTGGTTTTTCTCCAGCTTCACATTTGCCTTCTTGCCTCTCTCGCGTCAGCTCTGCTTTCCACACCCCTTACTCACACATGGTCACTCTTTTTGCCCTGGGTGGAGCTGTCCATGAGTATCAGGTGAAAGAGCAAAGAGGAAAGCCCTCATATGGCCCACTACTGCAGAGACAGGTGCTTCCAGATGTTCAGAGATGACACAACAAGATGTGGAGACAATGGGGGCAGTGACAGGGACAAGCGACAAGACAGATACAGAAGCCCAAGACCTGACATCACACACCAGGGATGCAGACAGGACACAGAGGCTGAGATTTATCTTTGGAGGAGATGCTTGGTATACAGGGGCTCTGCCTTCAGCCCACACTGCCTCTCCTCTCCCATGTCAGTCCAGCGGCCATTTCTTTGCCTCCGAGCCCCTACCCACCCCATATAGAAATGCAGACATCTCATTTCTAGGATCTCCTGGAGTCTCCATCTTTCCTTTCTCCTGATTCCTTGCCTAGAGCAAGCTAATGCTTGCTTCTGAACTAATGTTCAGAAGATTGTCAAAATTCATTCACTGGACTCCCAAATGACAGTGTCTGTGGCTGGAGTTGCAGTGGGGAACAAACTACCAAGGCCAAGGAGAGAGAAAGCCATGAGTCCAGGTGTCCAAGTCACCACCCCGCTATGTCTCACTTGATTTGGTCACAGTGAGCCTCCTCTCATTGAAAATAGGCACCCCGTAGGCGAGGTCTTTGCCTTGACTTCTGCTGGTTCCCCATCACCTGAGACAGTGCCTGGAACACAGTAGACAATCAGTAAGCACTTACTACTTGGCTGTATGGAGTGGGTACCCAGACCACCTGATGCCTTTCTGCAGGAAGTAGAGCTGGCAGAGGGAGTGGAGAAGGTCAAGATCTAAAGGGCAAGAAGCCAGGGCCTTGGGGCAGTGGGGCTCATGGGAGGACTAGCAGACTGGACATGTGAATTTCTCTCATCACTTGATGTGACTTGTCCTTAAGCTCTAGGCAGGGCTGGAATTATTGAGAAGAGGAGAACAGGCCAACTGCTCATTAATGCAATTAATGGGAGTTTGATGAGGCTCCATGGGGTCAGGCCAAAGACTGACTCGTCAGAGTTAGGCGGCCTGCCTCCCAGGCAATGCACGCTGCAAGATGGGGAACGAAGGTAGCAGCATGTCCTCCACTGCAACTCCATCTGGACCCAGAGTGACTGGCAACCCCCCTTTCCACTAGTCCCCAACCTCACCCTTTCCCCCAGGGACCCAGGCCTCTAGGAAAGCGGTTCTCAACAGAGAGGGACAGTTTTACTCCCCCAATGAACATCTGGCAAAGCCTGGAGATATTCTTGTCACAACTTGGAGGGGGTGCTACTAGCATCTAGTGGATAGAGGCCAGAGAAGCTGCTCAATATAATACTAATGCATGGGACAGTCCCCCCAACAAGGAATCAGGAGAAAAGAAAGATGGAGACTCCAGGAGATCCTAGAAATGAGATGTCAACAAAGAACTCTCCAGCCCAATATGTCAGTAGTGCTGAGACTGACAGTCTGTTTTGGCTGGGTAAATAAACATCCTCCCTACTCTTTTAGCCACAAATTGCCCCAGAGGATCCATACATCTGGGTTAGAGGAATTGGGGGGTTAGTAGAGGCTCAAGTTGATTTCTTAGTGTGAGTAGAGGTTGCTGTGTCTGAGCTAGAGGCTGAGGGGCCAGTCACAAAACAACCCTACTAGCTTCTAATGTTTGAGCATTTATTGTGTACTAAAGACTGTGCTAAGCACCTTACCTTGTTATAACCTATGAGGTTAGCAATGTCAGCCTCATTTTTACTGATGAGAATAAACAACCTCAGATCAGGGAAGTGACTTGCCCAAGGTCACACACCTGGTAAATAGGAGACCAGACTCAGGCAGTGCCTGCCCTGTGGCAAAACCCATGTGCTTTGACATATACACAGTGGCTAGGAGATGAGTGGAGGGGCTAGTGTTTTATTTAGCAAGAATTGTGTCCTTCATCCACTCAGAGTGGTCTAAGGAGGGGCATCACAGAGCAGGGTTCCTCACCTATGAAGAGAAATTGGTGGAAAAGCGAGAGAATTGGGGTCTTTTTTTAAAAGTTTATTTGTTTATTTGACAGAGAGAGAGATCGCAAGTAGGCAGAGAGGCAGGCAGAGAGAGTGGGGGAGGCAGGCAGAGAGATTGGGGGAAGCAGGCTCCCTGCTGAGCAGAGAGCCCGATGTGGAGCTCGATCCCAGGACCCTGAGATCATGACCTGAGCTGTAGGCAGAGGCTTTAACCCACTGAGCCACCCAGGTACCCCAAGAATTGGGGTCTTGGGAGGGCAAGTAGCCAGCCCAAAGGGGCTCCATATGAAAGGAGTTGTGAAGGGAGAATCCCTTATCCTAAACATGGGAGGCCCAAAGTGTCCTTAGCTAAAGAGCTTCTCTGAGGAAGAGGGTAGAATGGGAAAAAAGGGTGAGGGGCAAAAGTTCCAACCATCCAGGCCTAGATTCCATGAAGTCTGGAAGACCCCTGGAGACCATGGAGCTCTGGTTCTTCCTTCTGCAGATGAGAAAACTGCATCAGAGAACTTAGGTGCCAGATGGCAGGCTGGTGGCAGGAGCAGGACTGGAATCTCGGCCTCCCACTTGGTGACTGACCACGGACTTCCCCTTACAATGTTGGTGGAGGAGACCTGGGTGGGCCGGTAGCCCCAGGAATCCACTGTAGGAAATGGCCCCAGATAGCTGAATGGGAAGCTGAGTTTGGGAATGAGTCTATTTTGGAGAAGAAGAAGGAAGGCCCAAGGGGGAAGAATATTCAGCTATCCTGGCCCTACCCCTTCATTTGACAAGGTAGCACTGGCTGCTGTCCTCCTGGTGGCAGCTGTAAGAGCTCACAGAGCCACAACCACACTCTACACTCATTTCCTTCTGGAACCGACAGGCCTGTGAGATGAGGGATGGATAGGTTGGGTTAACTGAGGGCCCCAGAAACCTGCTGTCCAGCCCTCAGCCCTCCCCAAGGACTGCTGCCTCTTTTTGACAACTCAGGTTCTCAGCATTCCTTTTCAAACAAAACAATAATAATGATCCATAAGGCTAATTTAGTGATCACTTCCTAATCTCAAGCACCTAAGTGCTTTACATATATAGCTCATTTCATTCTTCAACAGCCCTTTGAAATGGATGCTATCATTTTCATTTTATCCAGCATTCATTTATCAAATGAGGGCTACACCTCATCTATAAAATGAGGGGTAATAATATTACCTATACCAACAGGTACATGGGTATGTATGTACATATAGTCCCTGGGATATCATAAATGCTATTTAAGTGTTAGTTATTATTAGTAATGAGAAATCTGGAGCACAGAAAGTTTAAGTAACTTGCACAAGGTCACACAGCTATAATGCTAGAGCTAGGATTCAACACCCAGGCTAATGTGATCCACAGAACAGACAGCTCTTCACTGCCTGGAGCTAAATTTAGTGTCTCCCTCACTTGTCTCCCAGCCTCCAGCCCTCCCCAGCCTCTCTTTCAGTGGCCCCAAGTCCCCATCCCTTCCTGGTCAGTGTTTCAGTCACCCAGACAAGGTTTGCTTTTCCCCCTCACCTCTCTCTAAGTGTGGCAGGTTGTCATCCTCCTGTCTGAAGCCCCTGTTCTTCTCCAAGTCCTGGAATGCCAGGTTCCAGCCCCACTGGCCTTGGGGACCCACACATTTGGGCCACAGCTTCACTCACCTTCTTGATACCATAAAGTAGGCTGACCATTGTTGCCACCACAGTGAGGGTGATCAGCACGATGGCCCAGTCCCGGACAGAGTTCTTCTCCTGAGGCTTCAGGCCTGAGGAGCAGAGAGGAACAGTGATCAAGGCAGGTGGGACCTCAACCCCCAGCTCCCCAATGCCCTCCATGACTTTCCATCTTTCCTTCTGTGACTCCTATGTCTACGCAGCTCAAAGACCACATCTCTCTGTGGAGTTCTCTCCTATCATCTTGAGAATAGAATCTCAGTGGAGGGGGTTTTTAAGGACTTCCATCCAAGCCATAGCCACCTCTTCCCTGACACCTGTGCATGTTTGTCTGTTGGTCTCTAAACTCCTCACTGACATCCACATCTTTATGTCTTTCTGAACCTTCCTCCCGTATCTCTGTCTCTGTCTCTATCTATGTCACTCTCATCTGTGATGTGTCTGCTATGAGGAGGCCCAGACAAGCCTCTCTCCTTCTTCTGAACTGCAGCCCTTCCCACCACCTGATGCTAGTTATCAAGGGGAGCTAGAGCTTAGTGTCCTGTCTTCCCTCCCCTCATTTCCTGCCCTCAACTACCTGGGGGGAGGCTGCCCATGCCTTCTCTGCTGGGAATGGAGGGGAGAAGAGGAGGAATCAGAAGGAGGAGGGGGAACAGGATCCTCGGAGGGAATGCTTCTTGCACCAGAAAGACAGATCAGGCCATGAGGAAGAAAGTTGGAAACTTTTTAAGGAAGCAGTCAGGTAACAGACATCTGGCTGTTGGTGTGACCAGAAGCGTGAGGGAGCACCAAAACCCCTTTAAGATTCGTAGACATCCTCAGACATACTCAAAACACAGTTGAAAGCAGGCACTAATTCCTGTTCCTACACTCCTCTCCAAGAGCCAGGGCTGGCTGCAAAAGAATGGGCCCAACCAACATCTTTACTGGTAAATGGCCCAATGCAAGTAAGAGCACCTTACTGGTCTGGAGGCTAAATTCAGGGCATGTGGTGGCCGCTCCAAACATTATGGGAGTGGAATCTCCTGAGACAGCCATGCTGGGCGTGGAAGGCCAGGCAGAGTGGGAGCAGTTCCAGGGGCTGCTGTGAGGGAGACAGACAGATCCTACAAGGGCAGAGGGAGAACATGGCCAGAAGAGATCAGAGTGAGAGCAGAAGCAGAAATTAAATCCAGTGCACCCTCGGTCAAAATCCTAGCAAGTTGTTGGTATAAGTTGATGAACTGACTCTATGATAATGAAGACTCAGAATGGCCAAGAAATCTTAAAGTAAAACAAAAGTAGAAGACTTATCCTACCAGATCTTGAAACTTGAAACTTGGTACAAAACTGGTCATTAAGTGCTGTGGCACTGACATAAGAATAGACACAGAAGAACAGAAAAGAGTCCAGAAATAGACCCCCACATATATGTTCGCTTGACTTCCGCTAAAGGTACTCACACGATTCAATAGTGGGCAGAGAGGGAGGGTCTTTGAAATAAATGGTCTGGGACAACTGGTTATCCACAAGGGGAAAAAATGAACCGACCTCTACCTCACTCTATACACAGAAATTAATCGAAGATAGATCATAAGCTTAAATTTCAGAGCCTAAATAATAAAGCTTCCAGAAAAATATATAAGAAAATATTTTTTTGACTTTGACGTAGGCAAAAAAAAAAGGTACTGGGCAGGATACAAAAGACACTAACTACAAGAAAAAAAAAAAAAAAAGCGGAAGGGGGGACCTCGTATAGCCACCAAGGCCAGGGCACTGCTTCAGTGAGGTTCTGGGGAACTGTCAACTTACTCCTAGCTCCAAGCCACAGGCCAAGCTAAAGAGCCCTTCAGAGATGGACTGAGCAACAGAAATATCACCGAGACACTAAGACTGTTATTGCAGTGCTCCCAGAAATGGTCATAGCAGAAGTCTGAGCACTACTGGGAAAACCCCCAGAAGTTGAAGAACCTGTTGAGAAACTCACAAAGATGGTGCAGAGACTGTCAGAGATCTCCCCAGAGATGGTGGGGAGACTGGCAGAGATCTCCCCAGCAATGGTGGTGAGACCAGCAGAGACAGTGAGGAGACCAGCAGAGATCTCCTCAGAAACAGGAGACTGGCAGAGGCATCTTCGAGAGCTTGAGGGACTCTCAGAGGTAGTCAGGATGCCTCCAGATATTGTGTTTCCTGATGAGCTCAGCTGAGCTGTTGGAAGAAGGAGAAAAATTAAGTAATGGGGTTAGAAGAGTTGGCCATGTCCCAGGGTCCAGAGCCCACGTCTTCATCCCAACACCCTTTTTCAGAGGTTGGTATTCCTACAGGCCCAGGAACAGCACCAGTGCAGCATCCATGGTGCCTGTCGGTGTGTGCCTTTCCAGATCCATCTCCCGGTTCTTTAAAGGCTCTGAGGCTGATTACAAGTCTCAGGAGAGCCAGGTGTGTCAGGGCCTCTCTCAACCCCAGGATCTCCATCCCCAGGGAGAGGTCACCAAACTGTCCTCAGGGGATTAACCTAGCCCAGCCTGATCCCAGGAAACACTGGGTGAGGGGGAGAGTAAGTGAGAGAGGCTGAGGACTCCCCTACCTGGCCGTCAGGCTCTTCCCAGACTTGGGACCAATCTCCCATGCCCAAGTCAATCTCCAGCCCAGAACTTCCTCAAAGCCAGGTTGTCCTATCCCAGAGTCCTCTTGCTCCTAGAAGTACAACCATTGGGGTTGAGGATTCATGTGTCTCTTGAGGAAGCAGAATTTGGGAGCTGGATGGAGGTGGAGGATGTCAAGGCCTGGGGCTTGCATCTAACCTTTGGGAGGCCTCAGGGCAGGGCAAACACCTGAGCCATCTCTCACCTAGCTGGTTGTGGCCCACAAAGCTTCCCATTCCTCCCACAGAGAAGGGCTAAGGGGCTAAGAGGAGCACCAGGGAAGACATGAGTCATGTTCTGTAACAGTGCAATGCAGAAGTTCAGAACCTAGCTCTGAAGCCGGACTGCTCTGAATCCACTACTCCCAACCTCTGTAATCTCAGGCAAGTCATGTGATCTAAGTTGTTTCTTCACCCCTAAAAGAGGGTGAGCTGGTACTTACTTCAAAGAGTCCTTTACCAGCACTAAAGGAAATAATGGTTCTAATGTTCCTAGCAAACAGCAGTGTCAGCCACGACTATATAGAGTTGGGGGTACCAGCTGGCAGAGACATAGGGTGCCCCCACTCTCCTCTTAAGAAGACTCAGATGCCCCAAAGCGTCTCTCTGTGCTCCTGCTTTCTACCCCCTGCTCGTACCTCCGGTGCCTGCTGATCTTTCTGTCCGTCTATTCTTTCCATTCTTCTCTGTCTGCTCTCTTGTGCAAGTCTGGGAATCCTTGAATACCTCACTTTATTTATTTATTTTTATAGTGTAGACAGTGTCTCCCTCCATCTCTCCATTTCCTTGCCTTTGCTTTTGGCTTCTCTCCTTGAGTCTGCCCAGTGGTCTCACTGCTTCCGTCCCTCTGTGCTTGGGCCCACTGGTTTTCCAGGGAGGAGGGCGATAATACACAACCATGCAAGTAGGAAGACGAAGGGCATGTGCTTTTGTGTGTTCTGGGGGGCTTATGTGATCAGTGTGTCAATCTGTTGAGCTTGTGCCTGTGTCTGGCATAAGGAGGGATGGGTTCTAATCTCTCTGTGCAGACCTGCTATGTGACCTTAGTGAGTCATATGCCCTCTCTGAGCCTTGGTTTCCTAATTTGTAATGAAAGATGGTAAACTAGATGGGCTCCGAACTCTCTCTCCATATCTGCCTTGTTTTCATCATTCAGAGTGCCTGTGTATACAGCTGTGGATTGGGAGGATGAGTGTGGATAAGGCAGGGGTGGGAGGATATTTGATGAAACTTATGTCTCCACCTGAGTGGATAGGTTGTTTTAGAACAATCAAAACAAAACATTCAAAGATGAAGGTTCCCCCTTACCCAGATTTCTCATCTAGAAAGCCGCTGTGCCTGGGGGAGCAGGATACCTGGGTTTGGGAAGAAACTTGGTGTAATCTACCCCTCCCTTTTGGGCCCACATTCCTGAGCCCTTTCGTGGCATGAATGATGGAAATTAATTGCAGTTAATCATTAATCCCTAAAGAGCAAGGAGAGGCCCAGGCTTGGGTGAGGCCCAGACACCTACAGAGGGACACCTCCTTAACTTCCCTCTTTGTAGGACTGGGCACCCTCCCCAAGTCTCCAGGTATAGGGGAAGGGGGCAGAGGATTGAGGAAAGGGAACCACCTTCTATTTTCCTCAACAGCCCAGTGAATGGCCCTCTCCTGGGTCCTCAAAACCTTATTGGGAAACTGGAAAATCCAGTTACCCAGCTTCCCTCTCCTGTTTCCCCCCCAAACACCTGGGCTTAAGGATTGAGTGGAGTGTAAAAAGGCAGGCCTGGTAAGGAGAGGCCAGCCAGAGCTTCAGACAGCTCTTCCATCAGGGAAGCAAGAAGCAAGGTGGCCACGATGGGGGCCAGGATGCCCTTCTTCCTCTTCCTGACTCTCCTGGGCAGCTCACAGGGAACCGGTGAGGGCTGGAGGGCTTGATGCCTGGGTGTTCATGGCAGGAAGAGGCCAAAGAGAGGAGAGAGGGACAGAGCACCCAGTCCTGAGCTCTCGGTCTGGGGCTGAACCCCTGCATTGATAGGGTCTGGAAGGGCACTGTCAGGGAAGAGGAACTGGGGGTAGGGGGAAGGGGGTAAGGGGTGCAGCAGAGGGGATACCTGTGTCTCTAAAGGAATTTGGCCCTAATTACTAGGCCCTGAGCTCTGTTTTTGGATCCCTAGGGCCAGGAATGATATTGCAGCTGAAGCTGAAGGACTCCTTTCTAGCAAACTTCTCCTATGACTCCAGCTTCCTGGAATTGCTCGAGAAGGTAGTTCTTTGGGAGGGGAAAGACGGGGCTGCGTGACCTCAAAGTGTGTTTCTGACTCAGTGTGGGCCTCTCTGCTGGTGTCTGGCCACCTCCAAGGGATGAGTGAGAGCCATCTTACACCTTTCCCTCTAACCTTTTCTCTCCCCCAGCTCTGCCTCCTCCTCCACCTCCCATCAGGGACCAACGTCATCCTCCATCAAGCAGGATCCCCACTCCATGTCATCTGCAAAGTCTGAGAACTGTCGAAACTTGTGTCACCCCATTGGCCCAGGCATTTGGCCACCGAGGTACAAGAGAGATGCCCTAACCCTGCTGAGTGGTAGTAAATGTGAATTCAATGACTTGCCTTTGTGTATTCATGAGCAGAGGGCCCGCAGGAAAACGGAATTGGACTCCAGAGTCGCTGACTCTCCCCCTTATTAAGCAGAGGGGTTCTGGGACAGACATCCTGTCCCTCAACACCAGTGTGAAAGGCCTAGAAAGAATCTGGGGAATTAACTGTTTGGGGACACACACCACACTCACATACGCATGTGCATGCACTTACACTTCAAGCTGAGATCCTCGTAACACCTAGGAATAAAGCCAAGAAGCCTGTACGGAATTCTGACTGTTTCAGGCTCGATTCTTTCCCATTTCGATGCTCGAAGTGGTCTTGAATGGAGCATAATAGGCGTCGTTATCCAATTTTACAGATGAGGACTGAGGCTTGCCGAGGCTAAGTCACTCACTCGAGGGCCATCAGCAGCAGACAGGTCCGACACCAGACAAATGCCTTGGCTTAAGCAAGATTTTCATTGCATCTCTCTTTGCTTCAGCTTTGGGGCTAGGAGCTCAGGAGCCCAGAGAGCAATGTGGACAGAACCTGCGTGACCCCACGCAGGTCAGTTTGGGTAGGAGGTGGGGGTGGGAGGCAGCCCTGGTGGGAGATAAGAGGTTCCACCTGTGAAGGGATGGCCGGCCTGGTATAAGTGGTGGGAAGGAGAGCGCGTGGGGAGGATGGGGAGCAGAGCTTGTACTGGCTGACTCTGAGGACATTCAGTCCCACAGGCCCACGCTTGAGTCCTAGGTAAATTTCTTATTTTCTTGGTGCCTCCATTTCTTCACGGGCAACATGGGAAAGACCGATGGTACCTGCCGCTTGCACTCCTGTGAGGATTACTTATAATCAGCCACTTAGGGCACATGCCAGATCAGTGGGAATCAGTAGTAGGGGTAGTTAAGGTGGAACTCTGGTCCCAACATATAAATCCTAGTCCCCTCAGGGGTCCAGGGTCCTCCTTCTCCTGATATTCTTGATGCAGGCACTCATCTGACTCCTCACCTAAGATTATCTTGACTTCTTACCACCTCTCTCAAAATGCAAGCATGCAGCTCAAATTTGACCATTTGCGTGTATTAATGTGATTGTTTCCTGTTCTTCACAGTCCTCACCCCTGCCTATCATACTTCCCACCTATACACGATCACCACCATGTGAAATTAGACACTGATTTCCTTTGGAGGGAGGTGAAGGCCTGGCTCCGTATAAATGGGGGAGTGAAAAAAAAAACAAACCTGCAAAACGAAATTCCTCTAGTTTTCTTTACAATTGTCCTGGGACCAGCAGCCTAGAAGAGAAGTAGCTGGGAGCTGCAAAGGGCCCCAGTGTTTCAAGACTTGCTCCTAGCCCGGACCTGTGGGCAGGTGACCCCCAGTGGGTCCGGTATATAGGCCCTAACCAAGTTGGGGCACTGGATGTATGGATTTCCAAAAGACTGAAGGAGCAAACAGCTAACTGCTCCTCAACCTGATTCCTAGATCTCAGGGCCTGGGATCACCAGGCTGTGATTTCCCGATTCTTTTCTCAAAAATCTCTCTTCCAAGACTGACCTGCACTGACCAATATAGTAGCCACTAGCTATATGTGGCTGTCGAGCACTTGAAATATGGTTAATGTGACCAAGGAGCTCAATGTTTAGTTGTATTTAATTTTAATTAGTTAAGTGGCAAACATTTTGGACAGCACAGCCCTGGATGGTCTGCCTTGAGCCTTCCCAACCCCCTACCCTACAATGGAATTCACCCCCTACTCTTGCCCCCAACACTGGCCTCCTTGTTACTCTTTTGAGTACTCAGAGTATGCTCCTGTCTTAGTTTTGCTCTGGCCCTTCCCTCCCAGGCATCCACTTGGCTAATTCCTGCAGCTCCTGCAAGTCCTTATTTAATCTCACTTTTACGATGAGTTCTACCCTGATCCCCTACTTAATACTACAGTCTGCTCCCCGCCCATGTTACCATGTTCTACCCTTTTTCCCCATAGCATTTATGATTCAGACACACTGCACAGTTTACATGTGTTCTTTCTGTCTCTTTACTAGAATGAAAGTACCACAAGGGCAAAGATCTGTTTCACTCACTGACGAATCTAAGGGTCCAGAATAGGGCCCAGCACACAGGAGTAAGTACTCAAGAAGTACTTGTTGAACGGAGGGGGGGAGGGAGACAGAAAGGAAGCTGCTGCCCTCCCTCCTCTCCCTCTTCCCTCTAGGTGGGATGGGGCCAAGGGAGGGCGGAGTGGGGGTGGGAGCTGGAACAGATCTTAGACACCGAGTTGGAAGGAGCGGAGCAGAATGGCACAAAATCAGATTCAGTGGGGTGTGGGCCTCCATTTCTGCAAAGCCCTGCCCTACGTCTGCCCAGCAGAAGAAATGTCCACCTTACCTAAGCCACCATTCTTTTATGAAGCCTGCTTATAGCGGCCAAAAAAAAACTGTACCTGTTTACTGGGTTGAATCCCAGTTGATTCTTGGGACAAGTTGCTTTTATTCTCCGAGCACATTTCTTCATTTCCAAAATGGAGAAAACATCCACCATGAGGTTCTCAATGGCATCACGGAACCCAGACCCTGATAGGCCCACCATAAACAGTAGCTACTCAGAGCTGCGGGACAGAAAATAACTTGGGTGTTTAAGAGGCAGGCCCCTGAATTCCATGGGGAGGACACGAGACGTTCAGGGTGAGAGGGTGGGTGTCTGCATCAGTGGGGACGTACATGTGGGCACCCTGGTGTCAGAGACACAGAATGGGAGCAGCACTCCAGCCCCAGTGCACTCTGCAGCCCCTTGGGCCTAGAGGAAGTACCTGCTCCTCTCCAGCAGCACCCAAGGTAAGGCCAAGGAAAAGGGAGCTTCCATTTGGTGAGGAAGAGCCCGCAGAAGCCAAGGCACTGGCAATAATTCAAAGTAGGTGGAACCCAGGTCACTGTACCCAGGCCCTCCTAGGAAGCTCCTCTCTCTTCCAGTGAGGCAGGGTCCACCGGCACACACACTCCCACTGCAGCCCAGAGCCCTGGGCTAAGAAGCAGCCCCCCTCTTTTCCTAGACCAAAGTCTCAGGGGAAAACTGAGAGGCAAGAAAGTCACCAGTAGGGGAAAGAGGGATAAAAGGACCACAGGCAGTAACGTTTGGGATTTTAAAAGTTTATTTCATTCCTAAACTTCCAGGTGGGACTGCATAGGAGGGAGGCTGGGCAGGAGCGTGAGCATCTCAAGGACACCCAATGACACCGACTCAGCCAGTCTGTTTCCTCATTTATGAAATGAGGAAAGTGAGCCACATGGTCTCAGAGGCCCCATCATGCCCTGACAGCAGCCAGATCTTTTTGTCCCCAAAGGCAGGTTTTTTCCTCCCCGAGAGTGAGCTGGCACTCAGAGCTCCCCAGGGCTGGGACATGCATCCATCAGCTGCCGGAGGTTAGAGGCCGCCTTTTCCAGCTTCAGCAAGTCCAGCTTGAGGGAAGAAAGCTAGACAAGAAGAGCAGCAGGTGAGGATCCCAGATATAAGGGCCACACCCTCCAGCCCACATGCCTGCAGGGAGTCAGGCCTCCAGCCTCACCCTCTGCTGCCTCTTAGTCTCTGCCTCTCGCTCTGATGGGGTCCAGGCCATGAGGCCATCAAGCTGCTTCTGCAACTTGTGTCTTCGGGCAGCTAGCAGAGACAGATGGGTCTGGGGGTCCACCAGGCCCTGCAGGAGAACAGCAGGGGCTCAGGCTTCTCTGCACCGCCCACAGCTCTGCTTCATCTGCAGCCTGTCCATTACCTCCGTCCGCCCCATTCTCAGGAGCCCTCCTCACTCTTACGGAACCCGCCCCTTGCCCTCCTCCCAACATCCTTTCAATCCCTCCCTTCCTCCTCCAATCTCCTCTGGGCACCTGCAGCTCCATGTACACCTGAGTGGTGTCACTGAGCGGGGCCTGGGCCCAGCCGGAAGGCGCCGCTGCACCAAGGGGTAAGAGGCCCACGGCCCCACAGTGGCCCAAGGTGCCCAGGGGCTCTAGGAAGGCCTCGAAGATGCCCTGCTCTCCAGGCTCTGAGCTCTGCAGCAGCACTGAGGAGGAAAGGGAAACTGTCAGGGTCAAAGCACAAGATCCTGCTTCCCGGCCCATCCTGCACCTCCTAACTCTGGACTCTGCCCTCCAGCACCCCCTTCCCCGCTCCTCCACCAGCCCCCTCTTTCTGCAGGGACTCAGGGATCCAGGACCCAGTTTACCTCGTGGCCGGGCCTTGGTGAGCTGGTATGTGGCTCGGAGAGCCCTCAGTGCCTGCACAGCCTCCTGGACCCGGGAGAAGCGCTGCTCCAGCTCCGGCTGGCGCCAGTGCTCCTGCAGATGAAGACCCAGAGCTGACAAGCAGGCTCCCGGCGGACTCGACAGCATCTCTCCTGGCTCTGTCCCACACCTGCCCACCCCAGTCTGCTTAGGGCAACAGAATCTGTCCTCTCCACCACACACAGAATTCACCACCTCAAGCAAAACCTGGGGCACCGCCTGAGCAGGTCTTAGTTGGCGTCTGTGGTTGATGTCTGCTAACTGCTCTCATCAAAGATGGAGAACGACCAGAAGTAAGTTAGAACTTAAACTCTATTACTCAACTCACAGAACCAAATAAGCATAAAAAAATTTACATAGTTAAACTTTAAATGATTTGGGAGTGAGTTTATGGCATTTATCCTTCTGACATTAAAGCTTAAAACCGCAGCTATGAGGCGCCTGGGTGGCTCAGTGGGTTAAAGCCTCTGTCTTTGGCTCAGGTCATGATCTCAGGGTCCTGGGATCGAGGCCCGTGTCGGGTTCTCCCCTCAGCAGGGAGCCTGCTTCCCCCTCTCTCTCCCTGCCTCTCTGCCTACTTGTGATCTCTCTCTGTGTCAAATAAATAAATAAAATCTTAAAAAAAAAAAAACCCAGCTATTTGGGGGCCATCCTATGACTAACATCTAACCCTCATCACAACCGTGACACGAACTTTTACTACTCCCGGTTAAAGATGGGGAACTGAGGCATGGTCACACAGCAATGTGTGCTCTTGCCCACTGGGCTAAGACTGCCCCCGACACAGCCCTCCAGGAACAACTCATCCTCCTAAAAACTCTAAAGTAGAGTCGCGACCCCACAGCACCAAACCCTTTGAGAAGACTGCTCCCCAGCCCTTCACCAGTGGTCCCGCTCCCATGGGCCTCACCAGGTTGCGGGCAGTGGGGTAGGGAGCAACACAGATACTAGGGGCAGAGCTGCCGCCAGGCCTGGGGGGCAGCCTCTGCCAGAGCTCTTCAGCCAGGAAGGGCATCAGTGGGGCGAGGAGGCGGAGACCGACGTCAGCGCAGGAGAACAGGACCTGAGGGGGGTCTGGTGGATGGGGCGAGTGCGACAGCACTGGCTTCACAGCCTCCTAGGGAAGAAGCCATAGGGTCAGGGAACAGGCCAAGGCCATGTCCTTTCCGCACACATTCGCTGCCCTGCCCATGGAAAACGCTGTGGGTAAACACAGGCAGAAGCACACAGCATCTTGGATACTACTGGCTGTCCCAGAACACACTCTGGAGCAAATGAAAAGTGGAAATCTATGGCAGGGATTCTCAGGGGTGGGAAGGGAGGATAAAACTGTCAGTGTGGTTTGCATAGTTTTGAAAGCAAAGCACTGAGGTTTTCTGCCTATCAGAAAGACAGAGGGGCACCTGGGTGTCTCAGTGGGTGTCTCAGTGTCTCATCTGCCTTCGGCTCAGGTCATGATCCTGGAGTGCAGGGATCGAGCCCAGCATGGAGGCCCTCATAGAGGCCTGCATCAGGCTCCCTGCTCGGTGGGGAGTCTGCTTCTCCCTCTCCCTCTGCCCCTTTGCTCATGCTCTCTCTCTTTTGCTCTCTCCCTCAAATAAATAAAAAATCATTAAAAAAATAATGATTCTGTAAATGATATTTAACATTTAAAAAAGTAAGAGAGTTCTCTGCCAGGGAATCCGATCTCAAGGAGAACAGGAAGCAGGTATGCAGGGCGGAATGAAACGCCGTGGGCCCGGTCTGACTCACCAAGTAGACATCACAGAGGTTGTGGAGCCAGAAGTGGTGCAGGGCATGGGTGATGACTGAGAGCTCTCGAGCAAGGAAGCCTCGCTCACACTCCCAGGCAGTATGTGCAAGACGGCTCAGGATCCAGGCGTCCATGGGGGACGAGGGGGACAGCTGCGGACAGAAGGGGGCTTCAGGACGGGATGACTGACTCCCATCTCCTTTTCCTCCAAATGCCATCTTCAACCCCCCAGACACCTGATGGTGACTCTGCCCCTCAAGCCTCTTTTCTTATTCTCTTACCTCCTCTGCAGGCTGGGGTACGAATTTCTCCCCTAAGGCATTGAGGATAAAGCGCAGAGCATTCCAGATTTTATTGCAGAAATGCCGGGAACTCAGGACCTCAGAGACAGACAGGTGCAAGTCACCCCCTGGGAGGGAGAAGAAGGGGGGAGTGTGCACATAGGTGGCAGTGGCACAGGGAGTCCTTGACTCTGGGCCACCCCTCCACCACGGGGCCTACAGCCCCAGCCCCTCCCTTGCCAGGCTTACCCAAGGCCCCGTGGGAGCACAGGGCGAATCGCAGGGCATCTGTCCCACACTCAGGGATCCCATGAGGGAAGTCCTTTCTCTGCAACCAGAGGGAGAAGAGGGGTGGCCGATGCCTATGCGGCTGCAGGGTCAGAAGCCTGGGCTGCGCAGGAGATCTGCAGCCGCGAGCTCAAGGCTGAGAGAAGCAGCCGCTGGTGACTCACCTGTGCTGCAGCCGCGATCACCAGCTCTGTGGAGTCCAAGTTCCCATCCCTCAGCTTTGCCTGCAGCACCTAGGATGGGTAAGGACTTCAGTGGCCTTGGTCAGGGACCCTGACCCTACAATGGTCCCAGCCACTCTCCCTCCCAGCCAGCTCCTCCCCTCAGGCTCCCATCTCTCCCGTAAACGCCATCCCTCGCCAGACTCTTCATCCTGACCTGCAGCTCCACCCCACTGATGATGTCTCGTGGGTCCAACACATTCCCCAGGGACTTGCTCATCTTCCGGCCCTGCCCGTCCCGAACCATGGAATGAAGAAGCACCTGGGGGCACGGAGGGAGTCAGCAGAGGGGCTAGGGGAACCTTTCCCTGGAGGTGATTTCCCTGGAGGATGCCTCCGTGCATCAGGGGTTAGGGGAGGAAGTGAATCAGGAAAAAGGAATTGGGACCGCAGACAATAACACGATAGGGGTTAGAAGAGAGGACAAGATTTAGGGAAAACTGGGGGGTCAAAGAGAGGGGCTGGGCACTGAAGGGCCATTACCTTGCTGAAGGGGAGCTGCCCTGTGAGCTGGGTCCCCAACATGACCATGCGGCCCACCCAGAACAACAGAAGGTCACTACCCGTTTCCAAAAGTGACAAGGGGTAGAAACGAGCGAGGTCTGGGGTCTAGGAGGAAAAAGAGAAGCAATAAGAAGCCAAGCTCTGTGCCTGCAGCTCTCCTCGAGGTTCTCAGGGGAGCCTGGTGTCTACTCATCATCCCCACCTTCACTCTCTTCCTCACAATCCGCCTCACCTCTTGGGGCCAGCCCAGGGCAGCAAAGGGGAAAAGAGCTGAAGAGAACCATGTGTCCAGGACATCAGGATCTGGGAAACAGAACGGGGAATGGGGGCAGATGGAACCTCAAGCCCACTGCTTTGCATCTTTCCAGCCCAACCACCCCCCCCCCACCCCTGCACAACCTCTGCCCAGCAGAGACCACTATCAGACCCTCTGCCCCATTTGCAACTTTCCCAACTCCACCTCCTCCACCTCAGGATCTGCTCCCAAACGGCCCAGCCGCCCTCCCCTGCCCTCCACGACACAGACACTCACCCCTCTGCAGGGTCAGCTCTGCCCCTGGTTTCCCTGTCAGTTCTGCAGCTATTTTTCTGGCCTCAGCCTCTGTCCGCCCAACCACCCAACAGTCCTCCTTATTACCCTACAGAAAAAGTAAGGGGTAGAGAAGAGTGAGGAAAAATAACACCCGCCAGGTGTGAAACATCACTGAGTTTCACGTTCTCCCATGCGATCTGGGAATGACCAGCTCCCTCTGGCAGTGAGAAGAAGGGCCAGCTCGGGAGCTCTGACCCCGTGGTGGGTGACATGACATGACGAAGCCCAGGAAAGGCAGGGAGCTGGGACTGGCCCTGGAAGTCCTCTGACTCCTGTGCTATGGCTATTTCTCTCTCCACCATGCCCAGCCCTCCCATCCTCTTCCTCCTACCAACCTTCATGTGCCCCTCCACCACCAGGTAGGCGGGAATCCGATGGCCCCACCACAGCTGCCTGGAGACACACCAGTCCCTGCAGAGAGGACCTCGGTTAGTTCTCGGCATAAGCAGGGCATCGCCCCGCCCCACCTCCACAGAGCTCCCCTCACCCTTACCCGATGTGGGAAAACCAGTGCTGCCAGTTCCTCTGGTGGAAGGACGGACTGAGCTCCAGAGCCCCTGACTGCACAGCCTGGAGAAAAAGGACCTCAGACAGTGCTTCCCTTCCTGCAGCCTCCCGAGATGGGACAAGCGGCCTCTGAAGTGGTACTGTTAACATGGAAAGGACTTCCCAAGGCTCCCGAGGAGCTTCTGGGTTTGAGTGGGAGATGAGCAAGCCCCGTCTAGGCCACCCCGCCTCCATCCCCACAGCTCTCCTCTCAAATGCCAGGGCCAGAGGTCTGTGGGGCAAGAGGGCCTCAGCCCCCGTTTCTTCATTCCAGTTTGCAGGGAGTTCCTGCTACTCGAGGCGCTGGCCCCTCCTCATACTGCAGCCTCACCTGGGCAGCTCGGTCCCCCATCTCCTGGCAGCGGACAAACCACTGGCTCTTCAGTAGGTATTCAACCACATCCCCAGAACGGCTGAGAAAGAGATAGGCTGAGTCTGCTGCTCCCTGGGTTCTGTGCTTTTCCCCCTACTACACACCAGGCCCTCAGAACCGAGAATACAGCAGCAAATAAAACTGACAGAGAGCTTCCGTCCCCTTGCAAGGGGTACAGAGCCCACCCTCTTGCACTCTTAAGCTTTACTCTCTCCCTTCCTGGGAAAGTCCTACGTAAAAGGGTTGAAATGGAGTTACCTGCAAATAGGAAGCACCATGGGGTGGTTCTGGAGGCCTCGGAACAGGCCCCGCTCCCTCAGCGCAGACATAATCTTTTCCCGGGCCACAAACCGGTGAAGACCCTAGGGAGAAAACGGCAATAGTAAAGTGTAAAGGTTGCTGAAAAACAAGAAAATGAGAGAGGGGAGGAGTTGAGGAAAGGCTGAGGGTGCCCCCAAAGGACAGGGTGACACTGAGGCCTGTACCACCTGTAGCCAGTCCCCGCAGAGGGAGGTCATGGTCCCATCCTCTGCGATGACACTCAGGGGGCTCAAGCCATGCCGGGCCCCCAGCTCAGCATCAGCAGGGCTATGCGCCGGAGTCACCTTCACTGCCCCTGGGAGAGGAGAACCACCATGAGTACTGACCCCTCACCTTTTCCAGCAGTTTTGTTATCACCCACGCCCCTATCCCTCCCCTCTCTTCTCGGTCTATGCCTCCTTCTCATCTCGCTAGCCACTGAGACTACCCTCCCCTCCTTTCTTCCTCTTCCTGGTGCTTCCCAGAATCCCCAGCCTGCTCTCCTTCCTGTGACCTCCACCCACCTGTGCCCACATGTGGCTGAACAGCAGAGTCTGTGATGAAGGGGAGAAGCTGCCCGGTCAAGGGGTGACGAAGCTGTCGCCCATGCAGATGCTGAAAGGAAGGGAGCGAGATCAAGGACAGGCACACATGTAGAGTGCAAAGGTCTGGGCTGAGCGTGAGAACCCTGGGAATAAGAGAGTGAAAACCAGAAAGTAAAGAGTTAGAGCAGCAGTCAGTAAACTTTTTCTTACGGGGCCAGAGTGTATTTTAGCCTTTGCAGGCCAAGAGGCAAATTCCGTCTCTGCACAATTACTCTGCTCTGCCACTGCAGCAGTTAGGTCATGATACCCAGTTGCAGATAATGCCGAAACAGGCAAGTGTACATCATACAAAAACAGGTAATGGGACTGATTTGGCCCACGGGCCATAATCTGTCAACCACTGAGCTAGAGAAAAAGTAGAACATCAAGAAAACAAAGGCATATAGTCAGAGACATTGGAGAGCTGAGATGAGAGAAGCCTTAGGAAGAGAAAATCGAAGGAAAGAAGGAGCTACCATTGAAAAGGACAGGAAGAGAAAGCTGTAGGGGTAGGAAAGTGAGGTGACAGAGAGCACACCGTGTATTACCGTGTATCGGGAGTCGTCGGGATGAACAGCCACTGCCACGTCTCCAGGCAATGTCTCTGGCCTTGTGGTTCCTACCACGACCTCTGCGTCTGAAGACAAAAGTCAAGCACTCAAGGCTGGTCATCGCCGTAGCCCCTTACTCCTGTAACTGGAGTCAAGAGAACCAGAAAAGGGAGGAGGCAAGAACCCATCAAGGTTGAGCAGGCCCCCAGGAGCAACTAGAGAAAATAAGGAGCCTGGGGTTTCCATGTAAGCTGATGACCAGAAGCCTGGGAGGCTGTCTGTGCTAAGGAATGTCTCAAAAACGTGCATGGGAGAAACACGAAGATCATTAACAAAAGCAGCTAGAATCCTTACTTGGTGCCCAGAGAACACTGAGAGTTCTCGGGGCCCTAAATCACAAATGCTGTGCATTCTCTGGGGCGAGCACTAGGCCCTCCTTAGGAAACTTCCTCCGTCTATTCCAGCTAATCTTCTTCACTTTTTCTGAATTCTTCCATTTACTGTTTGAACCACACTTTAGGATTGATCTTTTGTCTCTTTCAAATGCTAAGAGCTAGCATTTGATGCTAAGCTCCCAAAGGGCAACTACCACGTGCACTTTTCTCACACAACACAGAATACCCAGAATAAATGCCCATGAGAACGCAAACACTACCAAGGTTCCTTACGTGCCTCCCACCAGGCCATGTGGGTTTGTGACTTCCCTCCCATCAACCCAACACATGCTCAAGAAAGCAGAGATAAGCAGGCAACCTTTCCAAGGATTATCCTCACCAGGCTCTCCATCTACAGGGAAGGCCACAGAAACGAGGAGGCCAAAAGACACAGGGCCGGGGCAGCCAGGCAGTTGAAGCTCCGTGCGGCCAGGAAGCGGCCGGCTCTCCACCTGGAGGAATCCAAGCAGCAGGGCTGGAGAGCAGCCTTTCTACAGGCTTCCCACCTCCACTCCCCCACCTGCCCCTGGGCTCCCTGCAGCCCATCTAAAGACATTCAGAGGATTCAGGAGCCACCTCCCCCTGAATTCAGTCACAGTTACAGAAACATTCAGCGAGCACTTACACTGTGTGCCAGTATCATGCTGAACACCTTCCATGAATTCTCATTTAATTCTCACAACGCCCTCTTGACACAGGCATTTCCATCACCCCTAATTAACAGACTGGGGAAACTGAGGCTGACAGAGGCTAACGGCCTGCCAGAGGTCACACAGCTGGTAGGTGGCAGGACTCAGTGAATGCTGGCCATCTGGCTGCAGAGTCTGAGCTTTCGCCCTCCTAGTTCTCCCGGACCTGCTCCTCCTCCTTTGCCTCACCTCAATATCCGAGATGGCTGATCTTAAAGTGCAGGACCAGTTGACAAGCTGCTGGCTCCGGTACAACAAGCCTGCCTCGTAGAGTCGCACAAAAGCTTCAGTCACGGCCACCGAGGAGCCCTAGGGAATGACCTCGGCGTCCCTATCTAATAGCCCCTTCTCAGCCCATCACCCCACTTGGGGACCCAGGCATTCCCATCCTGCTACTACCCCCAACACACACAGCAACCTGCTTGTCCACATCTGTCTCCACACCCACAGGGAGCAAGGCATGGAGCACTCACAGCATCCATAGTGAAGCACTCTCGGTCCCAGTCCAGGGAGGCCCCCAGAGCTTGGAGCTGCTCACTGATCTCTCCACCTTTCCTGTGCCCAGAGAGATTTTTGTCAGCAAACTTGTCCTGAGCACCAGCTATGTACCAGGCCCAGTGATACTACCAGCAATGCGGGGTATTGAGAGTATGGCATTGATCTAGCCTCTAGAAGCCAATGGAGACAGATACACAAACTCAGTAGGGAACTTCTATGGCATTAAAATAAGTACAAAGTTCTGGGGCGCCTAGCTGGCTCAGTTGGTGGAGCACGCGACTCTGGAGCTCCAGGTTGTGAGTTCAAGCCCCACACTGGGTGTAGAGTTTACTTAAAAACAAAACAAAACATAAAGTTCTGTGGTAACAGAGGAGAGGCGTAGCTAATTTGGGGAAAACCAAAAGAAGCTTTACAGAGAAAATGGCATGTGGTAACAGATCTGTAAGAATAAGGGTAATTTCAAAAAAAAAAAAAAAAAAATTGAGGGTAATTTCAAGCAAATGGAAAGTAGGAATAGGTAAGTAGAAGAAATGGTGAAATCCAGGTAAGGAAACATGAGTAAGTAGAGGAAAAATATACATACTGCCCACACCCACAAATATGTGCATTTTAAAATATATATATAATACACACACACAGCTTGGAGACCCCACTGAAAGCTAAAGGAACCCAGAGTTCCTCTCTCTAAGGAAGGTTAGGGCTGGATGGGAAGAGCCCATCAAGTTAAGGAGAAGGGCTGGGAAACAGGGCCCAAGCCTGCCACCTTGGCCCCTCCACCTCCACCCATCGTACTCACTCCTCCTTCCACTTCCACACCTCCCTAAGGAATTCTTCCCGGCTCAGCTCGTGTCTCCTCACTCCTCGCTCCTTCCACAGCTGCTTCTCCACCACAGCCTACAGTAAGATTAGGAGGCAAAGAGACAGAGAATCGAGTCACTTTGGGAAAACAACTTTCTTTCACCCAAGAAAAAGACAAAGTGGCAAAATGCATACTTGTGTAGCAATTCCTGCATGATCTGAGCCAGGGACCCACAGCACCTGATCCCCACACATCCGGTGCCTGCAGAACAAACACCCTCACATGAACCCCTGAGCTCGCGTGTTTACTCTCACTGCTTTCACACTACCACACTTCCTCCCTCCCCTCTGGGAATGCAAGCATCCCCATTCCCCTCTCACCAGCGCACCAGGGCATCCTGTATGGCCACCGTCAGTGCGTGCCCAATATGTAGGGAGCCGGTGACATTGGGAGGTGGGATACACATGGAGAAGGTCTCCCCTGTAGCCTGGGGCAGGTTGGTCTACAAAGTCGAAAAGTCAAAGAGCAAGAGACGATTGGATGTTACCTGAGGGAATAGCACCCTCTGGTGTCTCCAAGGCGGAAAGAACTGCAGGAAAAACAGACCCAGCAAGTAACAGGAAAGGGAAAAACCTGCCAAGAAAACCCTTTGGACACCGGGGTGAAGACAAGCTCTCTGGTTTTATTGGACAGGCTGGCTGTAAACTCCAGACTCTGAGGCTCAGTTGTGCCCACTCACGCTCAATGGCCATTCTGTCCTGGGGATCATTTAGTACCCCTTCTGTACTAACCTGATACTCTGGTTTGAAGAAGCCCTCTCGCACCCACCAAGAGTACCAGGCAGCCTCAACATATTGAGGGCTGTATGCAGGAGGCAGGAGACCGGAGACATCTGCAGCAGCAGAGAAGAGCTCCACTAAGTCCTGAACTTTGTTCCACAGTTGCATTTCAGCAGCCCAAGTGGGCAACATGCGAGTGAAAAGGCCTGCAAGTTTCTTAATTACCTTTCTTTTCACCGGGTTCCGTGAGGATTTCATACAACACTACCTCCTTGGGAGTCCAGGCCTTACTGGATCCTGCAGGTGACTGGAGAGAATGACCAAAAAGCGGAGGTGGGGAATACAATTTCCAGCATACCCAGGCATCTGGAATCCAACCAGTCTCTCTTCCAGCCCCCTCCAAAGTTTTCTCAAAGAACCAAGGACAAGCTGTCTGACCCCTAACCTTGCTCTTTCGGGCTATCCCAGCCTCCAGCGCCGCCTGCTTCTCTCGCTGGCGCTTCTGTTTGGCTTCATGGTTCCTCCGGGAGATGGAGGATCCATGGGGCTTTGAGTGGGTAGAATGGGCACGGAACCTGGGGAGGCCCTGTGAGGGCCTCAGCCCCCAGAACGGTGATCGAAACGAGCCCAGAGGCAAATGAAGCATCAGGAGTGCTTGGAAAGGGCCAAGATCTGTTCCAGATAGAGCACATTAGGAGGAGATGTGGGGGGTGGGTCACACCCTCTTCCTTATTGCCTGCCTTCTACTAGCACTGGTCTGTTTTCTGTCTATTCCCTCCCACACAACGCTTTCTAGTGAAGACTAGAGGACATAGTGTCGGGAGTCTGCCGCCCTCAACCTGTGCCTCCGCGACGGGGAATGACCGCCGACACACAGGCGGGAAAAGCACTCAGGGATTCTGGGACTTCAGGAAGCCCGAGAGCCGGCAAGGAGTCCCGCCCAAACACCGCCCGCGCTGCCCCCGGCCCCGCTCCATCTGGCCTTCCCGCCCGTCGCACCGCGCGGGTTCCAGCAGCGGCGCCTTCCACTCCCCCGGAGGCCGCTCCGGCGCGCGCTCACCAGGCCAGCCCGCCGCTATCCCAGGGCGCCCCGCGACCGCAGGCGCTGAGGGAAAGCAGCGACTCCGACCCCGGAACGTGACCCGCGAGCCGCGCGGCGCAGGGAGGCGGGGCCCGCCCGGGGCATGCGCGGTAGCCGGCTCGGCCCCCTCCGGTCCAATGGCTGCCGGCAGCGCGAGAAGCGGACCCTCCGAGGAGAGGAAGCCTCGCGGGGATGCGCCCGGGGCCGCGTGGCTCATTTCCACAACTTTATTAAACAATTAAGAGTCCGACGTGTAAATAAAAAACACCTGAGTTCTGAGGCCACGCCCGCCTCCACGCGGCCGCCCCGCCCCGCCCGAGTCCGCGCCAGCACTCTCAGGAGCTGTGCTTCTGCCGCTTCCAGAAGCGTTTGACGTCGCTGTGCCCGGCCGGGGTCACCACCATCAGCCGCTTAGCCGAGTTCTCGAACACCAGCACGCCCAGCTCCCGAGCGTGGGCCAGCAGCAGCTCAAAGTCCACTTGCGACAGGAACTGGTTATACAGGACACCTGGAGTCCGCAGGGCAGGGGCATCCGGGACACAAAAAGGCAAAAACATGAGGCCCATGCGCGACAGCCTCAGGGCAGTGGTCTGGGCTTGCCAGCCACAATTTAAAAACTAATTTTCTATGCTTGTTCCAGGGCTCATCCTAACAGTCGTGTGAGCCAGCCATGTTCAGTAAGGCAATATAACACAGTAAGAAAACCAACTAATGCTCACCTAACCAGAGAAATTTCTGTGAATTATTGCTCCCAATTTCCCTCTTCTAGCTAAAACCACATTGCACTGATTTGAAACAATTTATTTACCACTACACACTCACTCCCAAAATAAAGTGTCTTGCCAGCTTTTCTCTCCTAGCCCATGCAATAAACACAAAAAATAAATAAAATGCATGAATAGGGGCGCCTGGGTGGCTCAGTGGTTAAAGCCTCTGCCTTCGGCTCAGGTCATGATCCCGGTGTCCTGGGATCGAGCCCTGCATCCGGCTCTCTGCTCAGCAGGAAGCCTGCTTCCCCCTCTCTCTCTGCCTCTCTGCCTACTTGTGATCTCTCTCCTCTCTGTCAAATAAATAAATAAAATATTTTTTAAAAATAAAATAAATAAAATGCATAACTAGCTTTTTCAGTTCATCAGGACTAAACTGTCCTTCCCCTGGCCAGCAACCAAGAATCAACCACCAGAAGCCACTCACCCTCAGTGAACCGGAGTCTGTCCCTTTCCAGCTCCCACAGCCGAATCTGGTCTGTGATGGTTGGCGGCAGCACAGGTGTCTGTAGGGGCAAGCAATGGCTATGAAGATTCAGGAATACTGCCCCAGACAACCCCAGCCCTCTACTCATTCCCCAGATTTGGCTGTCCCTTTCTCTTTCCCATCGCTTCATCACCAGGTGCCAGGGGCTGTCAGCCTCCAGCAGCTTGGTACCTGTTTGAGCATCACTGGGTGGGCCCTTGTCCTTAGGAAATGGATGATCTAGGAAAACAGACAAGAATGGGATCAGGGGCTCAAGTAAGAGGGCAGGAAAGATACCTAAGCTGTCACCTAATGTCACTGGAATATCAGCTTACTATTTAAAAAGCCATAGCCACATGCCTGTCATTAACCCATCCCTGTCCAGCTGTCATCCCAAGTTGCTGTTCCCATTGGTCATGTCTGCTATTTTTTCTCTAGCACATTTGCCCATTCTAGAGTCCTGTTTTGTTTTTCTCTTTTAAAATAGCAGCAACTATTATTTTTTGAGCACTTACTGCATGATAGGCCCTGAGCCAAAAGCTTTACTGCTATTCTTTCATTGAATCCTCCCCAAACCCTGAGGGGAGAACTGTTATTATTTCCATTTTTCAGATGAGGAAAGTGAGGCTCAGAGAAGTGAAGCAACCAGGCAATTTATGCAGCTAGGAAGGGGTTGGTGGTGGAGACACAAATTTACCTCCCCCACCCCTGTGTTTTTTCCCACGCTTAGAGCCTTGACTTCTCTTCATGTGCATAGTCTATGCTCAAACACAAACAACTCGCCGCCATCTACTGCAACAGAGCCGGTATCAGCCTTCTGTAAGATGAGCACCCTATACCCCATAGCCCAAGTGCAGCCTATCTTCCCGCCCCCACCTTCCCCAAGTGTTGATACCTGCTGGGCTGTGATGCCACTGGCAATGGCCTGCTGCACACTCTCCCGGGTCACCTGTGCCACCACCATGTTGGGGAATCGATAGAGCATCTCTGAGAAGAGGGCAATGAGGGCGATCTGCAGTTCCGACTCTGGCCCAGGGATAGGAAGAGAAGATGAGAAGGCTATCCCCACACCCAGATTCCCTCAAGACCTTCAAGTGTGACAAGGAATGTCAGAGAACTCTGTAAACTGCCAGGTAAACATGAACATAAACTGGCACTCCCTCCTGCTCCCTTCCCTCTCCCCAATTCCATCCCCATCTGCTGTTTGGGGCCCTCTGTCTGGCCTCACCAGTGTACGCATATAGTCGGTAATTTGTCTCCACAACAATGAAGCCTGGCTGATGGGCAGTACCCGCAGCTCCAGAAACACCTGACGAGAGATTGATGGCCAAGCGTGTGGGGTAGTAACGCCGAGATTTCCTCTGGAAAAGACAGAAGGGAAAGGCAGAGGGCCGGCTCTCTCAGGTGTCACTAACCATCTTCCTGCCTGAGACACCGGACCCTACTGAGGGCAAGACCCTCAACTCCCAACTTAACAACTCCAAAGAACCCAAGTACTCAGTCCTGGCGACTCCCTTCAGCTACTGCCTCCTGAGACCCCACTCTTTTTTGAGTACAGTTGACACATAATGTAACATTAGTTTCAGGTGCATAATGTAGTGATTCGACAACTCTACACTTATGCCATACTCACTACAAGTGAAGCTACCATCTGAGACCCCACTCCTTTTTAAAGGCCAAGGCAACAGACCACCCTGCCTCTTTCCTAGAAGCCATGTATCTGGGTGTGCATACCTTCCTCTGGAAAACAAGCCCAAACTCACGTAGATGTTGCAGGAAATTCAACAAAGAATCACTCATACCTTCCACAGAATAATCCTGGGGAAGAGAGGTGGCCAGTTGGATCCAAAACATCCCATTCTCCCCCTCCCAACCTCATACATTCATTCCCTCTTTTTCCATCTATGCTTTGTTCATTCTTATCTTTCACGCTTTGGCCCATAACCTGATTCCCCCTTCTCGTCTCTACCCACCAGCTTGCCCACCCAAGCCCCCAGCTCCATCCCCTGCTTACCTTGCCCAGAGTAGAGAAACTGAGCTGGAAGAGGAAGGAGAGAATCTCCACTAGGTCCATGCCCCGACTCTAGGGAAGAATGGGCAGAGACAAAGAGGCAAGGATGGAAGGAAGAAAATGAGGGGATAGAACATCAGGGAACAGTCTGCAAGGGTAGTCTTTCAGTGGGTCCTGAGAAGATCAGAGCATGCCAGCAAGCAGCCTCCTCACCTGGGCTGTTTGCAGATACTGCAGCATAAAGTACCACAGCTGGGCAGGGGTGTCCAGCAACAGGAACTGGAAGCCAGCCGAAGTAATGCAGGGTGGCTCTCCAGGTTCAGTGCTAGAGACATAGAGAGGGACAATGGTAGAGATATGCAGAGAGAGGCCACCAGCCCCACTTGTCCCCTCACATTTTTTCTTGGTTTCTCTCTGGCCATACTCCACTCAGCTCTCCTTTCTCAGGTAACTGCCTGCAATCCTAGCCCACCCCAGACACTCAGTTTAGCAGGGATCTGATGTACCTGTGGTTTTCTCACCTCTTCATGAGCCCAGCCTGGCTGAGGAGCTGAGCCAAGTCCTGGCTGACAGCTGCACTGGGGGAGCCCACCATGAAATGCAGGACCACCTGAGGAACAGAAGTGGATAGAGAGCACGATGCCTTCAAGGGCCATGAGACGTAGCAGGACAAGCAGAGACACAGAGTCCCAAGTCCTCACCTCCCATCGCTCCTCGGCATACTTGTCAAGTGAGGGAACATCCCGGGCGTGCTTGTCTGGACCCAGTTGACTTGTGTCATCAGACCAGGCCTTGCCCCTATGTCAGGATGGGCCAAGAGTAAGAAACCCTGCCTGCGTTCCCTGCCTGCTCCTCTGTCCTCTTTCCCCTTCATCTCTATGAGCTATGAGTGGGAGACATTTCTTTCCTACATCACGCAGCTACATCTTGTCCAACTTATTCCTAAAGGAGCTCTCAAAGGTGAAGCCCACAAGGTTCCAGAGGGGCCCCTCAGGTGTTCCCACACCCCCAGCAGTTTAAATACTAGTTCTGCTGACCTAGCTTAGGAAGATGGAAGTAACATACCCACCCAGAAGGGCAATGCGGAGGTTCTGGCGGAAGATGGGGTTGAGGATGAGGCCCTGGAGACCACCAGGAAGCAGCTGGGTGTGCCAGATCCGGAGGCCACTCAGCAGCCCTGTACTTTCCTCTTGAGCTCTGAAACAGAAGCAGAGAAATAAGGGGGTGTCTGAAGAACAAAAAGAAGGAGGCCCATAAAGGCCTCCATTCCTGCCTTTTCTCAACTGGTTTTCCCTTGAAACACCATTTCACACAGCAAAAACAGTGTCTTCTTAAGGCAAATTTCTTTACGGCAATGCCTTACCAGAACCTCGTTGCAGACATCACAACTTTCCAAGAGGGAACATACAGTATGCAGAGTTTCCCAAACTTATTTAAATACAAGTTTTGTGCTGTATCCATTAATATTTCCTGGAAGTGTTCCAAGGAACACTTGGAATAGCTAGTTGTTGAGAAATCTGTATCTGGCCGAGCACACTGCAAAGACTCACTTGCTGAATTCCTTCTTCACCCACAGGGCTACCGCGGCTTGTGGCAAAGGCTGCTCCAGAAAGAGCATCCGCATCACCCAGTTCTTAGCCAAAGAGGGGAGCTCCCTGGAAGGGGATACAGGTAAAATGTTAGTATCAGAAACTGCCTTATCTGCATCTCTGCCCTCAACTATCTCTCAAACATCTCATCCCCCCCACCCCCCCACACCTTTACCAGTCTTGCTGTTCCCACTAGCTCCATCTGTTTTGGCCTGACACTCTTCAGTCTTCAAGCCCCCAGAGCTAAGCTTCAACTCATGATAACTTATTCCAGTCTGAAGGCCCCATTACACTTCCTCAACATGGTCCCTGCCATGAAGGGGGTCCTTACCTGAAGACAGCCAAACAGGTGGCAGGATGCCCATACAATCGGTCTAATATACCAGGGCTCAGGCCCCCTAGGAATTCCTGCAGATTCCTGCATTGTAGGTGTACTCGATTCAGTCCACCCCTTGAAGGGGTGCTCTCCATCACCTGAGAGATGCAAAGTTAGAAATGCACCCCCACAGTCCATGCTAGTGTCATCACTCACCTCATTCCTATTCCAGATCCACTGCACCCACCCAATAACCCATCCTTTCTAAGATTTCCTCTTCTGTCACTCATCTCCTCTCCTTTCTCCCAGACCTGACCAACCTCTACGGCTCTCTTGCCTCCTCACCCCACTTCTGGCCTCAACTCCAGTCTTCTCTCAATCTCCAAATTGGAGAATTGCTAATTCTCCATATTAGAAAAATAATTTTTTTAAAAAAATTTCAATGTGTGGTCTTATTTTTACCTAAGCAGTTGCAAGGAAACTTGTTTAAGCCCCATTCCCTCTCTGTTCCCCTCTCCTGGTCAGATCAGCCCCTGAGCTCCAAATTTCTCAGTCCTTCCCATCTGTTTCTTGGCCCCACAGGTCCTGCCGGGTACAGCAGTGAACTACCTTTCTCCTCCTTGACTCCCAAATCTAAGTCCACCTCTCCTCTTTGCCCCGCAAGACTTCACCCCATTCACCCTGATCGACACGTCGGGTCTCCTAACTTCTCTCCTACTTCCATCCTACTCCTCGCCTTTCACCCAACTCTCATACCTCCCCCATCCCCTCTCTCTCGATCCCCCTACCACTCCGTGTCGTTCTCCCGTCGCGCACCCTGAGTCTCAAGTCGTCGCTTAATCGGAGCTGAGGTCTCGCCTTGGCTCCCGGGAATAGGAGAATGGACGATGGAAAATGAGAGAAAAAGATGGGGAGAGGGACAAAGAACTAGACAGGAGTCCAGAATGGAGGATTCACAAGAGAAGGCAAGGAGGGGAAGCAGTGGAAAAGTAGGGAAGCTAAGAATAGGCGCTGCATGCACTCGCCCGCCGCGGGGCATTCTGGGAATTAGAGTCTTGTCTCGCCTTGCCCCGGAGTGGGTTGAAGCGCGTCTGACTACAACTCCCAAAAAGCACCGCGAGGTGGAGGGAGGCCGGCCTTTAATTGAGAGAGCGGGAGACCTCGGAGGCCGCTGCACTTGGTTCCGCGTCGCTTTCCGCTCACGCAGCTAACCGCGAGTCAGACCGATCTGGGCGGGAGGCGGTACCCCGAGGGCTTCCTGGCGGAGGCGCGGACCGGGTTTCTAGGTGAGACGCTTAGTTTAGAGACACACGAAACTGAGCTCCTTGAGCTCTTCGCTCCTCAGGGAGTACTGCGCTCTCTAGAGCGTTCTTGCGAAGTAGGAGTTAGCACGATTCCTCACTCGGCCCATAAGTACTCAGTCTTAATTACTGCTCCACCATGCTCCCACCACCCCATTTCTTTAGAAGATCCTAATAAATACAATGTTTTAAAGAATCCAGTTGTTGGGTCTGATTTGATTTATGAGGCTACTGCAGGAAAAGGGAAGGGAACGTCTTAAGCCAAAGCCAGAGCTACAAGTATCCCTAAGTTCCTATAAAACAAGTTTTATCATTCCCACTTTATGGACTAGAAGACTGAAACCCAGTGAGATTAAGAAATTTGCCCGCAATCCTTCATCTAGGAAACCCCGAGGCTGGGATTTGAAGTACAATGTGAGGGACCGAGGACCAAAATGGCAAGAACTCTGTAAGCCCCTGTTATGCTCACCCGTGCTTGTTTTGTTTTTCCGTTTAACAGTCGGTGCATAAAATCCTCAAGAATGGCACAAAACTGACAAAGCTTCTTTGCGGTTAACCTTAAGTAAAATAAGAGACAAATTAGTCTAGAAGAAATATTTGACAAAATAGACAATACAAAGAGCTTTTATAAAGCAATAAGAAAAAGAACAGAATAGCAAGATTGTAGAAAGAGGGACTCCTGGGTGGCTCAGTCGGTTAAGTGTCTGCCTTCGGCTCAGGTCATGATCCCAGGGTCCTGGCATCTAGTCCCGCCTGGGGCTCCTTGCTCAGCGGGGAGCCTGCTTCTCCTCTGCCTGCTGTTCCCTCTGCTTGTGCTCTCTCTCTGACAAATAAATAAATAAAATCTTAAACAAAAAAAAAGATTGTAAGCCAAACTATGGAAAGAGCCTAGATGTCCATCAACAGATGAATGGATAAAGAAGATATGGTATATATGTACAATGGAATACTATGCAGCCATCAAGAGAAATGAAATCTTGCCATTCGCAACGACGTGGATGGAACTAGAGGGTATTATGCTAAGTGATAAGTCAATCAGAGAAAGACAATTATCATATGATCTCTCTGATATGAAGAATTTGAGAGGC
>CM052886.1:106073941-106091274 GCA_028534135.1 Potos flavus
GAAATAATATAAATTGTTTATAAGCAAATGAGAAAGCTGTCATCTTCATCAGTAATTAAGGAAAAGCAAATTAAAGAAACAATAAAATATCTGATTAGAAAAAAAATAAGGATCGACAACCTCCTTGTTGTCACCGCATAGGAGCATACAGTACTCATAATACTTCTGTTTAAAGTCGGCTCAGTCACACCTTTTTAAGGGGGCTTTGGCAGTATGTACCAGTCATTTTCATGTGACTGCCATTTGACCTACCAACTCCACCTTTAGAAATGCATCATACTTAAGTTCTCCCGCATGGATACAGAGATACACATGCAAAGACATTTACTGAAATGTGTCTGTTATTGTATTATGAAAACAATGGAAACAGCTGAATGTCCATCATTGGGAGCCGGTTAGATAAAATGTGGGTCATCGCAGCAATGTAGAATACTGGCAACGCATAGTGGCTGAGCTATGTACAACCTATTGTGAGGGAGAAAAGCAGATTACAAAATAGCTTGCCTAGTTCAGTGCCATCTTTGTAAGAAGCTTTTATGAGTGTATAAAACTGAAAAAGTTCATATGCTTCATTTTGACAGGAGCAAGCCAGCAGAATCTGGGCAGACCAAGTCACAGTTCCCTATAGTGTAGAGAAAACTCTTTAAGGCTACCCTGTCCAGAATAGAAGCCACTAGCCACCACCTGTGGCTATTTTAATGTAAATTAACTAAAATTTTAACTTCAGTTCCTCAGCCACATTAGCCCCACTTCCCGTAGTCAATAGTCACATGTTAGCCACATGGCTACCTACTGGGTGGTACAGCTATAGACCGTTTCTGTGACCACAGATTCTCTTGGAGAGTGCTGCTTGAAGGGATGCAATGAATGGGGGCAAGTTGTCTGATGTCAGGAACTGAGTACAAGCTGAGTTTCTGGAGCCTCGGCTCCTAGGCGTTTCCCAACAAAGGATTATCCAACGTGTGATGGAGAGTTCATAACCTCCTCCCCTCGGGCAGCATCCTAGAGAGAAAGAACAGACAGCCAGGAGCCTACTGGCTGCTTCTCACCAGCTTTGCAGTTTCCTGGCTGTGTGGCTTTAAGGAAGTTGCTTAAAACAGATAAGTTTTTAGGCACCTGGGTGGCTCTTTTGGCGCCTTCGGCTCGGGTCATGATCTCAAGGTGCTGGGATTGAGTCCCACAAGGGCTCTCTGCTCAGTGGGGAGTCTGCTTCTCCCTCTGCCTCTCCCCCTCAACGAGTCGTGCACGTATGCACTCATGCTCTCTCTCTTTCACAAAAATAAAAATAAAATCCTTTCAAAAAAATTTTTTCTCTTCTGTGAAATGGCAAAAACATTAACTATTTCATATGTTGTATTAAGTAAGATATAATATGTAATAAGTATGGTCCTGGCATGTAGTCGGTGCTCAGTAAATATTGTTATTCATTATTTTCTTAAAAAAGTAAAATCACACCTATAGTAAGTACTACAAAGAAGAAAGTCCTGTGCCTGAGAGCAGCAAGAGGGGATTTGATCTGGTTGGCCAAGTCAGGGAAGATTGCTGAAGGACAAGCAGGACTTAACAAGGCAAAGACAGCAGGGAGGGGAACAAGATTCTGCAAAGGCCATAGCAGGAGGGACTGTGGGCAGTTGCAGGAACTGGAACTAGACCAGTGGTGTATAAAGGACAGAGTGGGGGAGGATGCTGAGGGAATGAGGTGGGCAAACTTGGTCAGGAAGATTTCGTTCCTTATTCTAAGGTCAACAGGAAGCCATTAAAGGATTTGAAATAAAGTATCGGGGTCAGATTTATGTCTGTCTGCAGCTGAAAACAAATCAGAGAAGAGCAGGAATAGACCCTGGGAGACTACTGCAGTGGTCCGGGCAAGATGGAGGTAGCGTGTGCCAGGATGGTGCTGGAGATGAAGAGAAATGACAGATTTAAGGGAAACCTAGGAAGCAAGATCAACAGAGCTTCATGATAGGCTGGCCTTGGAAGGTGAGGAGAGGGCAGAAGAGGTGTCAGGGATGCTCCCCAAGGTTTTGGCATGCAAAGCTGAGTGGATGATGCCGTCATTCACTGACTCAGGAACCCATGGAGGAGCAGGTTTGAGTACTCTGAAACAAGTTCAAATGAACTCCAGGTGGTTGCATAGGTCTAGAGCTTTGGGAGTTCTCAGCTCACAGCCATGGCATCTGTTATTCACCATTCTGGGTCCTGGCCTCTAAACTCCTGCCCCCATTGATGGGTAAAGAGTTTAGATCACAGTGGTTGGACCTACATAGGTTTCAGCAGAACTCTTAGATATGTGACCTGGATCCCAAAGGGTTTTTAAGATTACCTTAATTGGTATCTTCATAATCCAGTTGGCTCATTTTGTGAGTATCATCAACCAAGACCCCAGGGTCTTTATTTCACATGAATTTCCATCAAGATAGGTCTGCCTTTTCCAGTACTTGTGATTTTTTTTTTTTTTCCGACCAATTTAAAGTCTGTTAAATGCTCTGTTGGTGGTTGTGGCTCATCCTTCCAAACCTCTGAAATAATTTAGGCTCTTGATTCTGGCTCCCATCCAAATAGCTCACACCTATTGGGTCATCTGTACATCTTACCAGCCGAATTCAAGGATTCTCTGATTGGGACTTCCAGACCCTTGAAGGGTATCCTAGAATTAGGGCCCAAAAAATTTACACTTCTATTTTTATTAACCTCTAACAGAAATTTAGCATCTCCTTCAAGTATGAATATGAGCAAAACCCCCAGTAGTATTAGCAGGACCTGGGACTTGTCACTGAGACATGACAGCTCTTTTTGTATCCCACTATCTTTGTAGAAATCTCCGAGTGTTGGTATCTTTTATGCTTATTAATATTTGGAGAACGTTAGTCGTTATTACACCTTCTGCTAGATAGTTATTAAATATATTTTAAAAACACATAGGGATGCCTGGGTGGCTCAGTCGGTTAAGCGTCTGCCTTCGGCTCAGGTCATGATCCCGGGTTCCTGGGATCGAGCCCCGCATCAGGCTCCCTGCTCAGCGGGAAGCCTGCTTCTCCTCTCCCACTCCTCCTGCTTGTGTTCCCTCTCTCACTGTGTCTCTCTGTCAAATAAATAAATAATCTTAAAAAAAAAAAACAACCCACATAGGTTACTGTGTGATAAGTTTTTTTAAACATTTTAGTAAACTCAGTTGATTTCTTCTGTGATCATATATGAGATATACACATTTGTGTGTGTGTGTGTAACACATTTTAAAACAATTCTGAGGAGGAAACAGACCTCTTTAGTCTGCCAGTGGGATCCATGGGTCAAACAAGGTTAAGACATCTGGCCTAATTCAGCCCTATCCAAGCCTCCTACAGAGCTCCCACTGGAGTTGACAAAGTTCATACATTCATGTAGGACCTGAGGTCCCACAGGCAAGCGCCTGGCTTATAGACAGACAGAACACTGTGCTGGGCAAGACACATGGTAAGAAATAGAGTGGGGAGGAGAAGAAAGGAGAAGAAAGGAAATGGAAATGAGTTGGGAGCAAACACAGGAAGCAGATTTTACCAAAACCCCAAGAAACCCACTCACAGCTGTGGAAAACTCAACCTTTATTATTACCTGCCTAGTGCAGGATATTAAAATTGCATTGAGCTAGATCCATATATTAGTGTAAAAATCTGTGTCTCTCTCCCCAAAAATGTACAAACCCCAAGTGATTATAGAAAAACCAATATGGCAGCTACAACTGAGATGTCCAACCCCAAGGCCGTAGGCCATTGCTCCCTCCTTCCCCCTAATCCCAGTATTTAATCCACAGAAACATACAGGCTTAGAGAAGTTCTAGCTAAAACACAGCAGGTGGGAAGTGGGGATGGCTGGGGGTGGGGGACAGGGATCACCCCCAGGTCCAGTGTTTCAGAGGATAGAGGAGGGAGAAGCCAAAGCCAAGGACAATTCCAGGAGTTAGCACAAGGGAACTTCTTTCTCCCTTTCTGTCCTTCTCATTCCCCAGATTCTCCGCCAGTGGGATCCAGTGTGCGACGGAAGGAGAGAGAGGCTGGGAAAGTGCCACAGCCTTCTCTCTTGGAACCAGTGTTGTCCAGTGGGGCCCAGGTGCTCCAACAAGCCTAATCCAGTGTCTGCCCTATATGTGCCCCGATCTTCCCCCTCAGGGATGGCTAGAAGAGGTCAGAGAGGATCCCCTCCACAGGGCCAGCTGGGTGGGTGGCGGACGCTTCTAAGAGAGGAGCAGGAAGAGGACATGAGAGTATGTCCTGGGAAGGGAAGGCATCAGCTCCCTGGCAGGCCCACCCTGTGTATGGTCACATCGCCTCTCTTTCAGAGGTGAAGGATGATCGGGACAGAGAATGGAGTGGGGGTGCCATGAAAATCCTCTTGTTTGTTGCCTCTGGCTTTGCCTAAATCCTCCCTGAGGAAGGGGCAGCTAGGTGTGATTCACACCGTGTTGAACGCATCTTCGGCCAGGAACCGATGTAGCTGGGAAAAGGGTGGTCGCTGCTCAGGCTCCCGGCTCCAGCACCGAAGCATCAGCTCGTACAGGCCCAGCGGGCAGGCAGGGGGCCGAGAAAGGTACACCTGCATTATGACAGGGTGGGCGGAAGGCAGGGAACAAATGGTCTTTAGTCCCCAAGATGACAGGCTCTGGCCCTCCCAGACCCTCTCGTCTGCTCTGACCTGGCGGCCCTGGTCCCGGAAGAACTCCCCTGCATTTTCGATGACTTGCTCATCAGTGAGCTGCCCAAACGGCTGGGCCCGGCAGAGCATCAGCACCTCCCACAGGGTCACCCCAAAGGCCCACACGTCACTTGCCGTCGTAAACTTCCCCTGGTGTGTGGATAAAGCAACAAAGGCAGAGAAACACATCGGGCAACACAGACCCTCCTCCCCTCCCCACAGGGAGCTCCACATCCACTTAGCACTTCCCCTGGCCTGACTCCCCCTGGCTGGCCCCCTCCCAACAAACCTGCTCCTCCTTCCTTTGGGCTCTGCCTTCTTTCTCAGGCTTTAGTCCTCTCCTTGACTTCTTCCCACTTCTACTCACCCTTTTTCTCCACTCTGACTCTCATTTTCTAGTTCTGATTCTCTCTCAACTCATGCCTTTCTATCTCTAGCCTCCTGTCTCCCCTTACCTCTCTTGCTCCCTGACTCCTGCTCTTGTACCCACTCTGGGCTCCTAGACCCTTTCCCATCATACCTCACTCCTTTCTCTGGTCCCTAGAGCCAGAGGGAACCTTACAGAGCACTGGCCCAAACCCTCACTTCAGAGATAAGGGAAGGCAAGTGACGGACCACAGAGCAGCCAGTGCTCCCCCGCCCTGCCCTCCCCTGCCCACCCCTGCCCGGCCCTGCCCTGCCGGCCTCTCTCAGGGCCTCTCACCATGAGGATGCACTCCCAGGCCATCCACCGGATGGGCAGCACTGCCCGGCCCTGCACTCGATAATAGTCCCCAGCGTAGAGGTTCCGGCTCATGCCGAAGTCAGCGATTTTGATAGTGAAATTTTCCCCAACCAGGCAGTTCCTTGTGGCCAGGTCCCGATGCACAAAGTTGAGTGTGGCCAGATAGCGCATGCCTGAGGCAATCTGAGCCACCACATGTAGCAGCATGGGGTAGCTGAGGATGGAGCCAACGAGAGAGGGTCACTGGGGCAGTCCCAGACTCATCCCCACCTCAGATTCCTGGGAGAGGAAGGGGGGGCCCACTCCCTGGGACCGGGTCACATCCACTCCTGGTGCAGAAATGGAATGCCCACGTGGAGGCCAGGGGTAGGTGCCCATGCATTTGTTTGGCTCATCTGACCCAGGGAGCTACTGCTTTGTTGTCCAGACTCAGGCAGTGAGGGTGAGCGAGAGCAGAGGGAGATTCCTGACAGAGTCCAAGTCCCTTCAGGACCCCCCAGAGTAACTTCTTGCTCGTCAGTTCCCAGATGAACATGGCCATGTATTCCTCACCCCAGTCCTCACCCCCCTGAACCTCTACCTGCCCCCCATCCCATGCTGGATCCAGGTTGGAGCAAGGGGAGAGGAGAAACCCCCCCAGGGGAGCTCTCAGGGAAGGGGCAGCCTGGGTAAGTGGGTACCTGATGGTGGGCCCCTGGGCAGCCTCCCCATCTCCGGGGGCCCCCTCAGCCACCTTGTCCTCTAGCTGGTGGGCACTCAGGAACTGGTTAAGGTCACCATTCTCCATGTAATCGGTAATCATACAGAGGGGGTCGTCCTGCACACACACGCCCAGGAGCCGGATGATGTTTGGGTCCTTTAGCCTCGACATGATCTTCACCTCCTTCAGGAAATCGTTCCTAGAAAAGCGGGGAGGTGGCAGGGACACTGAGGGGCTGATCTGTCCTTTCTCTCCTGCTCATGCAGACCAGCACCCTAACCCCAGCAGACAAGCTGACTCACTAGTGACACTGAGACCTGGCCTGAGATCAGCCTGAGATGGAAACTCCCTTCCCCAGCCAATCCCCCTTTGTTGGTCTTTACCATGTTCCCCACTCTTCATGGCCTCCCTTCCCTATCACCAGACACCATCCCTGGTCCTCACCTGGCGTTCTTGGTGGCATCTGGCCGTAGGATCTTGACAGCTACCAGCAAAGGGTGTCCCTTGCACACATTAAGGGGGAAATCAAGACTGACCAGATCTTGAGGGTTTTCTACCTCACACAGGTGCACCTGGGGAAAGAAGCTCATGTGTTAGAAAGTCACATGGTGCACTGAGGTCACAGGGTCAACTGGGATAACACAGTCACAGATGACAGGTTCTGACCAATGGGGATATACGGGCATGACATCAGAGCTCCACAGTCAAGACATTGCTGGTAGCTGGGCAGGGATCCTCCTTACCTCCCCAAATTGGCCCTCACCAAGCTTCTCCTTGAAGCGGAGACAAGAGCGAGGGAAATCCACTCTGGGAGGCCCATCCCCGGCAGCCCCTGGGGGCAGCGCGGGCACAGCATAGGTGTTGCCCCCGGTGACGCCCTGGAGGGTGACAATGTCCGCCTCGGCATAATGGGGGACGCTGTTCTGGGGAGGAGGGGGCAGAAGCGGGGCACCTGGCTTCTCAGGCTCCATATAGTCCCCACCGCAGGCTGGAGGAGGGGAAAGAAAACAAGACGAGGCATCAGGAGCAGCCCCTGAGAGCCATGGTTCTCCTTGTCTCCCAGTTGGGTGAGAGACCGGCTCTACGCTCCATCTTCTTGGTATTCTACACACCAACATCAAACCAGAGAAGATGCTGGCATGAGACGAGAGTGAGCTGTTCCAGAGTTTAAGGCAATGGAAACAGTTGAACAAAAAATGACATAAAGTCTATTCTCCAGGGATCCCAGCACAGCCCAAGAGACCATGACAGAAGTCTTGACTAGAAGAGGAATTCCTCTACCCACCATCAGAAGAAGGATGGTGCCAGTCATCTGGTCACCCCCTACTTTCTAAGCTCTTGTCCCACTCACCGCCAGCCCCTCCTGTTCACTTGGCTGTTCTACCTCCCCACACCTCCCTACACACACTTTTAGCCTTTGCTCCTCCCTGCCATGGTTACCCAAACCCTCCCTAACCCAATATTCCAAGCTCAAAGACAAGCAGAGACAGGGGCACACAGAAAGGAGGAGATGGGAATAGTTTCTCATGGCCAGGACAACAAGGAATCTACAGACAGAGGAGAGGAAGCAGAGCTGTCCCCCTCTTAGCCCTGGGGAAAGAGTAACAATGAGAGAAGGCAACACCAAGGAGAGGAGGAGCAGACAGGAAGGGCAGGGTGTGAGCCTTCACCTCTGGGACTGCAAAGAGAGAACACATGGGGGGAGAGGGCAAGCATCCAGGGTGACAGGCCCTCCTCCTCGCAGCTCTAGAGAGAGGGGAAACAAAGAAGGAGTTACAGGAGAACCTGCAGTCAGCACAGCAACCTCCTCTCTGGCTCTGGAGAGCAGAAAAGTTGCAGTGGAAAAGGAGGAGGAGGAGGAGGAGGAGGAGGACAGAGCTGAGAACCAGTGAGTTTTCTGCTCCTCTGCTCAAGGGAAAGGCTTTAAGAAGGAACAAGCACATCAGAGGAGAGCTAAGGGCATAAGAGCTTCCTCCTTGGGAGCTCAGGAGAGCAAAAGAGGCCACAGCAGGGAGAGGAGGGAGTGCAAGGTGTGAGGACTTTTCCCTGCCCCTGTAGAGGTATGGGGAACCTGGAGGAGCCCAGAGGCAGAGGGGCTTACCCTGGGTGTTGGTGGGTTTGGCCCAGGCGGGTGTAGGGGGGCCAGGGCCCCGAGGGGAACGGGCGTAAGTGGCCAGAAGGAGGCGGTAGGCTGGATTGGAGAGCAGCAACGCTGTCGGGAGAAGGAGGGGGGGGGAGACACGGGGAAGGGATGAGACCGAAGGCTAGACAGACAGGGAGACCTGGAATAGGGCAAGACCAGGGCTAATGGGAATGAATGTACTGAGAGACAAGGACAGGATAAAACAAGGACCTGGAGAGTGCTGGATAGCTGGATGAATAATGAATGAACAGATGGACAGAAGGATGGGTAGATGGACAGATGATAAACGAATGGTTGAATGGATGGATGAACAGATAGACAAATGAATGGATAAGTATATATGGATGGCTGGATGGATGATAGATGAATGGTTGAATGGTAGATTGGATGGACGGATGGATAGATGGATAGAGAGATGAACAAATGGATGTTTGAATATATATGGGTGGATGGATGGATAATGGATGAGTGATTGGATGGTGGATGGATGGATGTACAGA
This sequence comes from Potos flavus, assembly GCA_028534135.1. Lineage (NCBI taxonomy): Eukaryota > Metazoa > Chordata > Mammalia > Carnivora > Procyonidae > Potos > Potos flavus. The sequence goes on from CM052886.1 coordinate 106,082,677, forward strand.
TGGGTGAATGGATGTATGAACATGGATGGTTAATGGATGGATAGATGGACAGACAGAGTACAGATGGGTGGTTGAATGGATGGATGGACAGATAGATGGAAGATGGATGGGTGGTTGGATGGACGATAGATGGATGAATGGATGTATGAATATTTATAGATGGATGGATAAACAGTCAGATGGTGGATAGAGGAATGGATGGAGAGAGGGATGAATGGACATATAAATACAGACAGAAGGATGGATAATGGATGGAATGAACACGGCAAGTCTAGGAGAAAGGGGAGGGGCCAGGAAGACACAATGAGAGGGCACAAAAAAGAAGAGAGAGATGTGTATGGGACACAGAGACAGGATGAGACCGCTAGGGATTAGGGGTAATACATGGAAAATTCTTGAGGAAAATTATATGGTAGGGACATGGGAGTGATACAGAGTGTGGTGACCAGAGGCATGGAAATAAAGAAAATAAGTTGAAATTGGAAAGACAGAAAGAGAAAGGAATGGAAACAGAGAGGAAAAGGGATACAATAAGAAAATAAGCAGAGGATGGAGGTGGGACTAGAACAAGACAGGTCTTACCAGAGCTGTTGGGAACACTGGGAGCAGAGTGGGGTGGATTCCCACGAGGGCGGGGTTCCTGGTAAGGGGGTGGCTCAAGAAGGCCTGGGCGGTTGTTGATAAGGATGGTGTCCCCAGGGACAGACAAATGAACTGTCAGCTCCTCTTCTAATACCCGGCGCTCGGCCTTGTCACAGGAATGGGAATGTTAACTGCACATGATTCCAGCTCATTTAATGCCAAGCTCCCCTACTCCCCATCGGTCCCCACAACAGTCGCACAGTGGTATGTATTATTAACTCTATTTCACATAGTGGTATTACTACTATTTCTAAATAGAGTTCTAAATAGAGGTTCACAAGCACGTAGGTGAGTCCCGATGTCCCACAATGGGATTCCAACCCAAATCTGACCAGATAATTATGGAATCATCGACCTTCATGTATATCACCACCACCGAACTCTTGCCAGGAAGACACAGGCTTGGAGTATGCCTGGCTTCTTCCTCTAGCTCCTACCTACCCCTCTAGCTCCACTCTCCCCCTTTCCCATCCAGCTTCTGCCCCAAGAGGTTGACCAGTGTGGACTTTTCAACAGGCTCGGTTTGGGTTGGCCAGAGAGGAGTTTGTTGGGCAGGCGGGAAGTAAGGTCAGGGTGATTAGTCTCCCAGGCCCTCCCTGAGAGGTGGACTCAGGCTAGCTGTATCCCTGAAGCAAAGTCCACTGCCCTTCTCAAGGAGCCTTGCCCCAGACTCACTCCTCCAGGTTCTGGTAACTTCCCTCCTCTCCTCTTGCACGCCCATGGCCCAAGGGTGGTGATAGTTCTATGGGAATTGCACTACTCTTTGCGATTTCCATAAGGCCACCCACTCCTTTGCAACCTGGCACTTTACTGAGCCCACCTCTGATTATCCTAATTAGGCTGTGTTCTGTGGTGGCCGCAGGACCCAAACTAATGCAGGCGTCCCCATACATTGGCCTCGGCCTAGCCTCAGTCTCCACACCCACACCCTACCCGTGCTCTCCAGGCTGACCCCCTGCCCCTCCCCCACTCCCCCACCAACCACCCCACCCCAGGCCCTGCCCTCACGCCACTCACCTTGCTGAGGAGCCTGCGCCAGTGCAGCCGCCAGAGCATGAGGGCAATGATGAGCAGCAGCAGCAAAATGATGGCCACCAGGCAGCCGATGAGGATGGCAGTTGGGCTCCCCTCCGCCTTGGCCACAGGTTGCTGGCCTCGGGGCTCCAGCTCTGGCAGAGACAGGAGAGTCAGAACCACAGGAGGCTTCCCACCTGAGTGGAGGTAGCCCCGGGAGCAATGGCAGCACAGGACCCACTGGTCCGGGAGGAGGCCCCGGGCTGCTCACCCAAGCTGCTGAAGTTGGTGGGACGTGGGCCAGGTGGCCACCAGGGAGCTGGTGGGAAGGTGCCCCCCAAAGCTGGAGAGGAGTCATTCACAACATCTGTAGAGAAGGACGAGAAGAAAGGACAGAGTCAGAGAGGAAAGAGGCCCCAAAGGGAAGCTACTGGCATGAGACCTATGGAATTCTACCACTAGGAGCAAGGGTGATACTCAGTATATGTACCCACCCATCCGAAGGGGGGGGCTGGCTGTTGTGAATGTCAAGTGTTTAGTTGCTGGGTTGTGAGGACTTACAGGACTCTCAGAGAGAGAGCCCCAGGTGGAGATCTTGGGTACCAAGCGGCCTAGAGAAGAGGCTATTTCTCAACCAACACAGAGTACTTTAGTGTTTTTATAGCCAACACTGTCTCACTGGCTCAGTATCAGTCACGAGGGAAGGGCTCATGAAGCAAAGATGGGGATGTGGGTGGAAGGAGTAGGGAGGCCTTCCAATTATTCAGGGCATCCCTGCTTGGGAAGTCTCACGAGTGACAGATAGATCTGGTGCCAGGAGTGGATATTTTGGTGTCCTGCGGGTTGGCAATCCCAGAGGTTGAGGACTGGGCAGAGACCAGGGGCTTACCAGAGATGAAAGAGATTTCGCTGAAGAGTAACCAAGGCCCAGCAAAAAGGAAGCGGCACTGCAGAAAGCGGCCCACGCGGCCGCCCAGGGGCACGGACACAGCCCGGGCTCTGGGGTCCCCCAGGCTGCCCCCCAGGGCGTGGCGCACAGGCTCCCCCTCCCAGGCCATGGCAGGGCCTCGCTTGAAGCGACATTCCACCCCACCAGGCAGGCGGGCTCCCAGGGTGTGCATGTTGTTACAGTGGACCTGGGGGGGAAGGGAGGAGGGACACAGGGTCAAGGCCAGGAGAGCCCAGGTGAGCACCCCAGGAGCAATCACCCTGGTCTCCAAGGAGCCAGACACGCTTACCTGCATGGCCTGGAAAGCCCTCAGCCGGTCAAACTCAAACTCCATCTCCACGTAGCCAGCTGGGAAGCTGTGGTTGCTCCACCCCACATAGTCATAGCCTGGCCAGACCCGCAGCTCCTGGCTCTTCCTAAAGTCATCCAGCCCCACCACACCATCTGCCAGCTGACCCAGACCTCCGTACAGCAGCCTGGAGAGCAGTGGAGCAGAGGAAGCGGAGGGTGGCAGAGAAAAGAGTGCCACCTATCTGTGTGCTCTGCCACCCTGGGCCTCAACCTCTGGCCCCGACCCCCTGTGGCTCTCTCTTTCCCACCTCCGGAACTGGCCTGGTACTTTGTGGCTGCAGGCTGCAGGAAGGCACCACCTCTAGGGGGCACCATGCAGCCTATGGTGTGTGTATTTACCGCGACAGTTTCCAATAGATGTGTCTTAGCAAAACAGTGCCTTTTTCTTTTTTTTTAAAGATTTTATTTATTTATTTGACAGAGAGAGATCACAAATAGGCAAAGAGGCAGGCAGAGAGAGAGGAGGAAGCAGGCTCCCTGCTGAGCAGAGAGCCCAATGCGGGGCTTGATCCCAGGACCCTGAGATCATGACTTGAGCCGAAGGCAGAGGCTTTAAACCAATGAGCCACCCAGGCGCCCCAAGGGGTGCCTTTTTCTAATTCGCACAAAGTGTCACATGAGCTAGTAGTTGCCTTGCTACCCTTCAATCCTGATCCTGCGTCCCCCAGGCCCCACCTAACCCATTCCTCTCCCCAGTTCTTCCATCTCACTGTCCAGACTCTTGACTCCACCCACTACATCCTCCCTCCCACCCCAGGCTCGTGCCCTGCACAGCCTGCCTCTCTTACCCGCCAACAGCATGCGTGGTGTGTCCATCATAGGTGGAGTCGTTGAGGTGCACTGCCTCGGATAAGTACATCGTCTGCCCCACCGGAGCCGTGTAAGACAGCAATCCATCTGGGGCGGCGGGGGAAGGGGTGTTAGAGGCAGGAAGCCTATCTCCCGCTCCCTTGCATCAGTCCTTTCCTGTGCCTCTCCACAGGCCCATGGGCATAGAGGAGACAAAGTTGGCCAGCCTCTCCCCGACCCACACTCAGAGTGACAGCTTCCCAACAGGAGAAAGAGGATCCTGGAGGCCCTTCCCTCCAGGCCCCAGCCCAGGAAACAAATTCTCGGGGCTCTGAATGACTCACCCTTCCAGAGGCAGCCATAGAGCTCCACCCGCAGACAGACACTCATGACCCGGTCGGCCCGGGGGTAAAAGCGAACCAGCCGGGCCACCATGGGGGGTCCCAGGTCCTTCAGCACCACGCCCCCAGGGTCCTCATTACCTAAAATCACCTGTGGCCCAGGAAACAGGGTATAAGAGTGGGAAAGGCTCTGGGTTGGATCTCACTTCCCAGTCAGCCGCCGTCCCCTGGCCCAGCACACAGCAGCCACAAGGAGATTCATGAAGGCTGGTGTCGAGCACGCAGGGCTCTGGGGTACAGCCAGGCATTTCTAAAATAAGGGGCTGCAGCAAAGATCTCGGACACATCTCTTAGCCTGACGCTGTGTCCTCAACCTCCAGCGTCAGCCTCGACCCCTGCCTGTCTCCATTTGTCTCTAAGCCACGCAGCCCGCCGTGCACAGATTCTACCCAGTTCTCAGCTCTGCACCTCCGCTTCGGCCTTCCCCCTCTTCCTTCACCCCATCCTCTCTGTCCACTCAGCAGGCGTTGGCTGAGTGCCCACTCTGTGCCAGCCACGCACGTTCTCAGTGGTAAACATCCATCCCTCCCCTCTCCCCATGCCGCACTGAGATTCCAGTAGGAAAAACAGCGTGAAGAACAAGAGGCAGGGTGTGGGGCTGAAGCAGGGGGAGGCAGGCTCTCTGAGGAAGTGATATCTAGAGGCAAAGTGAATGGAAGGAGAACCTGGGGACATCTGGGGGAGAGGCTCTCCAGGCAGAGAGACCAGCAAGCAAAAATGTCCGAAAGCTGTGGGACGCTCCCTTGCTTGCCCCAGGGACAGCGAGAAAGCCAGCAGGCCCAAGTGGAGTGAGAATACAGGAAAGAGGAGTAAGGGAGGCGGGCAAGAGCCAGGCCAGGCTAAGCTTCTGCACCCAGGAAGGAGCTTTGCTTTGGTTCCGGCAGTGAAAAGCCAGTGGAGGGTTATGGACCAGGTGTGCCTCATCTGATTTGCATTTTCTTGGGCACAGTGGACGTAGCCTCTAGGTGGAGATAGTTCAGGTGGGAACAGACAGGAGCAGGGAAAACACTCTGGAGACCAGCATATTCATCTAAGCCTGGGATGGTGTGGGTGTGGGTGTGGCCTGGGGTGGTAGAGGTTGAGGTGGTGAGAAGTGGCTGGATTCGGGAAATGTGGAGGTAGAACAGACTAACCTTGCTGGTGCTTTGGAAGCAGGGGGTGAGAGACCAGAGGAATCGGTGAGATCATCTTAGCTTGTGGCGTGAGCAACTGGCCTGAGTTGGGGGAGGAGCAGGTTTGAGGTGGGAATGGGATTCAAATTCAGCTTGGGAAGTTTGCGGTAGGTTTGAGATGCCCATTAGACATCTAGGTGGAAAGGCCCAGAAGGTGGTCATGTTTGCAAAGCTAGATGGAGCTCAAGAGAGAGGCTTGAGCTAGAGAGGGTAGAAACTGGGAGAGTCATAGGTGGGCAGGTGGCATATACGTATAGTTAGGGGCAAGAGGACAGCCAACCTTCCCTGGGGGCTGCCCCCGCCAGCCTCACCTCCTGACCCCAGCGGTCCCTCCAGTCCATCCAGCGGTGGCCATCCCGGGAGTAACGCAACCGGTAGCTGGGGGAGAACTCCTTGCCCAGGCCTCCCGCGTGCCGGCCCTGGGTGCCCACCAAAGCCACCAGATGCAGCCGCCGCAGATCCACCTGCAGGTACTCCTCCTCCTTCGGAAAGACCGGCCCTGCGGGGCACCAGGCCCCGTCCCCGTCACTGCTCTCCAGCCTGGGAGGGGGCAAGAGGTCACAAGAACATCTGGTCTGCTCTGTCTCTAGTATTTCAAGCCCCTCACAATGTGGAGTGGGGTTTCATTGACACTGGCCCTCCCAGATGCCTCTGGACTTGGGCAGAGGACTCGGAAGGGCATGTAGAGGTCCCAAGAGCTCCCTCCAGAGTGGTGCCCCAGGTGTGCCAGTTACCTGCTGTGGCGAGCAGCAGTGGAGTCTGACCAAGAGCTGGAGGCAGAGATGTCCCCATCTGGAATGGTCCTGTCCTGCATGCCCAGGGCATAGCGGCACTTGGCTGGGTGAACACAGGCATACGGAGAGTCAAGGCCCCCGGCTCTGTCTCCCAAGCCCCATCCTCAGGGACCCAGGCGCCAGTCTCCTCACCAGGGTCAAAATGTCCCTTCATATCAGCATCTCCAGTTTCCACCAAGAGCAGCAGCAGCAGCAGCGGTAGAGATGAGAGGGCCCGTGGCCCCATAGCTCCTGATTCCTCAGGCCTAAGGGGGCGGGGGCAGCATCTCTGGAGGGGAGCAAACAAAGGGTAGGGTAAGTGAAAGTCAAGGAGCCCAAGTCACAGCCAACAACAGACAGGCAGAATGGGCTGCTCTGGGAATAACAGGAGTAAAGTGATAACAGCAATAGCTGCTTAACAGCAGCAGCTGTGTTGTTAGAATGCTCCCCATGTGCCAGACGCTGGGCTAAACTCTGGTCCCCTCCCCACCTAAGATCCCAGAATTTTAAGAGAAGTGGGGGACCCCATGGCTTTCCAATCTCACTGTCCTCTGTAGCCCCACTAAGCCCAGTGTGACCCCTGGACCGGCAGCCCTGACAGCACGCAGGTGCTTGGGAGACAGGCAGAACCTCATCCCTCCCTGAGATCTGTTGAATCAGAATCTGCATTTTAACACAATCCCCAGGTGATCCGTGTCCATGAAAGTCCGAGAATCCCTGCTCTTCACTGGGGCCCAGGTGGTATACACTACCTAAAACCATTCCAACTGGCATCTCCTTGTGAATCCAGGTATCTAACCTCTGCAGCCCCAACAGCAAGAGAAGCTGTTCTGACCTCTCCTCTTCCTGGAAGTCTGCACTGAGTTCTCCAGGTCCTGGAATCCCGAGGGAACTCTAGTGCCACCCCTCATGCCCTTCCCCCAACTCTGCCATCAGATCCAAAGCCTCTCATCCCAGCTCTCCTCGTTCTGCCTTCCCTTCCTAAGACCCAAACATCCTATCCCCCCAGTTCCCACTTTCTGAAGGTGGCTGCCTCTGAAGGAAAAGCCCAGCACTGGGGAAGGGCCTGAGTTGCCTTGGAGATGAGGGCGGGTCTAAAGACAGGGAGGCCAGGTCACCCCAGGAGGTAGGAAGAATGGGGGGATACTCCCCCATCCCTTTGTCCTCCTCCAGCTGCTCCCATCATGCTCTAGGGCAGGAATGTAAGAGGCAGCTGAGACCCCACAGCTCTGAAGCAGCAGCTGAGGGGGCTGACTGAGTTGCGGGGGGCACCCAGGCATCAAAGAGCTAGAACCAGAGGTATCACACCTGGTCCCTCGGAGATCCTGAGGTCCGGGAGCCACGTGCAGGGGAGCAGGCTGCAGAGTCCCAGGCGGCTGGCCTGGAATTCCTGGGTGCCGCTCTCCACCCCCACCTCTCTCGGGAACAGCGGGGCCCTTGTTCCCCTGGGTAACCTTCATGCCTATCCCAGATGAGTCATCGGAGCCAGACGGAGCTAGAGGAGCCCCGGGCAGAGATACAAAGACAGGCAAAGGATAGGAGGCAGGGAGAGACAGGGCAAGAAACACAAGGCAAGAGGTAAATAGAGCAGGCTCAGAAACACAAGGCACAGAGCCAAGCAGAGAAACACACAGATGTCTAGGGCAATCCCTCCAACACTCCAATCACCCTACTTCTCTCCACTGGGTCAGACACAAGAAAGACAGGCTGAGAAGACCTACCCCTACCCCAACCCCACCCCACCCTACCCTACCCCACCCCGTTTCAACCAATTACAAAGCAGGGACCTGATCACTGCTGCAGGTCCTTCCCTCTCCTCTCCCACCCCACCCCCCACCACAAACACCAGCCACACAGCTCTGTGCACCCCCCTACCCCCACACACAAACGTCAGCCATGCAAACTTGCAGAGCTGACTGTAAACACTGTGGCTAGATGTAACACACACACACACACCCCTGTCACAGACAACTCTTCACAGACTTTCAGAGACAGACACTCACACGTGACATCTACTTAAATTTGTTACACACATCTGCCCCAGCCAGGGCAATCACAGACGCTCATGCATACATCAACTCCATCCACACGTTGTCACTTAGTGAATAGCCATCTTCAGATATCTGTGAACATGAAATGACGGATACCACATGATCCTACCATTAGAGGACACCGTGAGACACACACACTCAGGCTCTCAGGCACAGGATCCCAAGAGAACTGGGGCCCACCACCTAATACACACCAAGACCAAGCTAGAGGGAAGTCAAGGCGGTGGCTTGAATGGCAATGAGAAAAAGAGGCACTGCTCCATTTTCCCAGACTCTCAGCTTTCACCTGTCTCCCCTGTAGCACTCACTCTGGAGCACCTATGTGCCTGCAGCACTGGCTGGGGGTAGAGGTGCCGGAAAGGAAAGTCCAGCCGGGAAGGAAAGTCCAGCGGGCAGGGGAGCCGGCCTGGGCCGAGGGGGTGTGGAAGGGAGCGGGGGGGGGGGGGGGGGGGGGGG
>CM052886.1:106091374-106149127 GCA_028534135.1 Potos flavus
TCTCCAGGGGCCCGAGGGGATGATTCAGTGGGGCCACACAAGACACCTGCCTTCCTGGGCGTCAGTTCCTTCGCACTGAGTAAAGGGTCCTTCCTCAATGCTGGAACACACTTTCTCGGAGGTCAGGGAGGACCCCCCTCCCCCCGCATTTTCAGACAGTAAGTCCACGCATTGGGGAGGCGGGCAGGGACACGCTTGGCGGAGCTGGGCAACCTAGAACAGCCCGGTAGCGTCCTGCCTCCGCCGCCAGGCCCTCGCCTGGAGCGCCGGGCCTCCGCCTCAGCCCCTCCGCCCCGCAGGGGTCCCCCGGCCGCGCCCCCCTACCTCTCATCGCTCTTCCCGGCAGACCCAGGCGTCCGATCCCGGAGCGGGGCCTCCTCGGCGGCTGGGCGAGGGGCGGAGGAGGCGCAGGGAGCCAGGAGCAGGGAGCGGGAGGCGCCGGCGGGGCTCGGGTGTCGGGAGGCGGCTCCCGCGAGCAGCTGTCGGGGGCCTGTTCCGGGGAGAGGAGCCAGGGCTGGGGCAGCTCGGGCCCAGGCGCCGCCTCCGCTCAGCCCGGCTCCCCCTCCCGCCGCCCTCCGCCCTCCGCCCGCCTGCCCGGGTACCCGCCCTTCCCCCTCCCGGACCACGTCGTCCCCGCCGCTCCCACGCCCGGCGCGCTCCCCTCCCGGCCGCGCGCTCCCCTCCGCCCGCCACGCCCACCCCGCATTCCCCTGCGCGCCCCGGCCTCCCCCAGGTAACCGTCCCGCGGTCCCCTCGACGCTGCGCGCCCAGCCCCCTCCGTCTCCCCGCGGCCCAACCCCCAGGCCCCAGGCTCCCCACTAAAGGCAACAGAAGAAGCTGAGGCCCTGCTTGAGGCCTCTCACGAATCCAGGCCGCGTGAGGGGATGGCCCCCTCCCTACTCCCCCTTTCTGGGCTCAGTTCCTGGAGAGGGAGGTGAAGGGGGCAGCCCCAAGGCACAGGGCACAGGGAAGGAGCAGGTTCCCACAGGCCCGGTGCCCAGCCCAGCAGCAGGATATCGGATGGAGGAAGGGAGCAGAGCTCACCTGTCCAACCGGGCCCCCCAGACTCACACTTTCCACACCACCAACCTTTGCTTCTCTCTGACATCCTCTGCCCTCCTGTCCTCTACACCCCAACCCAGATTGCCCCAGAGCCTGATGCCCTGCCACACTCTCTTCTAGCCCCATTCTCTCTCTACTTCCACCTTCCAGCCCCCAGTCCTCTCAAGGACCCTGCAGCCCGGTCCCAGGCCCTGGTCCCCTTGGGCTCTGCTCAAGGCCCAGGAGTCCTCAGGGCAAGCCTCTCTTGGGCCCAGGTGAGGTCGAGACCCTGACCACTGGCAGGCATAGGTCTGGACAAGGTGAGGGGGTTGTGGGGGATAGAGACAAAGAGAAAACTGGACAAAGCCTAAAAGGAGCAGGAACAGGAGTCCCAGAGAAGATGGGCAAGGGGGCTGGGTGAGGGGAGCAGGACAGAGAGCTGTGGTGGGAGGTGTTGCACCCCACTGGGCACTGCCCCAGGCCACCATCTCTCCACACCCACACCTGTCAGCCACCTATCAATGTCACCAGCTCAGAAAGATCTTTGAGTCCACTGCAGATCCCCGCCCCACTGCACCTCACAGCAGACATCAACTCACCCTACGTGCAGTCCCAACAACAGTCCCAAGAAAGAAACACGAAGTCCCAACCAGACAAGTACACAAAAGTACTACCAGGAGGAAGTTGGCCCTCGGTATGGGCAAGAGCTCCAAACCACCAGGGACACACCAATTCCAACACGCTCAACTGCTACGGGACTCAATAAACAGCCCCATGGTCACTCGGAGAATTGCCTCTTCCCACCATCCCCTCCGACCAAACCCCCAGGGTTTCCCAAGAGCACGTACCCCGCTGGAGACAGCCGCTGGAGAATCTGAGCCCAGGAGAGGCTGGGCCGGGGGTGGAGCCAGGCCGGGGGTGGGGCCGCGGTTTCCCCAGTAACCTCACCTGGTCAGACTCTCGACCCCTCCGTCCAGGGACTGTGCTTGGAGGAACCCTGGGCTGGCAGACCGGGTTGGGCTGCTTCCAGACGCTTCAGGGAAGGAGCGGCAGCCCCTCACACCCCGCTGGGACATTCCACACCCCAGGCCCACGCTCCCGGGCCAGGTGGCATGGTGCGGCCAGACAGAGGGGTCCAGTGGGGAGAGTAGAGGAAACCATAGAATCCTGAAACTCTTGTCCCCTGGTCTCCCCCAGGAGAAATTCCTAGTCGGTGATGCCCACCTCGCCCCAGGCCAAAGCTGGAGTAGTGGGAGGGATGCAGGGCTGGGGCCCAGCGGAGTCAAGTGACAGCGGAAAGGGGGCTGGAGCCGGCTGGAATGCGGGGCTAGGAGCCGAGATTCCCAGGGGCCAGAGAGGGAAATCCCAGCTATCCAGGGGCCCCTAGAACAGTGCCAAAGACTGAGAGTCCACACAGCATTTCATGGCCCTAGAGCCCATCCCACATCTGCTGCATCACTCCCAACTCCAGAGACCCCCCTGTCTTTCTGAGCCCCCAAGGGAAGTTCCACCCCTCCCACATCCACGCCCTCCTTTCCAGCTTCCCCCCCTCCCCTTCAAGCCAATGGCCTCCTGCTGCCCAGGAAGGAGAGGAGGGGAAAGAGCTCAAAAAATGTGAGGAGAGGCACGTAGAAGAGAGCAGCAGCTTCTGGCTTGAAGACCACCCGGTCACTGCAGGGAAACCCAGCAGGGCCAGTGAGAGGGAGGATGGACTAGAAGGGCCCACACACGCTAGCTGCAGTCCCCTTCCCAAGAGATGCAGCTGCCTCTGGAGCAAGCAGGCCGGGTCAGCAGCTGGGGAGAATGAGAACTGACTGGGGGCCGGGGGGAGGGCAGTGGCAAGGCCACAACCATGAGTCAGGCCTTGGTACCACCAAGTACAAATGGGAAACTGAGGCCCAGAAGTGAAAGGAGGAGGGAGAGATGACATAGTATGGGGAGGAAAATGAGGAAGCTCAGTGGTGGGCAACCTGGGGGTGGGGAATGATGGCACAGTGGGGATGGAACTCAGAGGATGAGGGGGGAGCTGGAGGTCACAGAAAGGAAAGGGGGGAAGGGGATGAGGGCACACACAGCAGAAGGTGGGAGATAGAGATTTGGGGAGAAGAGAGCTGGACAGAGCAGCTAACTGGAGTGGAGGGGGGCACTCAGAAAGTAGGGCAGGAAAGTGAGGAGGCCTAAAAGGCACAGACAGACCAAGGGGACAATAAACAAGGGCGAAGGAGAAAAGAAGGCAGAGTGAAACCAAGAGATGGGGGAGGAAGAGGGAGACTGAGGCACTGGAGTTGAAACAAAGAGACAGAGGGAGGTGATAAATATAAGAGGCTAGGAAAAGAAAGGGCAACTGAGGGACGGACCAGAGGAGACATAGGGCTTATGGCTGGGTAGAACCTGTTTCCGGGCGACAGGACACAGAGGCCCCAGACCTCCCTTTGGGGCCATCCGAGCCCCTCCGCCCATCTGCCACACCACGGCCCCCAACTCCACTTGCATCATTGGCCTCCTCCTGTTGTGGCCAGGCTGACTTCCTCCCACACCATCACCCAGACTGCCTGGTCCCTCTCCATGAGGGGTGGCCCAGCTCCAGTCCCCACTGCTGCCCTCCCAGTTGAGCTCTGGCATCTGCCCTCTCACCTCCAGTTCAGGGTTCTCCTGGGTCCCAGTCTCCCCGTTTCCAGCCTTTGGGGTTCCAGGTCCAGGGCTGCCAAGATGCCTGGCTTTGTCCTCCTATCCTGGGGGCTGGGAGCAGCTGCCCCGGCCAGCTGCAGCCGGCTTCGACGTGACCATGGCAACGCAGCCCCGCTCCCCTCCCCCGCCCAGCAGAGCCGAGCCTGCGGCCCCGCAGAGAAGGAGGGAGCAGCCGGGCCAAAAAGAAAGGAGAAAGGGGGCAGAGGACTTCAAAACTGAACCAAAGGGAGACCCCAGACAAAGAGACCCCAGACAAAGGGAGATGAGGGAGGCAGCAGGGGGAAAGCAGCATTGGCTAGCTGTGGCTGAGGGCTTACTTAGGCAGGGGGCGTCTGATCCTGCCAAGGGGGGAATATCCAGGCAAGGGAAGAGGAATTAGCATTGACTGGCTGCAGTCCTTTGGAGGCCTCCTTCTGGGACCCTAACAATCCACTTCCTTCTCTCAGGATTTTGCAAAAGATACCCTCAGTTTTCAAGAACACCAGCAACTTCAAACAAATGCTTACTTGTCAGCTCGGAAATCAGATGTCCTTGTCAGACAGTGTACCTCTTCTTAGTTTGGAAAATATGATCCTCAAAGCTGAAGGTGACTGATAGGCTGGGATGGGGGGGGGCAGGGAGGAAGGTAGTCGCCCCGCCTCTCCCAGCGCTGGGAGGAAGCAGAGTACCAAATGGAGAGAGGAGAAAGCAAGGCTTGACCTCTCAGTGGTGAGGACTGAACTTGCCACTCACCATCCAGCTTCTCATGCTGCATCCTACTACATACCAGTTCCCTCACCAGTAAGACGGACCTGCCCCTGGAGTCTGTTGTGGTAGTAAGAGATGGCATCTGAAAAGCGCAGGCCCTTTTCATGGCAGCAACCAGCCAAGCTCCACTAAAATGACCTCCCTCTGTGGCTTCCTCATGTGTCACTTGTGTCTCGGAGTTCTACCTCCCAGTTGATTCCATAGTTACTAAGGGTTTGTGCAGGGCAGGGCTCTGAAAGCAAGCACTCTGAGACATACATTGAGGAGCACAACCCACTCCATGTCCTCCAGACATTTACAGTCTAGAGGGGGAGCCAGACGTGTATATGCATGTGTGTGTGTGTGTGTGTCTATAATCACAGAAGATAGCATCACCCGTGCTCTAACTGGAGCTGGAAGGGGCTGTGGAAACCCAGGGTAGGAACACCCCAGGTCCTCCTGAGTCAAGGTCAAGGAAGACTTTATGGAAGAGTTGGAGCTTGAACTGGGCCTTAAGTCAGACAGAGATTTGCACACATGAGGCAGGGCCACTCCTGGCTGAGGAAGGGGGGCATGAACATAGGTATGTGAGAATGCGGTTGTGAGTGGAAGATAGGGTCTGCCCAGGTGAGTAAACCCAGGGAGGCAGAGTGAGGTGAGGTAATCTAACTAGTAGTTTCACTTATTCTGAAGGTGAGGAGGAAGGGCCTTGGGATACTGAGCTGGGTAATGGCATGAGTAGATTATAAAGGTGTCTTCTGGCAGCAGTGTTGGCAGCCTCTGGCAGAGCAACAGCTGAGGGGGTGGGGAGAGTTGATCTCGACTGTATCCCGTCCACATCTAGCCAGTGTTTCACCTCCCACCTCCAGCCAGGAATGCCATGAGAAAATGCTGAGATTCTACGGGAAAGCAGTACATATGCTAGATATTTTTCTGGTATTTTCTCCTATCATTTGGTTGTCTCCTCTGGAGCGTTTGAGGTGGGTGGTGCAGGGCTCTTCATAAAAGGGGAACCGAGCTGGAGAGGTTGTAACTTGCCTTATCTGAGGCAAGTCACTGCTTCCCACCCAGACGTCTCCTAAATTCCTCCTCCTCTCTCTTCCAAAAGTGGGGAGGGAACTAGGAGGGGATCCAGAACAACCTCTGTAAGGCTAGACTAGACACCTGAGCCCTTTGAGTCCTGCTCCCGGTAGAAACTCCACCTTTCGTCAGACTCCTATGAGGCTCGTGGTCCCTGTAGTGTAATGGACGGCCACGGGGGGGCGCTCGCTTCCTGGGTGCCAACACTGCTTACCCGACAAAGAAGTGAAAAGCCTGGAGGGAAAGAGATTCCAGCCTGGGCCTGGAAGGGCAGATGGGGAAGGAGATAGGAGAAAGGCTGAGTGGAGGCTTAGGATTGCTGCAGATCTCATTGGGGAGAAATATCCTGATAGTCATGTATCAGAAATATTGTTATTTATAGACAGAATCTCAGAATCTTCCCTTTCTCTCTTCTGTTGTCAGCAGCCCCTGGCCTCTTCCTGATCACGCTGCCTTGCTAGGGCCAGGCTCTGCCCTCAACACTTTCCTGAGTCATCTCATTTGGCCCTTGCCACAGCTCCGTGATGTGGCATTTTGATATATGCCCACTGTTACCGGGGCAGAAACAGGATAAGAGAAGTCAAATAACGCCCCCACACTGACATAGCAACTCGCAGATCTGGAATTCAAACCTGAGTCCTCTTGACTCCAAAGCCAGAGCTACACTGGAGGGTCTTAGCCATCATTATTTTCCTAAATCTACAGTCTCTAAAAGGCCTTATCCCTTCCTTTTAGTTCTTAAAAATACTCTTAACATTCTTTATCTCCCAAGAAACTGGTGGCCCAAATCATTCTTATTTGTGTAGGAAAACTGTACAGAGAGCCAACAATGGCAAAAGATTTGCTCAAGCTCACATCAGAAGTCAAGGTCAGTACTAAGATAACATTTCTCAGACCAAGGTCCCTGGACTCCTGAGAACTTGTGACGCCCCATGAAAATGATTAAATTCCATGTTTTCATTTCACGGGTAATTTTTAAAAAGCATTATAAGCATTTTCTGGATCACAAATAACTGATCCCAGCCCTGGATGTGAGTACCTGTGTTTGTTCATGTTTGTGTTTTCCTTCTTATGGTCAAGTTAGCACTTCTGTAATTGTCTGGGTTACATTTGTACGAAGGGAAGCCCAGGGAACATGTACTGACAAAGATTTCTTAGCAATTTGAATAGACACAAGAATGGGGAGAATTGAGTCATCACCGGGCACACAGTGCATTATTGTGTCAATTTCATGAGCACCTGTATTAGACAGTATGTGTTCATTCTGCCAGCAGCAACTTCATTTTAGAAAAACAGCTATTCATCACATCAAATTAGTTTGTTTAAATGGCCTTTTTACTTTTATGTGCTTTTATTTCTACTTTGTTTTGTTTCTACAGCTTTATAACTGCTCAAGTATTGAAGTATAAAAATTCATGGTTAGCTGGACTTGCACACATTTAAATTATAAAAATAATTTAAATCAAGTCCATGAGAATTGTAGTTCTTCTAAAAGGATCCATACATTACTCAAGTTTTAAAGCAGGACTAAATAAACCTGGGCCTTTGGGAGCCTCCAAAGGCAACCTGTAGTGATCGAATTCCTGTTAAAGACCAGAAATCTCCTCACCTTCAAGAACCAGTGCAAGGAAGTTGGAACTTAGGGCCTCTGGGCTACTGAGACTGGGGTTGCAAGTCAGAATGAGGAAGTCATAGAGCAGGTACCTGGGGGAAAACTCCAAGCAGAATTGAAGTGACAGAATCAGGAAAGGAGGTGAGAATGTATAGAATTTTTCCCAAATACATGTACACAGATTTTTTAAGGAAAGTGTCTATGAAAAAGTTAAATGTGCATTATTTCCCCAGGAATTCTACCCTAGGAATTTATACTAGATGGATATGTTTGTACAGGTGTGCAAAGATGTGTATAAGGTTTCCATTACCTTGTTTGAGATGAAAGAAAGGAAGGAAAGAAAGAATAGCAGAAGAAAGAAAAAGAAGACAGGGAAGTGTTCATTAATAGTGGTGAAGAGACATGAAAATGATGGTGGTTTTGGTTGGGGGTTTCCCAATAGCATGCCCTGAGACAAGAACTTATGACTTGCATAAAAGTCATTTACCTAGGAGGAGAGCCCAGGAAGCTGAAGTGAAGGGCTGGGGGTAGTGAGACAGGGAGGGAAAAAGAGCCAATAACATCTGTGTTAATTTGTGGACTACTGTTGGGGGACCCTGGGACTTAAAACTGTGAGCCCTCTAAGGAACTGTATAGAATGCTCCTCAGATTTGTCCCTGTAGGGGATGAAGCAGTTATTTCTCATCGTCTTAGTCAGTTTGGACCAACAAAATAACACAGACTGGGTGACTTAAACAAGAAACATTTCTTTCTCACAGTTTTGGAGACTGGAAAGTCCAAGATCAAGGTCTTGGCACATTTGGTGTCTGGTGAGAGTCCTCTTCCTGGTGTGCACATAGCTGCCTTCTTGCTGCGGCCTCACATTGTGGAGAGAGAGCATGAGTTCTGGTCTCTTCTTCTTATAAGGACACTCATCCCAGCATGGGAGCTCTGCCCTCATGACCTCATCTAAACCTAATTACCTCCCCAAAGCCGCACCTCCAAATACCATTAGGGCTGCAACATATGGCTTTTTTGTAGGGGGACACAAACATCAGGTCCATAGCACCCTCCAACTCCTATCCCTCCAAGGGGTTCCCTTAGAGATGTTAATTCCCTGGAACCTCTAGTCTGCCTTCAGAGGCTGAGTTTTCGTGGCACTAGAGAAAGCCTCTAAGTAGAGAGACTGTTCACTTGAGTACAGATGTCCATAAATACACATACACGTGCCTGTGCATACACATGCATGTGAGTAGGCAGAACTGTGTGAATGCTGTAGAACAATATCCGGAGTGAACCAAAGAGGCCTACAGATGGCGGAGGAAAGGAAGTTTTGCTTTGTATTTTTCCGTATATTTTAGTTCTTTATAATGAACTTAACTAATTTTATATTTTTAAAAGTAACAGCTTGAACCTAGCAAGACAGGAAACTGAGAAAATAATGGCCTATCCCATTCGAATGGGCACCTGCAGCCCAATATTTATACCAGCCATGTCCACAATAGCCAAACAATGGAAAGAGCCTAGATGTCCATTGACAGATGAATGGATAAAGATGTGGTGTATATATATATATACATGGAATGTATATATGGAATATTACTCAGCCATCAAAAAGAATGCCATTTGCACTGACATGGATAGAGCTAGAGGGTATTATGCTAAGTGAAATAAGTCAGTCAGAGAAAGACAAATACCATACGATTTCAATCATATGGGAAATTTAAGAAACAAAACAGATGAACATAGGGAAAGGGAAGGGAAAATAAAATAAGATAAAAATAGAGAGGGAGATGAACCATAAGAGACTCTTAACTCTGAGAAACAAACTGAGGGTTGCTAGAGGGAGGTGGCTGGGGGGATGCGGTAACTGCATGATGGGCATTAAGGAGGGCATTTGATGGAATGAGCACTGGGTGTTATACACAACTGATGAATCACTAAATTCTACCTCTGAAACTAAAAAATAAAAAATAAAAAAATAATGGCCTATCCCAGCCAAACACGAGGGGAAAAAATTCAACTCCATCTCCACTTCAACCAGCAAAGGCTGAGTGAGGAGCCTAGACTTCTTCTGAGACCTGGCATTCTGACACCCTGAGCACTTCTTCTTCCTTTTTGGAGTGACATCAGAGAAGACTCAGTGAGGATCCCCGACTTTCATCCCTGCCCAATAGTAAAGAACTTCCACTACCACTTTTTTTTTTTTTTTAGAACAGAAAATACCATAACCAAAATTAAAAGTGCATTGGATGGGCTCAATAGCAGAACAGAAAGAACCTCTGTGATTATAACAAAAGATCTAACTTTTGTGTCATTGGGGTCTCAGCAGGAATGGAAAATCAGAGTGGCACTAAAAAAGAATTTGAGGGGCGCCTGAGTGGCTCAGTAGGTTAAACGTCTGCCTTCGGCTCAGGTCATGATCTCAGGGTCCTGGGATCGAGCCCTGCATTGGGCTCCAGCTCACTGAGGAGTCTACTTCTCCCTCCTGTTCGCCCTGCTCGTGCTCTCTCTCTCTGTCAAATAAATAAATTTTTTTTTATAAAAAATAAATAAAAATAAAGAAGAATTTGAAGATATAATGGCTGAAAAATTCCTATATTGGGCAAAATACATAAACTTACAGGTTTAAGAGGCTGAGTGTACCATGAACAGAATAAACTCAAAGAAATCTACATCATGACACATTATAATGAAACTCCTAAAAAACAAAGACAAAAAATTTTGAAAGCAGCAAGGGATGATACTTCCCTAAAGGGGAAAGACAATTCAAATGACAGTTACCATGGAAACCAGAAGAAAGTGGCATGATGTTTTTCGAGTGCTGAAGGAAAAGAACTGTCAGCTCAGAATCCTACATCCATGAAGAAATGAAGGGGAAATCAAGACATTCTTAGAGGAACTAAGAGAATTTGTCATCATCATTCTGACCCTTAACTAGATGGAGATGACAAAAGAAGGAATCTTGGAACATCAGGAAGGAAGTAAGGACAATGGAACAAGCAGAAATATGGGAGGATTACACTTTCTCACCTCTTAATGCCAAGTTTGGCCATATCACCTGCTCTACTCAATGAAATGTGAGCAAAAGTGATGTGTTATTTCCAGGAAGTAGCTTTGAAAGCCAGTGTGTGGTTCTTCATGACTCCCTTTGGGTCCTGGTGTGAGAGACACGGGAAGAGCCACAGCCAACCTGTAATATACAGCATGAGCAAAGGGTAAACCTTGGAAGTTATGGGCCCTTAAGAGTGTGGAGTTTTGGGGGCGCATGGGTGGCTCAGTGGGTTAAAGTCTCTGCCCTTGGCTCAGGTCATGATCTCGGGGTCCTGGGATCGAGCCCCAAGTCGAGCTCTCTGCTCAGCGGGGAGTCTGCTTCCCCCTCTCTCTCTGCCTGCCTCTCTGCCTACTTGTGATCTCTCTCTCTCTCTGTCAAATAAATAAATAAAATCTTAAAAAAAAAAAAAAAAGAGTGTGGAGTTTTTGTTACCATAACAAAACTGACTTATTTAATCCTTGATACATCTGCATAGTTCTTCTGTGCTCCCCAAACCTTTTCCACATTATTTCCTTTGACCTTCACGAAGCCCTATGATTTATGGCAGCCAGTGGATGATATTTCTCTATCAGAGACTAGCTGAACCCTTGCGTTGTCCCCATTATCAATTGATATTAAATAAATTCCTATGTCCTCTGAAGCATGGTTCCATAGTGTGAGAAGCAGCTGGATAGCAAGTTAGTCACTACAATTTGGAACACTCACAGTTCTGGCTTCCTATATGAGGTTCTTACCTGTGATTACCGTTTGTTTTCTTCATTCACAGCATCTTAGTTGGCTTGGAATATCTTTTCAGGCCTCTCCTTGTACATAAACTTAATCTGCTCTGGTGGGTGGCTGTCAGTTTCTTTGAGGTGACACCAGAGGTCTGGTAAATTAGATACAGTGTATGCCACATAGCATATATTTTAAGTCATACTTTATCAAACAAAACTTTCAAATTTGGCGAAAATCCATTGTGTTCGTCTTCTATTGCTGTGTAACAAACCACCCCAAAAGTTAATAGCTTCAAACAACAATAAACAATTCACACATACATATACAATGTAATAATTTGTTATTATTGAAGTTTTCAAAAATAATTTGCACATCAAAAACCTCCCTCCTTGCCTTGACACCCAAACTAGACCTCTTCTGGTGTTCCTTCTCTAAAAAGTTGCCTGTCACTGTCCACTTGGACAAGCCCAGTTTCTTAGAGTCCACCTTGGTGCCTCTTCCTTTTATATTCATATTCAACCCATCACCAGGTCCTATGGATTTTACTTCCTAAATATTTCTCAAATCTGACAGTGTCTTCCCATCTCCTCCATCAGCCCTCTTGATTCACATGTCTTGATGAAAATGGTCAAGGCCCCCCTGGTCTTCACCCTGAGCCACTACAATCAATCCTCCACACTGCAGACAGAAGAACTTTTCAAAATGAACCTCTGATCATGTCATCCCCTGACTAAAACTCTTCAGTGATTTCCTTTGTTCTCCGAACGAAGTTCAGAGTTAAACGAAGTTAAAATCCACCACCATGATCTAGAGTCCCTGGAAGCCCAGCAGTCAAGTCTACTATTGTGATCCCCCCACTATTTTCTTCTCTGCCCCATCAACTCCGACCACTTCTGCTCACCTACTATATCCCCAGCACCTAGTATATGGCCTAGCACATAGGAGGTGTGTGAAAAATGTTTATTGATTGAATAAATGAGTGAATGGACTTGTAAATCATGCAAGGATTGGGTTCAGTTCTCTAAGATGGCAAAACTGATGGATCTTAAAAACATAGCATTGAAGGAAAAAACAAGAAGTAAAAAAATTTATAACATGATACCATTTTAATACTGTTTGTTTAAGAGTACATGCACACAGGGGCGCCTGGGTGGCTCAGTGGGTTAAAGCCTCTGCCTATGGCTCAGGTCATGATCTCAGGGTCCTGGGATCGAGCCCCGCATCAGGCTCTCTGCTCAGCAGAGAGCCTGCTTCCCCCCCTCTCTCTGCCTGCCTCTCTGCCTACTTGTGATCTCTCTCTGTAAAAAAAAAAAAAAAAGTACATGCACACAAAATAGCAATACAGTTTACAAAAACACATTCAAGCAAGAGAAGAGACATAGAGCACATTAGAATGACTGCCCAAGGAAGAGAGAAATAGAATTAGGAGTGGAAGAAAATGGAATAAATAAATAAACAGAAGAGGGGCTTTGCACAGACACAGTGCGCCATGAGATCTCATGGGGAGGAATGAGAGAGAACCACTGGCGTAGAGTGACTAAGAGAAGGCACCCCAGCTGAGCCCTGAGGAGCATCCATGTGTAAGGATAAGCAGGGAAAGAGTTGCCAACGTAGGAGCTGAGCTAACAGGAAGGAGCCAAGGGAGCAAGGTGTCTTAGAGGCCAATGGAAGGAGCGTGTAAGGAGTTCATGGCCAACAGTAGTATGTGAGCCCGGCAAGAGATTACTCCCAAACCCCTGGCTGAGCCTTTTAAGTATTAAGGGTTTTTTTGGGGCGGGGGTTGGTTGGAGCCCAATGCAGGGTTTGAAATCACAACCCCAAAGTCAAGACCTGAGCTGAGATCAAGAGTCAGACACTTCACTGACTGAGCAAACCAGGCACCCCTTAAGTATTAAGTTTTATATTTAGATCATCTTAATTTATTTTGAATAGTTAATACATTCCTACAGTTCAAAATTTAAAGGATGTGAAAGTACCTACAAGTGAAGCTTTCCCTCCCACCGGACTCGCAGGCCATCCTGCTACCTTCCCCAGTAGCAATGCTGCCACTGAGTTATTTATATCTTCCTGATATTCTTTTTTTTTTTAAGATTTTATTTATTTATTTCACACAGAGAGAGCGAGGGAGAGAGAGAGACGGAGAGCAAGCACAAGCAGGGGGAAGGTCAGGCAGAAGAGAAGCAGGCTCCCCATTGAACAGGGAGCCTGATGTGGGGCTCGATCCCATGACCCTGGGATCATGACCTAAGCTGAAGGCAGCCGCTTAACCGACTGAGCCACCCAGGTGCCGCTCTTCCTGATATTCTTTATATCCTTCTATACATATGGAAGCAAAATCATAATATACGCACACACGCATTTGGGGGGTTGTTTTGTTTATGGTTTGGTTTAGGGATTTTTGTTTATTTGTTTTTAAAGATTTCATTTATTTATTTATTTGAAAGGGAGAGAGAGAGAGAGAGAGAGCAGGAGCTGGGGAAGGAGGGAGAAGCAGACTCCCTGCTGAGCAGAGAGCAGGAGATGGGGCCTTATTCCCAGAACCTGGGATCATGACCTGAGCTGAAGGCTCACCAACCCAGGAGCCCCCATTTCTTCGTTTTTTAAACAAAATGAATCATGCTGTGCGTGTGTGTGTACTATTTAGTTTCCCACTTTTTTCCACTTATCGGCGTTTGCTATCAGTGTATCAAGACCTTGCATACAGTTTTTACAGTTACACAGCATTCTGCAGTATGGAAATACCATAATTTTAAAAACTGGCCCCCCTATTCATGAGCATTTGTTATTTCCAAACTCTTGCACAAACAATGCTGCAACAAACCACCTTGCACATGAGTGAGTGTGTTTGTAGGAAGATTCATAGAAGTGGCCTTGCTGAGTAAAAGGAAATTTGTGATTTTTGATAGACTTGGCCAATTGCCTCCAGTAGAACTCGAACTACTTTATACTCATACCACAAATGTACGGGGCGGGGGAGGTCTTCTTAGTATAGATTTTGATAGAGAGATTTGTTCGCCTAAATGAACTGACAAAATTAAGAAGTTGAGGAAACCAAGATATAGTTAGAGGCACTTTAATTAAAAAACAAAAACATAGGGCGCCTGGGTGGCTCATTTGTTAAGCATATGCCTTCGGCTCAGGTCATGATCCCAGAGTCCTGGGACAGAGCCCTGCATCAGGCTCCCTGCTCAGCGGAAAACCTGCTTCTCCCTCTCCCACTCCCCCTGCTTGTGTTCCTTCTCTGTCTCTCCCTCTCTCTCTGTCAAATAAATAAATAAAATCTTATAAATAAATAAATAAAAAGACGAAAGAAAGGAAGAAAAAAGAAAAAAGTGTAACCGTTTCTCAGAACAATATAGTGCTAAAGATATAACTATGAGGAGTTGTGCTGGCCATGCAAGCATGCTTAAAGATAACCTTGAGAAAAACACGTACTCGCAGCAGGCCTCAGGTGGAGGGGATGATACACATTCTCGAAGCCGAGCAGCTGGAGATGCCCAGCTCGCTCAGGGTGGAACACCGCCTGCTTCCCTTTTTCGTTATCTCCCCTGCCTCCGGGAGAGCTTGCTGATGGGGTTATCCATTTAAGTGCTAAGTGCGCTTACTCCACAGTGAATTCCATGCTGATTGACCAGGCACACCCTTTTCTTCTTGTTTAATCTATAAGACTCGAGATCAACATATGACTCACATTCCTTCCTGTTTACCTACAAACAATGTATAATCTTCTCCTTTGTTGGTTGTTATCTTGTATCTTATAAATATGGGATTAAGGAGTTGTTCAGGGTGGCAGTCTTCTCAACTGCCGACCCCTGCTCCCAATCTCTCTTGAAGCTGACTTGTTTGTGCCTCATTCTTCTCCCGTGCGCCATCAGGAAGCGGCAGGAAGAAGGGAGAGAGGAAGGAAGAAAGGAGGGAGGAGGGAGGAAAGAAGGAAGGAAGGTAGGAAGGAAGGGGAAAAGAAAAGAAGAAACCACCTTCTCTTTTGTGTTCAGAAGAGCTTTTGAAGCTCTTTACCACTTTCTCTTTAAGAGAGGTTTTGCTTACTGCCGCCTACAGATTACCGACCATTGAAGCCTGTCCTCTCTGTCCTCTTGTTTGGGCAAGTGGTCCCTGCCATTCAAACACTAGTTCTATTAGGAATGCTGAGAAGAAAAAAATCCTAGCTATGTTAGAAAAGCATAGGGTAAAGTAAAATACAGGCATAAATAAAATTTAAATACTTTTTTAAAGGACTGGAGACATATCAACATAATTACAATATATGGATTTTATTTGGATCCTGATTTTCCAAGAAACTGTGTATGTGTGTGTGTAAAACAATCAGCACAATCAAAGAAAAGCAGTCTTTAACCCTGACTGGCTATTTACTGATATCATGAAGAAATCAATGTTGATATTTTGAAGTGTGATAATGATACCGTGGTTTTTTTTTTTTTTTTTTTTGAAAGATAACTGTTACTCTTGGAGATCAGAGTAAAATATTAATGAGGGAAATGACATAATGTGAGACTGCCTCAAAACAATGGGGCAGATGGGGCTGGCAGTGGCTGAATCAAGTCATTCATTTATGTGCCAAAGGCAGGCAGTGGATACAGTGTAGTCTATTATAACATTGCCTCTCCTTTTTTTTTTTTTTTTTAAGATTTATTTATTTATTCTACAGAGAGAGAACATGAGCAGGAGAAAGAATCTAAGCAGGTTCCACACGGAGCAGGGAGCCGATGCAGGGCTCGATCTCAGGACCCTGAGATCACAACTTGAGCCGAAACCAAGTCAGACGCTTAACGGACTGCTCCCTCCAGGTGCCCCACATTGCCTCTCCTTTTAAATATGTTTGAAAATTTCCATAATCAAAAGGGTATTTTAATTTAAAATTTTAAGTGTTTTACAAACTTGTATTTGCTCCTCAGAATAATGGCGTTGATGGGATGCTTGAATTTTTCCATCAGATAGATTAGTAAAAGAAGGTTTGAAGATGTTTATTTCATAAAATGATTTTGGTAAGAGCAGATGGGGAATTCTTATCTGTTCCACAAATGGAAGCATTGCTTTTGTAGGGAATGGAGGAATGGGGAGCAGTGGGGCCATGGGATGGCTTCCCCTGGGTCTGCGAGGGGGAGCTGCAAAGACCTCACAGAGGAGGTCACACCCAAGCTGGACAGGAAGGATGAATGGAGTTTACAGGCCAAAAAGCAGGGAGGAAGCACTCCAGGCAGCGGGCGCCACTGTATGCAAGAGCTTGGAGGTGTGAGAGAGACCACGGCAGGCATCAAGTAAAAGGAAAGAAGAGGTAAACTGTAAAAGACTATATTGTGCAAGTTTATGAGTCAGAATGGTGGCTGCAAGTGAAAAGTGTTCGGGTTTAAAAGGCTTCCAGACAAAAAGTTCTGGGTTGATTTGGTGGCTTGATGATATCATCAAGGACCCAGGTTCTTTCCATTCTTCTGTTCCCCCATCGTCAGTGTATTGGAATTCATTTTCATGGACTGTGGTCCGCTGCTGAAGCGGCAGATACCACATCTTCAACAACCATGTTCAGAAGCAGAACGGTTTTCCCAGAAGTGCCCCAGACAACTTTCCCTCAGTGCTCATGGGGCCCCGAGGCCCCACTACCACATCAGTCACGGCAAGAGCGAGGGAAGACGCCTTAGACCGATCACAATAATACGCGTATCTCTTTGGACCATGAAGGGACCTCCTTCCCTGTATTTGTGAGAGGGAGGCACGGAAACAATAAATACAATTTGCAAAAGCTTTGCCAGCAAGGAGGTAGGGATGACTGTTCTGTGAGTGCCGGAAGTGTCCTCCACAAAAAGCTTTCACGAAATTGGACAGGCTTTTTTAAAGGGATTTGCCTGCCTTGCCGAGAGGTTTGGCTCCAGTAGGTTCTGGAAAGCCTTTTAAACATGGAGCCTGGGCATGATCAAATTTGCATAATGTTCTAGAGAATGAAGAGGAAGTGAGATTAAGAGGCAGGGGTGTTGGTAATACAGCTGTTTTTGATTTGCTTCTAATTCTAAATCATTTACGTATCCAGAAACCAAAGCTGGCAGGTGGACAGATAACCTATGATGCCTGCTGGATTGCCGGCAGCAAATCTGTCCTTCTTGGATCTGTCCTCCCCATGAACTTCACTGTTCTTCACCCTTGGGTGGAGCTAACCTAAATCCAAACAGTAGACTTCGTGCCTGACTAGGATCCACTGCTGTGGGGGCAGTGGAGGGTGCTGGAAAGGCCCAGTGGTCAGGGTGGGAGGGGCTGATAACGTTTGAATCAAAGAAGGCTGACATAAGTGCTAAATTCTGCTGCCCTGCTCCCAGAACAGACCACCATGTCCCATTCAAGGCGCCAAAAGTGACAACCTGAGACTTCTAATTGCCTAATTTTAGGCATCATGCCATAAACTATACTCCCATCTCTGATACATTCACCCAAGGGGAGTGCCCAAGAATCATCTCATGCATCCCTCGAGTACTTCATAATGACCTGTCCCCTGACCTAAGGGCAACAGGGACACAAAGTCATGCACCTCCTTCTCTGTGCTGCTGGTGACCCTCCATGGATCATAGAAATAGTTGGCTACCACTACTGGCAGACCATCAGCTGAGGCTTGAAGATTCCTCCAGTCTTGGCAAGGTGCCCGCCTTGAGTGAGGCATGGCCCATGTGCTCCACGAAAACCCTGCACTGAGCAGTGAGAAGTGAAGAAGGAAACTTCTCTGCAGAGCTCTATCTTCCCCACAATGAGATGGGCATTTTAAGTCATTGAACTTACTTTATAACATCATTTCCAAAACATTCTCCTCATAGAAGGAAATTATTCAAATTATGAAAGAATCTCTCACTTGATAAAATAATCTCATGAACCCATTAAGTAGCATCTTCTCTTAATGTTATTATAAGGTGTGTTTCTTAATCAATAGACACTTAACAAAAGGAGGGATTGAAAGTTTCTATATTCCAAGCCACAGAAGCAGAAAGTAAGAAAATTTTTTTAAAAAAGGAAATCTGAAATTATAATGGCATAAAAAAATTCTGTATCTAAAAAAAAAAATTCTATATCTAGATTTTCTTGGACAAGAAGTTAAAATTCCAGCTGGTTTGCAGTCTGGATGATCATCAGACTGAGCTTGGTTTCGGTGGGCTTCACAGCCCGAGGCAGATGTGCAGCAAGGGAGACCCAGGACAGGATGGCAAGCAGGCAAGGGGGCTCAGTCTTACTATTTGTTCACTGGATGTTCTTCACGAGATCCTTTCTTTTCTGTAGAAAGTGAGGCAAGAACACATCCTATTCAAGTGTCATTTGGCAGTTCAGGAGACTTTTCACTCTCACGGAAAATCCCAAGGAAAGTTGGTACTTAAGGTTTTCAAGGCCAAAATCCAAATAGTATGGAGTCTCAGGGCAAGGCATCGATTGCTCCCTGCCATGCACCTGCTGCCCAGACCTTCGATCTATCTCCGCATGGGGTTCTCTAGGCCAATGGAAAATGTGCCTCCAAGACCTCCTTCAGTTCCTCTTTCTTCAACCTTCTATTTCCCTCTCTGCACACCCTCCATCCTTTCACTTCTGTTAAATTTTCCCATCTCCCCATGTCTGCACTGGCTTGCCTCCCTCTGCTTCCAGCTTGAGCAAAATCCTGGCCTCCTCTTATTATGGTTTTGAAGTTACCATAGCCTCCAGGCCATTCTCTTCACTATCCAGTTTTGCCACAGGGAATGGAGAGTTTGGGAACCATGCTGTGGAATGGCAGGAAGAAAGCTCTTAGAGAAATACTGTTCATATATGGAAAAATGTGTGGAAAGAAATCAGACAATTTTAGCAGAGCAATGATTAATCTGGCACCCCTGGCCCCGGTAGATCAGTGTAGCCATGGGTTAAGGAGGGGTTTGCTCCACGTAGTGAGGCAGGCCATCAGCATCTATTTGCCTGAGAGCTGGCAGCTTTGTGTTCAGAACTCACCCAAACAGAAGCAGCAGCCAAGCACAACGAACTGGACCCTATAACAAAGTCTTGAACACAAATTTTTTTTTTTAATTTTATTTATTTGACAGAGAGAGACACAGCGAGAGAGGGAACACAAGCAGGGAGAGTGGGAGAGGGAGAAGCAGGCTTCCCGCTGAGCAGGGAGACCGATGATGCAGGGCTCGATCCCAGGACCCTGGGACCATGACCCGAGCCGAAGGCAGACGCCTAACGACTGAGCCACCCAGGCGCCCCTTGAACATAAAATGTTAAGTGACCTTTTTTTGTCATTGTGTGTTTTGTTTTGTTTTGGTCTTACAATAGGCTGTAAACCCTATAGGTGCCGATAATGCATGTATCTCGTTTACCACATGGCTAGAATGGAAGAGGGATTTAGGTAATATCTGTTGAATTAAAGAGTAAGTGGATGTGATTGGTCACCACCTCCAGTCCTCCATCCCAGGCAAACAGGAGACTGAATGTCAACATGAATCTGGTTCTGGAAGCTCTGCAAGACCCTGAAGCACGCAGCCATTGCTTAGGCAGCCCTCTGATGAGGTGGAACATGAAAGAGAGGGAAACTTCCCCTCTGGGCACAGACACCCCCCACTGTGGATTCGGTAACTTCCGTGCTTCAGTTCGTCGGGGGTGATACGCAGCAGGAGCTGAACACAGAATGGCGTATACCTGGATGGCTGGGTTTATGAGCACCTGTGAGATTTCCCTCAGACCCCAGAAATACCTGGGGAGAGAAGAGGACCTTTTGGGCATTGGGAAGAGACACTGAAATTTGGCTTATTACCCTAAGGTAGCCCCATTTGCACATCTGTGTACGCTAGTGAGAACCTGGGAAACTCAGGTTACATTTTTTGAACTCAGTCTTGAAATACTACTTGCACCATCTCTGGGATGAGAGCCCCTGACCTCTTGGACATGGTGGCAGTGGCGGCAGCACTGGTGGAGTCCCACTACATGTGGCCTTGGGTAAGGTGGCCTGGAAGTTCAAACAGAAGGAGAGTGTGAACGCAGGGCCACTAGAGCTCCCAGGGGTTATTCTCCTGTGATGCCCTGGAATGTATGAGGTAAGGAGGTGGGCTTGGTATCTGGAAAGCAAACATTGGCTCTTACTCAAGAAAATGAGCTTCTAGGGGTACCCGGCTGGCTCATTCCATAGAGCCTGTGACTTTTGATCCCAGGGTTGTGAGTTTGAGCCCCACATTGGGCGTGGAGCCTGCTTTAAAAAAAGAAAAAGAAAAAAAAGACAATGAACTTCTAAAAAGTTTGAACCTCTTCCTAAATAAGAAGGGACTGACAACAGAAGGGGCCAGAGTCCTAGGTGGAAGAGCACTTCTGAACCATAAGTAGGAAGGGGAGACAATTCAGCCTCCTGAGGAGAACTGGGGTACTGCCCTCATTGAAGCCCAAGGAAAGGGGCTTCAATAGACCCCTTCAGAGCATTTAATATGTGTACCCTGCAATTTGGAGTACAGGGTGAGCTAGTGGCTGGCTCGTGTCTGAAAACCAAAAAACAAGAGTCTGGCTAGCTGCTCTGACGATGGTGCAAAGGAGGATGCTGGGGTGAGGGGCTGACAGCTTCCCAGATTCCAGGGGCACTGGATTCATGCCAGCAAAAGAGAGAGCAGACACAAGATTATGTTAAATCCTGTCCAAAATGGTCAGTCAGAGGGATTTGGTGATCCTAATAAAGGGATGAGTTACCAGACTCTTGGAAGCTGCAGAAAGAAGTATAGTTGACCAGCCTAAGAAAGGCATTTGCCCATGTAAAAGGATCAGGGAGTGATCCTTGCTCACTGGCTTTATTCATACCCTGTTGCCAAATTAGTCACATGGTCACACCTAGCTTCAGGGGGGTGCTAGAGGAAATGTAGTCTTTATGTGGTGTAGCCACAAATCCACAAAAATTTGGGAGTTCTATTAATAACAAAGAGGAGGGAGGCTTCTGGGTGGCTCAGTCAGTTAAGCATCGGACTCTTGATTTTGGCTCAGGTCGTGATCTCAGGGTCATGAGATTGACCCCCTAGTCAGGCTCCACACTCAGTGTGGAGTGGAGCCTGCTTAAGAGTCTCTTCCACCCTCTGCCCCCACTTCCTGTGCACATGCACACATGTGCTCTCACTCTCTCTCTCTAAAAAAATAAGTAAATAAATAAGGAAGAGGCAGAAAATGGATATTGGGGGACAATAGCAGTTTCTGCTACAAAGCACAGTGGGAAATGAGAGATCTCTACACACCTCAATTCCTAGTGAGGACAGCTGGTTTATAAATGCCACAAAGAAAGGGAAGAAGCCTTAAATTTAAATAAAGCTGGAAGTTTTTGCCATACATGAGACTGGACCATTTAATTACTGAACTATTTGGGGAATTAGAGTGACCAGATGACCTTTGATTATCTACACATGACCAGAAAGTTCACAGAACCTGCCTCAAATTTTATCTAGGGACAGAAGGAGACTGGATCCCACATAATGGGTTTACATAGACAGAAATGAAAATAAAGTTGCTTCCTGATTCTACCTTGCATTAGGTTAGGGTAGAATAGGCTCTATTAACAAAAAGACCTTAAAGTTTCAGTGCTTAACATAATACAACATTATTTCCTGTATATAATACTCCTGAGCAGGTTTGGATTCGAAGGGCAGCTCTTCTCCTCATGGTCAATCAGGAACTTGAACCGACAGTGACTGGCCTTACCATTTTCAACTGTGGCTTCCAAGGTCACCTTGGGAACTAAACTCTCAGTCAGCCAGATGGAGGAAAGAGAAAGGAGGAGGAATGTGGGAGGTTTTTAATAGGCCAGACCTGGAATTTGGCACATACACTTCTGATCACGTTCCACTAGAGAGAACTTGGTCCTGTGACCGCACCTGTTTGCAAGGGAGGCTGGGAAATGTAGTCTGTGTACCCCGAGGAGAAAGGGGCATTTTGGTATGTAGCTGGAAGTCTCCATCCCATGCCTCATGATTTCTGCTTACTTGATATAATGGTTACAACAATGAGTTACCAAAAATAAAAAGTCTTTGGACCAAAGATGAAAAAGATGGCAGTCTTGCACCAGGTCCAGAGAATAAGATATTTGATATGTTGGCTGGAACTTACCTTTAAGACACTGGAGGAATAGCAGAATCATAAAAGAGGAAAAAGAAGGAACGAGGCTGGTATAAAGCTCTTGAGGCCACATCAGAAATATCTCTGGTGTCAGTACAGACTGGGCTCTGTGGCAGGATGCCTGGGGTGGCATGCACACAAGGGTTAGTACTGTGGAGAGCTAGAGCCATGCCATTAAATTTCACAGCAGATGTTAAAACACAAAAGAGAATCTCCATGTGTAGCTATTAAACACCTCTTCACAAAAAGTGGAAAAGAAAGGACTCCGACATGAGAGGGCAATTCTGACTCACCTCATGAAATCAGGGATGGTGGGCAACAGCGGCCCACCCATCTCCCGTGATTAGTAATGCCAATATAGACGGAGATAACAAGAAGAGGAAACTAAAAGTTGCAAGAACCATCAGCAACGCAGGCCACGGATGTAGTGCTCAGTAAGGCTTGAAGACCCAGCACCACAGAGCAGCATCCCGGCAGTGACTTGAAAGGCTGCCAAGACTAAGAGGGAACCTGTCTAGCCCCACAAGAGGAGCACTTTTGGTATGTAGCTGGTCTACATACCACTATCCAACCACTGTTGTAGTCAGGATGGCCTATTCCTGGCAAGGTGTAACGGTGCTCTGAACAACTACTAGTGACTGAAAAATATGATCTGCTGAGAGGTGCCAGGAAATACCAAGTGGCCACTAACATGAACCATCAGGATCTTTTCAGGATCAAACATCATGGTCATCTCCAAACACTCGGGCCATGGGGAAGTATGGCCCAACAATATGGTTTAATGAAACAGCCTCCCGCACCAAATGTCCCAGAACACTTCAGAATCTTCCACTGGTGACTCTAAGGGGGCCACAGTCTTGTAGTAGGAATGTGAGTGGTGCTTGCCCTGACTCTATAGCTCCAAACCAACTTGCCGTCTTCATGAATGATGCTCCTGTGGCCTATAGAGTTATTGGCAAGAGCCACAGACTCTTGGAGTCTGTTCAAAGCAGCCATCTCCTATCCTTTTGGCCCCAGGCTGTTCCCATTTCTGGTTGCTCCTGACTAAGTTCCCTCTCCTACCCTAGACTTGCCTAGGAAATCAGGCTCCCTGGCTTGGTGCTCAGCTCTCTGCAGGCCTTATCTGGGGCCCACTCTCCCTGCTCTTCCAACTTCAGTTGTCTTGGGTAAGATGCTCTGCTCTAGTTAGCCCCTGAGGACCTAGAGCTTAGTTCAAATCTAAACTGGTACCTCAAGCATCTTCCAAAGGGGAGGATTCAGGCACTGATCTTCTGCATTTCTTAGGGTAACCAAAGACCTTCAGGCATGAGAAAAAGCTCAAGGCAGGTAGGATGATTTATCAACCATGGTTGATGGTATATCAACCCTGGAATACCCCCAATATTTTCCAGTAAGAGATACAACAAACTTGATATGACTCCAGAGCTTGCATGGTCAAAACTCTAGTGGTATAAGTAAAGCTGTCCCCAGGAATGGACACACATGGACTTGTCTATGGGGTGTGCTTCCTCTGAAGCAGTCAATTAAGTAGGCAGAGAGACACCAGCAAGGACAGCCTTCCCTCTACCCAAATACAGTGGGCCGCCACTTGAACCAATTTTTCATATAAAAGTTGGTCAATCCTTCCTGAAATTTTAGTTGTCCAGATTGAAATCCTAAGCTAACAGGCAAAATTCTAGATCCTAGTGATTGACTGGCACTTCCCCCCACCTCATAGCTAAATTCCACCCAACACAGTTCTTGGAGATACAGGTATTAGATAATTCCCATGTTCATTTTTGTTCTTTTTTAGCTTTTATATTTAGACAGAAGACCAGAAACAAACACCATATTCTCAGCTTCACCTGAGCATGATAAGATCCTGGTACACAAAAACTGTCCCGCTGTACTAAGAACTGGGAGCTTTATCAGGCTGCCTGAAGAATACCCCAGGAAAGCCTCTGAGGCGAGGACTGTTATCTCCCGGGCAATCTTTTGAACCAACAGGTCTTAGGAATCCACCCTTGACTCAACCAACTGGCCGGTT
The DNA here is from genome assembly GCA_028534135.1 of Potos flavus. Lineage (NCBI taxonomy): Eukaryota > Metazoa > Chordata > Mammalia > Carnivora > Procyonidae > Potos > Potos flavus. The sequence goes on from CM052886.1 coordinate 106,115,390, forward strand.
AGGACTCCACTCAAAGAGTGGATTGTGTATCCAGAGGGTGGTTTCCTTAACTTGTGGGCTCATAGTTGTCAGCTTGCAGACCCTGTCTCTTCTTGTTTCGGGTTCCACTTGTGACCTGGGCCTGGAACTGTAGGCACACACCTCTGGAAGGGCATCTGCAGGCATTCCACCACTCTGCCCCTTGGCTATGCTTTTTGAAAAAACATATTTATGAGGGGCACCTGGGTGGCTCAGTCGGTTAAGTGGCTGCCTTCACCTCGGGTCATGATCCCGGGGTCCTGGAATCGGGACCCATGTCAGGCTCCCTGGTCAGCGGGGAGCCTGCCTTTCCCTTTCCCTCTGCTGCTCTGACTACTTGTGTTCTCTATCTCTCTGTCAAATAAATAAATAAAATCTTTAAAAAAAAACCTTTATGAAGTTATAATTGACATACAGATTTAAAGTATGCACTTTGATAAGTTTTGTCAGATCTAAAAGTCTGGGAAACCACCACTACAATCCATAAGTAAGCATCTCAAAAGTTTTCATTCCCTTATGTAATTCCTTTCCTTCTACTCCTCCCTGCCCCCATTCCCAGGCAAACACTTACTGATCCTCTTACTGACATTGTAGATTAATTTGCATTTTCTAGACTTTCATAAAGTGACATCATAAAGGATGTGCTCTTCTTTATCTGGCTTCTTTCTCTCTGGCTGTCCACGTTTAAGAGACACCATTCTGATGAAAGCCAGTTCAGCTTAGTGAATCCTACCAGGAACTCATGCCTGTGCAGCGACTAGGTTTCATGAATTCTGGTTAGGCTATATAACTTTTCTACAAGGATACTGGTTAATGGGTCTCTCTTAAACAACAACAAGAATAATTTGCACTCTTAAGTTTTTGCCAAGACATACAACTTTGAACATTGTTCCCTCCCCTCAGTTCTTTTTTTTTTTTAAGACTTTATTTTTATTTAACAGAGAGAGAGAGATCACAAGTAGGCATAGAGACAGGCAGAGAGAGAGGGGGAAACAGGCTCCCCGCCGAGCAGAGAGCCGGATGCGGGACTCGATCCCAGGACCCTGGGATCATGACCTGAGCCGAAAGCAGAGGCCTTAACCCACTGAGCCACCCAGGCGCCCCCCTCCCCTCAGTTCTTACCAAAAACTCAGTTAAGTGAAACAAAGTTCGTGTAGGATTCCTTGAAGGGTATGCAGTACCTCCAGTTCTGTGGATTATGTAGTTCCAGACATTCACACACTGTGAATTTTGATCAGTTCTAAACCTTTATAGAATCTCTTATGATGGGGCGCCTGGGTGGCTCAGTGGGTTAAGCAGCTGCCTTCGGCTCAGGTCATGATTCCAGGGTCCTGGGATGGAGCCCCACAAAGGGTTCCCTGCTCTGTGGGAAGCCTGCTTCTCCCCTGCTGTTCCCCCTACTTGTGCTTGCTCTCTGTTTCTCTCCCTTTCTCTCTGTGTCAAATAAATAAATAAAATCTTAAAAAAAATCTCTTATGATGAATTGTGCTTTGTGATCATGCTCTCAGCTTGCAGGGACTCAAATAAGCATTGGGTATAATGCTGAAGAATTTATAGATGAAACGGTATGAATACCTGGAATTTGTTTTAAAGATCTCCAGAGGGGCACCTGGGTGGCTCAGTCAGTTAAGCTTCTGACTCTTGGTTTTGGCTCAGGTCCTGATCGCATGGGTTGTGAGATCGAGCTGCGCATCACGTTCTGCACTCAGTGGGAATCTGCTTGGATACTCTTTCCCTCTGCTCCTCTCCCCTCCCCTCGCTCTCTCTCAAATAAATAAATACATCTTTTTAAAAAATTGTTAAAAAAAAAAAAGATCTCCAGAAAAAAATAGAAGTGGGAAGAGTAGGTTGAGTATGGCCAAGTTTTGGCAGTTGTTGAAGCTTTGTGATGAATACAGGAAGATTCATTCTATTCTTCTTACTACTTCTGTGTGTGCTTAAAAATTATTGTCATAAGCTGAGTGGGGTTTAAGATTTTTTTTTATTTTTTAAGTAATCTCTATAGCCAACAATGAGACCCAAACCCACAACCCTGAGACCAAGAGTTGTATGCTCTACTTACTGAGGCAGCCAGTCACCCCAAGCACAGTGTTTTTTGAACAGCTGTAAGGGTCTTTGTCATAGGGATATTGTTTAAGATTTTGACTTATCACTACAAACTTATCATACTTTGAAACTATGGAGAAATTTAGGACTTAAATAAAATAATATTTATCTTAATTCAATGCCTAGTAGAGAGTAATCACTTAGCAACCGTAGTTTATTGTAAAATGGTTTTATCAGAATTGACTTGTAGGTATTAGTAGCCTGACCTACCTGGAATTTGGAAGTTTCCTTTGATATTGGACAAATAACAAAGGGAAAAAAAGAGGTCTTCCTTTTTTTTAGGTTAGTTTAGGAGCATATTGGATATAGGAAGAGATTCTGAAAGAAATTTTAAGACTTCCAGAGTCTCAATCCAGGATGTAAAAATTTAGTATGAAACAGTAAAAGAATAATATACCATGACCAACCAAGAATGCAAAGATAGCTTAATATTTTAAGGTATATTCAAACTTACCACATATATAGGCCAGAGGAAATAAACCATATGATCATTTTTATTATTGACATTTGATAAAATTGAACAATCAAGCCTGTATAAATATAAAAAAAAGATTAGAACCTAGACATGGAAAGATCCTTATGCTAAAGGATGTGTATTGCAAATCAACCACAAACATAATACTTACTGAACTATCCCTATGATACCAAGAATTAGACAAATTTCCTACTATAACCACTATTATTACCTATTATTTTTATTTCCTAGACATATCCAATATAATAAGATAATATAAAATTTAAAAACATAAATATGCATTGGAAAAGAAGAAGAGATTAATGTATTCTTATTTGCAGACTTGATTATCTTCCTTAAACATTGGAGAGTAAACTGAAAAACCATTAACTTCAGAAATGTAAATAACTGCATAGCAATATATAAAAGTAATAGATTTGCCATTTGCCAACAGCAGCCTGTTGGAAAATATCATTCAAAAAATTCTCATTTACGGGGCACCTGGGTGGCTCAGTGGGTTAAGCCTCTGCCTTCGGCTCAGGTCATGATCTCAGGGTCCTGGGATTGAGCCCCACATCGGGCTCTCTGCTCAGCAGGGAGCCTGGTTCCTCCTCTCTCTCTGCCTGCCTCTCTGCCTACTTGTGATCTCTCTCTGTCAAATAAATAAATAAAATATTTTAAAAAAAAAATCTAAAAAAAAAAATTCTCATTTACAATATCAATGTATAAAATACTTGAAACATACTGAAAAGAAACATTCACATCCATGAGAAGATTACAAATGCTTTTGAAGGCCTATAAACATTAATGCAAATATTCCAAGCACTTGAATATGAATGCTCAATATTGTACATCAATTTCCCCCAAGTTATCTACGAATACAAGGTCATTATGATGAGGGACAGAAGCAGGAAAATGTTTACCCTTAGTCTGGAAGGCTGACCCTAAGGCCTACATAGTTTCAATAAGGATCGAATATGTGCTGGTCACTACATTCCTTAAGGGTCTCATGACCACCTGTATATCTCACCAATAGTTAATATTGGACTGAATGATAAGAACCAGAAAAAAAATTTTTTTTAAGATTTTATTCATTTATTTGACAGAGAGAGAGATCACAAGTAAGCAAAGAGGCAGGCAGAGGGAGAGGGGGAAGCAGGCTCCCTGCTGAACAGAGAGCCCGATTTGGGGCTCGATCCCAGGACACTGAGATCATGACCTGAGCCGAAGGCAGAGGCTTTAAACCACTGAGCCACCCAGGGGCCCCAAGAACCAGAAAAATCTTGCAAAAGTACTTTTGCAAGTAGAAATTCAAAGAAACTTTTGTAATCTGACACTCCCGCATGCCCCCTTCCCTTGATTACTGAGTATGTCACCACCAGCCTCACACAGCAAACAGTGCAGCTCTTTCCGCCCACGGGTCCTGTCTCCCTGCCACTTAAATAAGCTCACTAAGTTCCATTAACGTCTCAAGACTTCCTTCTTGACCATTGCTCTTGATGACCCTGTCTCAGTTTTGGTGACCCATATGGTGAGAGTGACCAAGTGATTCCAAGAGCAGCTTGGTAAGTCTTCTTTACCCCAGTCTTTGTTTCTTTCCCATTCTTTTTCAGCGATGTCCTGAATAATACAACCCTTCAGAACATGCCTTGTCCAAGTGCTGAGGTGAACTTCTTGCCCATGGTTCTACTATGGGGAAGGACAAGCTCCTACCACCTGGCTGTAATGACCATAACGGCATTGGGCTCAGAAATTTCCCTGTTTTACCTGTTCTTTTAGTATTTGTATTCTTCTCGGGTACAGGATGAACATTCATGCCATTAAGTGATTGCTCCCTAAGGAAACTCATGTTGATAAAAAGGAAGGATGGGCAGGATTTCCCTCTTCAGGATGCGTGCTAGGCCAATGAGGTCGGCAGGTCAGGTGGATGACACTAGGGCTGATAGTCGGATGGATCCAGGGAGATGTCCCTGGGGCCCAGACTATCCAAGGCGATGCTCTTGGGGTTCAGCAGGAACGCCTGTAGCCCAGGAAACTGTCACCGTCTATCTTTCCTCTAAATCCTTAATCCCATCCGACACTCCCTTGAGAAACTGGAGCTGGTTCGACTCTGACACCTCGTGTGCTTCCTTCCGGAGTTGACTTCTTTTGTAACACTGTTGGCTTCGATATAAACTAGAAGATGAAGGAGTCTGACAAGAAAAATGGACCGAAATCCCATATAGTTGGGTCCCTATGGTCCTGTACCAAAATTTTGATCTGTCCATACTCCTTTAGGGGGCCTGAGAACACTCATCTCCTCACCTTCTGCTCCTCAATCCACTATCAGCTCAGTTTCCTCAGTCCCTTGCACTTCCATTAATCCACCACGTCGCCTCTGTTCTGTCATGTTCTCTATGTGCCCTCCTTTTGTCTCTCTTGTAAACAGGTTGCTGCCAAGATCCTGTGCCTCCTTTTCTTCCCGAGTTACTCATCTCCTCTTTGATTGTGTCTTCTTGTGTGTGTGTCGGATCTGAAATATATCTGGAGAGGACGGGTGAAGGTTGCCTGACACTTGTTGTACGTGGGGGTTTCTCCTTATTCATTTCCGGGTTAATGGCTCTGATAATTGGAGCCAGTTGTCTGTGGTTAGTCTACCTCAGGATGGGGACGTCAAGGAATATTCCCAAGCAACTGCCAAACTCCTTTTGGATAAAAGCCTAGACAGAAGAAAGAGGACTCCTGGTCCTAAAGCTCATCAGCTTGCACAGATGAACAGATGAATGTTTTCTTTCCACAAACAATAGGTGGTCCATACTGCCCACTTCTGATCTCCCCACAGGTATCATAAGTAAAACTGACAGTGGGAAACAAATTGATTGACTTTTGGTGGACACAGGTACAACACATTCTGTATTAAATCTAATTTAAGTTTGTTTGATTAAGATAGACATGTCTATAAAATTATCAGCATTAAATATAAAACTATTTTTTACCAAGGTTTACTAAAGATCAAATAAGCTCATGTATCTCTGTTGCAATTTGTCAGCAAAAATGGCTTAAAATGATGGTTAACTTTGTCCCTCATAAAAGTTTTCATGGGTAATTGTTAAGAAAAAGTAGGTTGAATAAATAAAAAGATTTATAGGGGCGCCTGGGTGGCTCAGTCGGTTAAGCGACTGCCTTCGGCTCAGGTCATGATGCCAGGGTCATGATGCTAGGCTCCATCCCCACATCAGGCTCCCTGCTCAGCACTCTCCCACTCCCCCTGCTTCTGTTCCTTCTCTTGCTGTATCTCTCTCTCTCCAAATAAATAAATAAAATCTTTTAAAAAAATGAATAAAATAAAAAGATTTATAGGTAAAACTTTTAAATAGCTTTCAAAATCTTTGGTAACCTTTAAAACCTTAACGTTTTGCTAAGTTAAATAAAAATAAATTGGATTAATACCTCATTGGATTGCTAAATCTTTTCCAAATAAGATAAAATACTTAAGCATTGATTACGGCACCTAGGTTTGTGCTTTGGGCTTCTTATCGTGGAGAAACTGAGGATACTTGAATCTGCTGGTAAACATGCTTTATGCTTTACTGAAAGATTGTACTATGGGAAAACATATGTTTTTAGAAATTACGAAATGTATTCATAAATATGCCAATCTAAAGAATTCCAGTGGGGACTTCCGGGTGGCTCAGTGGTTGGGTATCTGCCTTTGCTCAGGTCATGAACCTTGGGTCCTGGGATCAAGCCCCACATTAGACTCCCTGCTCTGTGGGGAGCCTGCTTCTCTCTCTCCCACTCCCCCTGCTTGTGCTCTCTCTCTCTGTCAAATAAATAAATAAAGTCTTTAAAAAAAAAAAAAGAATTCCAGTGTAACAGTTCACGATTGGTTACTACTTAATTTTCACTGAAGACTAAGATTTCTAAGAGTTAAAATTCTGCTAAATGTAGCAAAGACTACTAGAAATGATAAGGAAAGCAACTCTGTATGAAGGGAAGTAGGAAATATGTAAAGAATCATAAGAAATGAGAATTCATTTTGTTGAGGGAAAAGAAAGCTGTAGAAAGTTGTGAAAGGAAATCTTTGGAAAATAATTTTATATGTGGTCAGGACTAAAACTGAAATAAATGGATTTTAAAAGTACACTGGGGGCACCTGAGTGGTTCCGTCAGTTAAGCTTCCAATTCTTGGTTTCAGCTCAGGTCATGATCTCAGGGTCATGGGATCCAGCCCTGCATCCCACTCTGTGCTTAGCAATGAGTCTGCTTAAGACTCTCCCTCTCTTTCTCCACCAACCCCCCAAAATAGATAAATAAATAAATAAATAAATAAATAAATATTTCTTAAAGTACACTGGTATAAGATTAAAATTCTGTTTTTCTCTCTGTTAAAAAAACAAAAATTTTTTTGGATTTTGGTCTGCTCCTGAAAAGAAATTGTAAACAAAGTTTTCTTCTTATCTGCCCAGAAAACCAAAGCTTCTATGTTTTGTTTGTCTTTATCCAGTCTTTGATTACTTAAGAGAATTGAAACTTTTCAATGTTAAAGGAGCTAAATTTTGCTAACAACTATATAACTTGTATAATCCCTATTACCACCTTGGTTAAATGTAAATATTAAACTTATAATCATCTGTAATCCTATTTAGGCATGCACTTTGAAACTTCCCCAAGAGTTGAATTGTAAATGCAGTCTTTTTGACAATAAGGCTTGTTTATTTGGTATATTAAATTAAATGCGAAGCAGAGTCAAACAATGATAAAACTTCTTACGTTACAGGGCTCCTGGATGGCTGAATTCAGCGTCTGACTCTTGGTTTTGGCTCAGGTCATGATCTCAGGGGTTGTGAGATCAAGGCGTTGGGTTCTGTGCTCAGTGGGGAGTCTCCTTGAGATTCTTTCCCTCCAGCTTCCCTACCTGCCCCCACCCTGCCCTGGCATGCTGCGCTTTCTCTCTCCCTCTCTCAAATAAATAAATAAATAAATAAATAAATAAATAAATAAATTTAAAGATTTTATTTATTTATTTGAGAGAGAGCATGGGGGGGGTGGCGAGGCGCAGAGGAAGAAGCAGACCCCCCCACTGAGGAGGGAGCCAGACGTGGGACTGGATCCCAGAACCCTGGGATCCCAACCTGAGCCAAAGATAGACGCTTAACCATTAACCGCTTAACCACTTAACAGCTTAACCAACTAAGCCACCCACAAACCCCAATAAATTAATCTTTAAAAAAAACCTCCTAGGTTACATTGTTTGGGTAAACGCTATAACTGTTCTAGAAATTACATGAAATTCCTAGGGTTTTAATATGTCCTGGTATAAGGTCATCCACTGACCTTCTAATTATTAAAATGTTGAGTGTCACAGATAACTGAATTTCCTTGTTAACTGCATTCTAGTGAACTGTCATCAGATTTTTAACCATGTATATTTTTGAGGTTTTTGTCATCTGTAGTTCCCCCACTTCTTCTTTTTTTAAGATTTTATTTATTTATTTGACAGAGAGAGACATGCGAGAGGGAACACAAGCAGGGGAAGGGTCAGAGGGAGAGGGAGAAGCAGGCTTCCCACTGAGCAGGGACCCTCATGCAGGGCTCGATCCCAGGACCCTGGGATCATGACCTGAGCCGAAGGCAGACACTTAACAACTGAGCCACCCAGGCTCCCCTACAGTTATTAGTCTTATCCTTTTGCAAAACATGTTTCATCTCCAAGGAGATTCATAGAAAGGACTTTTGACAAGTACAGGTACTTGATATCTTTAAGATCATAAAACTAAGCTGCACAAGAACTTCAGAACTAATGGGAAAGCTGCATTCAAACAGAACAAGAATTAATAACATGGGACTGAAGGAATTGAGGAAGATGACTACATTTTTATGACTTGTTTGAAACATTGCTTGTTCTCTAATCTCTGCTCTTCCAGATTTAAAGAAGTTTTCTCTTAGGGCACCTGGCTGGCTCAGTCAGAAGAGCATGTGACTCTTGAGGGTTATGAGTTTGAGCCCCACACTAAAAAATAAACTTTAAAAAAAAAAAGAGGTTTCTCTCTTTTTTTTTTTATTTTATTTATTAATTTGACAGAGAGCGAGTGAGTGCATAAGCAGGGGGAGCAGCAGAGGGAGAGGGAGAAGCAGGCTCTCCACTGAGCAGGGAGCTCAATCTCCTGGGATCATGACCTAAGTGAAGGCAGACGCTTAACTGACTGAGCCACCCAGGCGCCCCATCTCTTGAGTTATCTGTGACTTACAAAAACATGGCAAAATATTCCTTTCTGAACAAATTGAAGCATTTAACTTTTTTCCCTACCTAAACCCACTTAGAATTCAGAAAACCTCAGTGAATATTCTTTCTTCCATGGCAATTATAATCATTTGCATAAGTTCAATAAGAAGCTATTCTTCTTGTAACAGGACACCACTGGAAACATTGGTTATTTTACCAAGACTTTGACTGGAGTGTCATATTTGAGAAAGACATACACAGACTCAGATATGACCAGACAGCTTTAAGGGACTAATATTGCTTTTGGAGCAAATAAACCCCCCTGGAACTGTTGGCCTGATACCTTGCTTGCAGAGTTCCCAGCAGCCTCATCAGGTGAGGAAAGAATGTCACTTCCTGACAAGAACAGAAGCCTCAGGATATTTGGGGAATCTTGAGAAGAGGAATTCACCCAAATCTAGAGGTATTGCAGGCAAGTCTGATGACAAGTATTTGACTTAGCCCTCCAGAGGCTATGAACAGTTCAATCTAGAGATTCCTTATAATAAGTTTCAACAAAGCAAATTTTAAAGCATATATATGATCAATCACTATTCTTGCTGAACTTATGTAAATAATTAGGCCAAGTCTGTTAAAACTGGACTTGTTTTACAAACAAATTAGTCTTGATTTAGCTACCTTTGATAAAAAATGAGGGCAACTATAGAGGAAAAAAATGTTTCAACAACTCACCTTTGTAGATATTAGATTTTTCTTTAAAGATTTTAAAATAATCTCTACAGCCAACGTGGGCTCAAACTTATAACCCTGAGATCAGGAGTCGCATGCTCTACTGACTGAGCCAGCCAGGCACCCCTGTAGATGTTAGATTTTAATACCATTTATTGTAAACTAGACTAGATCCTGAACTCTTCTGGTTTCCTGAAATATCTGGCTATGGATCTCCAAACTAAGGTTTCCAATCTTCTTCCAGTCTCTTAACTTAAAGTCATTCAAAACTAAAACTTCCCTTTTTCCTAAAGCCTTGAAAGCTGATGCTGGACAACTTGAGGTCTTCAGAGAAATTGCCACAAAACTCATGTTTGGACAATCTGTGTGCTTGCTGCTCCATGGGCCATTCAAAAGGATCACCAGAGACATGTGAATTACAAACTAGAAAAGCCCATCTGACTCCCGCTGCCTGTCTCACTCCATCTGACGATGCTTCAGGCCTGACATCTGAAAATCTTCTCACTGGCAGCACTCAAGACTCAGACACTGGGTTTGTCATTTGCTCCAACCATTAACCTGTATTTTCTTTTGTTTCCATTAAAGTGCCTCTTATTAATTACCTGATTGCTTGGTAAACGAAACAATCTATATGATGGCTGACACCACCTGCTATACAATTAAGGCCTTAAATGACCCTCAAGATAGCATTACATGATTAAACACTTCAATAACTCGAACGCGTAAAGCAGTCCTAGATGTCTTAACAGCAGCACAAGGAGGAACATGTGCCATTATTAAAATGGAAAGTTGCGTCTACATTCCAGATTATGACAAAAATGTAACAGGATGACTTACTGATACAAATAACAAAACTGGTGCTCTTACAAACCCTACATTATCACTTACTGATTGGTTAAATTCTTCGTTGGGAGATGGACTATGGTCTACCTTAAAGGGTCTCTTATTACACTTCTTATTTTTATTATAATATTAATCCTAATGGGTTTTCTCTTTCACTTTGTTCACTCCTATTGTCGAGGTACGTGTAAACAATTCTTGACTCCTTTGTCCAGGCGACAGTTGATCCTTACTACATAAAACAATCCTTCCTCAATGACCACTCTGGACACTGCAGCAGTGGCCTTCCATAACTATTATTCGTAGGGACAGAGAGTGGCCAATTTCGATCTATAAGTAGGGACATCTACCCCTGTCAGCTTGAAGAAATTATAAAGATGAACCCTTGGCCCTTCAACAACCTTAAAGATTTAAGGACTAAAAATTGGTCGGAGGTGGAGGGGAGTGGGGAATGATGAGGGACAGAAGCAGGAAAATGTTTACCCTTAGTCTGGAAGGCTGACCAAAACCTACATAGTTTCAATAAGGATCAAATATGTGCTGGTCGCTGCATTCTTTGAGGGTCTCATGACCACCTGTATATCTCATCAGTGGTTAATATTGAACTGAATGATAAGCACCAGAGGAATCTTACAAAAGTTGTTTTAGGAGTAGAAATTCAAAGAAATTAAAAGAAACTTTTGTAATCTGATAGTCCCCGCATGCCCCTTTCCCTTGATTACCAAGTATGTCACTACCAGCCTCACACAGCAAACAGCAGGTCTTTCTGCCCATGGGTCCTGTCTCCCTGCTACTTAAATAAACTTACTAAGTTGCACTGTAAACATCTCAAGAATTCTTTCTTGACTCTTGTGCTCAACAACCCTGCATCAATTACAATAATAATAATATTTTTAATATAATAAATTTTCAAGAAATTTTTGACAAATAAGAATAAAGAAGTCCCAGTAGTTAAAATGAAGTATTGCTGGTGCAAGAATGACTTAAATCAGAGAAACAAAATGCAAAACCCCCAAAGAAACCTAAGTGTATATAAATTGATATACGGTAAGACATGCATTTCAGGCCAGTGGGGAAAGAATGGTAATGGTTCTACCCACTTGAAATACAATAATAATTAGAATTGTCTCTCTATATGCAAAATCAATTCCATATGAATATAAGAGTGGAAACTTTTTAGTGTGGAAAATGAAAGCATGGGATTGAATTAGGGAGGAAGTCAGCTTTGCTATATGCTCTGTCATCGAGTCCTCTGGTTCAACTATGGACCCAATAGTTATTTCCTATCACACTTTCTTGAGCCATTGACAATGACCTTCCAGTACGAACCAGATGAGAAAAATCCTGATTGCTATGGAATGCTTAGAAGACCACTCCCCACAGGTCCCCTTCCCTGCCCATCATCATGGGCTGAACACACATCAACCTCACCCATCCTCATGCACCCTCTGCCTGCTCTCTTGTACATACCTGCCCCCCGATCTCTCCCTAGAAGACTCTGGATGTCCATCCTGCCCGTGGAGAAGTCAGTTGTTAAGGTGTGAGCCTGCCACCTCACTGGCTGCTGGCACCCAGAATAAATTTCTCCTTTCCTGTTTTCCAAACCCTTGAGTTTTTGAATTATTGGCTCCTTTTGCAATTGAGTCTATCTGAGTTCGTTCAGTAATGTTGTTGGCAAACGCAGCCAAGGGCTATGTTTTTGCTTCTACCTGCTCCCTCAGGATTCTGGGGACAAGGAGGCGCAGTTGGCCATGGCACTGGACCAGGAGGTACTCCTTCATTTCCTGAGTTAGCAGCTGTGATAAATCGTTCCATAATACTTCCCAGGTTAACCTTTAATTTTGTTCCATTCTTTTTTTTTTTTAAGATTTTATTTATTTATTTGTCAGAGAGAGAGAGCACAAACAGACAGAGTGGCAGACAGAGGCAGAGGGAGAAGCAGGCTCCCTGCAGAGCAATGAGCCCGATGTGGGACTCGATCCCAGGACCCTGGGATCATGACCCGAGCCGAAGGCAGTCTCTTAACCAACTGAGCCACCCAGGCGTCCCAATTTTGTTCCATTCTTAAGAGAAAGCAAAGAGTACATAAACTGACAGATCTTCCATGTTTGTATTGATCTATCCCTCAACCTCTCTCACCTTCTGGAGCAGCAATTCCTTTACAGCACCCTGGCCTTTATTACATCCACATTTCAATTCCTGCAATAACTAGGAGCTTGATTCCTGTGATTCCATTGCAAAAAGAGACTATACCTGGCTGATTTCTTTCCTAATGTACTTGCTAAATATTTAAGGGTGAATTCCTTAAAACTCCTGTGATAGACTTCTCAAGACAAGTCAACATTTCTCAACTCTCTTTTATATTGTATTATGTGTCCCTGTTATACAATGAAGATAGCTCTTTGTCCCTGGTTCCTGGGAAGGGGTCTTCACATCCTTGGCATCTCCTAAATAATAGGAGTATCTTTGTAATTCATGAGCCCCTTGATCACACCTGAGTTTATGCTAATGAGATGGCAGAATGAGGAGCGGGTCACCAGAAAGACCAACCATGTGATTTAAGGTTGGGGCTTTGAATCAAGCCAACCTCCCAGCAGGGGACAGGGGCTGGAAATTGAGTTCAATCAAATGGCCAAGATTCTATCGATTATGCCTACATAATGAAATGAAGTTTGGTAGAGCTTCCAGGTTGGTGAACACATCCATGTGCCTGGAAGGTGAGCCACCCTGATTCCATGAAGAGAGGATGTGGAAGCTCTGTGCTTGAGACCCTCCTAGATTTCACCCTACTTGTCTTTTCATTTGACTGGTACTCTTAGCCAGGATGCAGTAGGAAGTCATTCAAATCAGAAAGCTAAAAGCTATCAGAAGGGAAGAGGGGGAAGGGCAAGAGCAGGGAAGGAATGTATTTTACTTTGCAGAATCAACAGTTTCAGCCAAGGAGACACCCAGCTAGGTATTTCATCTGATAGCTACTTGCTAGGTGTGTCTCACCCTGTAGCTTCTTACTAAGGACCCACACAGAGCCCCCCTGAATTGTCCTAAAGATACTTTTATTTCCTTATAATACTAAGATCTTCTCCTATGGGGAGAATTCCTTACCATTTTCTGAACATATGTTGTTAGGCATGTGCAACTGAACTGAAGTGTATAAATAATAGAAGATGTACGAGTTCTTTAATGTTTTGGGGGCCTCAAGATGGGCCACATTGACATGAGCATTATTTTGAGTTAAAAGCAGTCAAAACCCAGCCAACTCAAGAGAAGCTCTTTACCTTCCCCTTAATGGCCTGCTTAATATTCATTAGCCTGACTTTATCAAAGAAAGCTATAATAGAGATTCAGTTTTACCTTAGAAACTTATCTACATAATAGGGCAACTTTATTTTTTCAAACATCTTCTTTTCACCTTCCTGCTAATGGCCTTCCTCCCCTTTGTATCCTCAGACACTACTCCTCTCCTTAGTTCATATAAGCTTCATGTTGCCTCATTATCTTTGGAATTTCCGTCTCTGTGTGGAATCCCCATAGGTACACCTATTAAATTTGACTTCCTCCTGTTAATCAGTCTTATGTCAATTTGATTCTTAGTCTAGCTAGAAGAACCATAAAGGGCAGAGGAAATTCTTCCTCCCCAGCAACGTATATGAAAGCCCCTGCCCCTTAATACACTGAATAAAAGTTTCCTATACTAACCCCACAAGGACATAGTGCTTTGAGAACTATCTCTCAGTCTCCTTACTTGTAACAAGTAATAAAAAGTTCTTTGTTTTCTTTTTTTTTTTTGAGATTTTATCCATTTATTTGTCAGAGAGAGAGAGAGAGCACACAAGCAGGGGGAGTGGCAGGCAGAGGAAGAAGCAGGCTTCCCTGCTGAGCAAGGAGCCCGATGCAGACTTGATCCCAGAACCCTGGGATCATGACCTGAGCAGAATGCAGACACTTAACCAACGGAGCCATCCAGGCATCCAAAATTTTTTTGCTTTCAACACTTCCTTGGGTTGTGTTCAATTTGATGCACCCCAAGTGCTGACCCCCTTGAGTTCAGTTACAGTCTTTATTTGTATCCTTTATTATAAACTATGATTCTGAATCTGCCATTTTCCTGAGTTCTGTGAGTCATTCTAGCAAATTATCAAACCTGAAAGGGGTGAAGGGAATCCTCCAGATTTAAATCCAGTTGGTCAGAAGACTGGGGACCCCAAACTTGTGGCTGACATCTGAAGTGAAGGCAGTCTTGTTGGAGCCTGTACCCTTAACCTGGGAGTCTGATGCTAACTCCAGATGGCTCATGTCAGAATTGTGCTGCAATATTCCAGTCCCTTATCCACCTACATTCATGTCATTTCCTTGTTGTGGCCTTGTTGGGGTGTCTCTATCTGCATGATTTCATAAAGGTTGGAGGCCAAGGGAGGGCAGATTTATCCAGAGAAACAAATTCCAATGCCTTTTTTTTTTTTTTTTTTTTTGTCAGAGAGAGAACAAGAGAGCGAGCACAAGCAGGGAGAACAACAGGCAGAGGCAGAAGCAGGCTCCCTGCTAAGTAAGGAGCCCAATGTGGGACTTGATCCCAGGACCCTGGGATCATGACCTGAGCCAAAGACAGATGCTTAACTGACTAAGCCACCCAGGCATCCCTCCAATGCCTTTTGATATGCATTCCTGAATTTTTACAATTTCTTATTTATCAATTCCCTGCTCTGCCTTTTTTTTCTGATTTTACTGGATTATCCAGATTTTGGCGACACTAACAATGTATTTACATAAGTTTAACCTATAAGCCTTCAGGATACATTCTCTTACTTTCTCCATTTTTTTCCCAGAACTTCCTCAGGTGTGTGTGTGTGTTATTAAAAACAAGACAACTGGCCCAAAATTAATTTGCTTGTGTTAAGCCCCAAATCACCAAACCAAGACCTAACTTAATTACAGTTTCAGCAACTCTCCGAAATAGAATCTTAAATCAATCAGAAATCACCTAGTCAGCAGTAGTTGGGAATCTGTCTGATAGTCTGCCATCCCCTAAAGGAAAGTGACCTTGCCATAACCAATCCACTTTTTACCTCCTTGTTCTGGCTCCCATCTGCCTATAAACATCTTTCATTTTATATAGCTCCTTGGCGCTCCTTTTCATCTGCTGGATGGGAATGTTGGCACAATTCGTGAATCATCGGATAAAGCCAATAAAATCTCAAATTTACTGAGTTGAATTTTATTTTTTAACAGTGTGTGGTAATCATTAGCCTGACTATTCATCAAAGAGGTATGCATCTTGATGTTTTCTTTACCATGAACAAAGCAATGAATGGATTCCACAGAACAAATAAGTGGTTATTATACAATACCGAACACTGCCACAAAGGCAAATGTAAATTGCTTAAATTCTCTTGATTGGAGGGGGCATTTTACTTTCTTATTTTTATTTTGTGCTGAGAAAAGCTGCTCCTACCTTAAGATAGATTGAACTGAACTACAAAGGCCTAATGCTACCCACCCCACAGTCTTTTTACTGAGCTGAGGATCCTCGTATCACTGAGACTTCCTTTCTTTTCCACATACTGTGGAATGGTCTCAGCCATGGTCACAGCCTGAGATATTTCCTTTCTCAGTCACCTCCTTTCTCACCTCATAGGTTTCTTTTAGCTGATTCTCATAGTGGCTTTTGTTGACTGCTGGCTTCTGGGACCAAACAGATCATGTTAATGAAGCTATTTGTCACCTGCCAGCCAGGGTGGTAAAATGGTACATTTAACAACCACATTTCCAATGTTATTTTAGTTTCTTCAAGAGCAAGGCAATCACTACCTCTAGCTCTTGGAGAAGGATTTTAGCTACCTTATTTAATTTTATGGGAACTTTCATGAAGAGGAGCCATAGTTCATCTACGTCCTTTGAGCTGAATTGAAGGCCACCCACTTGTATTGCATGAAGAAAGAAACAATCTGTTTATAGCTTGGAACATCACTTTGAAGAGATTCCTCTGATGGAAACTTGCTGAGTAATGCCACTCCCCCAAGATGGCAGAGGATAGGACGCTGACACCAAGTCAGTGACATATGGCTTCATCAGCAGTTCCATGCCTCCAGCATTTCTTCTGTTGCCTCGTGTGGCCTCAGCCATCTTGTTCCCTCCTAAACTTACCAATTCATCCCAAAGATGTTGAAAATCAGACCAAAATGAAAATGTTGTTTTGAATATGAGATAAATTTTCAAAATAGTTGTTAATTGTGAGGCAGTAATAATTAAACCTAAGTAGGACCCTAGGTTTTAGGTATCAGCAAGAGATGCTGACCCAGGCATTCTCACCTGAGTCCTTCAATCTGATGGGGTTTTTATACCTTAGCTATTACTCCTAGTGATGGTTCATTTGATGTGTCAGTTTGACTGGGTGAGAGATGTCCAGATAACTGCTAAAACATTATTTTTGGGTGTGTCTGTCTGTGAGGGTATTTCTGGGAGAGATTAGCATTTGAATCAGTGGACTCAGTAAAGTAGACTGCCCTCCCCATTGTGGGTGGGCATCATCCAACCTGTGAGGGCCTGAATGGAACAAAAAGAAGGAAGCTCTTCACTTGAGCTGGAACATCTCTCTCTTCCTGCCCTCAGCAGTCACATTCTTGGTTCTTGAGCCTTCAGACTCAACTCATACTGAATCATATCACTAGCTTTTCTGGTTCTCCAGCTGCAGACAGCAGAGCAGGTTGGGATTTCTAGATCTCCATAATTGTGAGATTTTATATATATATATATATATACACACACACACACACACACACACACATACACACACACACACAAGATGGGAGATTTTTTATAAGCAAGAGAGTGGGACAGGAAGTCAAAAGAGTGGATTATTTCAGGGAAAGTTACCTTCTCTTAAGGGAAAGCAGGGGGTTTTACCATACAGATTACCTCACCAGTGTTGATCAGGACATTCCAGACTGATGGGTTTAAATTCCAGGCCTAAGTGGATGAAGCTGATGCCAGCAGGCCAGGTCTGAGGACTCAGGGGGGTCCTGCAGGACTAACCAAGTAGGTTCTTAGGCATTGAGAAGGATAGAAATCAGATGGGAGCCAGCAAAAGGTGAAAGCAGAGCTTATTAAAGATATATACATAGAGAGAGATACAGACCAAGGTCTGGGAGACCTGGAAAGGAAAAAAGCATGAGTCTCATCTTTGCTTGGGGTGTGGTGTTTTTACTGGCAACTGTGATCTGGTCTACGTTTCCTCTTAGGCATCCAGGAACTGGTCAGAGAAGGACAGGGTCCAGGTGTCCTTCATAAGTCACTCATTTCCTGAAGTCAGGGGTCTTGGCATCAAGATGTTTGGATTCAGTGGTCTTGGAGAACGTTTATGACGACCCCTCCTAGTCACTCCTTAGATGTTATTTATTGTGCAGGAAGTTTCCAAAGATATCATTATCTTTTTGTCCTTTACAAAGAGTACCTATGGTATTTACATTACAAGGCCTGTCTAGAGTGGGGTGGGGGTGCAGATCCTAGCAAGAATAGAAGCCAGAAAAGGAGCAAAGGGGGGTAAAATGGCTTTTTTTATGGGGTCCCTTCAGTTTCCCTGTCCCAGAGCTAATTAAGGTGTCTGACATGAAAGAAGAGTCTGAGGATACTCTCAGGGAAATGCTGGTAGGAGAATTAGCCTAAGTGCATCCACGTTAAACTTATATAAATCTTTCATTGGTTGGCAGAAATTCAAACGTTGGACATTGCAGTGTATGAGTGAGGCTGAAGAAACCAACAGTCCCATACATCGCTGGCGGTAGTGCAAATAGCACAATCCTGAGGAAAGAATTTGTAATATATACCCAAATTATAAATGCATTTACCCCTTAATCCAGAAATCTCCCTTCTGGGAATATATCCTATAGATTTGCCCACACAAATGCAAACTCGTTCAGGTGTAAGTTTAGTTATTGTAGCATTATTTATAATCACAACTTATTATATTGTAATATAGCCCAAGTGTCCAGCAATAGCAGACTAGTTGAATGTATAACTGCTCTATCAACCAATGGAATACCATACAGCTATCAAAAAGGGACCAAGGCATGAGGAATTTCTAAATGTGCTTCGTTATGGAAGTATATACAGAATATTTTGTTAAAATTTAAAAAGGAAGGAAGGGAGCCTGGGTGGCTGAGTCAGTTAAGCCTCTGACTCTTGATTTCAGGTAAGATCATGATCTCAGTGTTGTGAGATGTAGCCCCACATTGGGCTCGGCACTCAGTGCAGAGTCTGCTTGAGAGGCTTTCTCCCCTTCTCCCTCCACCTCTCCCTCTTCTTACGCGTGCTCTCTCTAAATAGATAAATGAAATCTTTTTAAAAATAAAAATGAAGGAGCAGAATATATAATAATCTTTTATAAGACTATATATACATAATATTATATGCTTTTCTGTGTAGGAAAGGAGGAAATGGGGTGTTTGGCTGAGTCAGTGAGTAGAGCATGGGACTTTTGATCTTGAGGTCATGAGTTCAAGCCCCATATTGGGCATAGAGCTTACTTAAAAAAATAATAATAAATAAAAATAAAAAGCAAAAAAAGAAAGCAGAAAATAAAAGTATTTATATATTTGCATAAAGAAACTTTGGAAGGATAAGTAAGATACTATTATAATAAAAATGATTACTTACATAGGCAAAGCAAAGGAGAGCAAAGAAGACAGGGATGGGGTGGGAGTGATGTTTCTCATGTACCTGTTGATATAATTTTCATTTTGAACGACATAAATATAATATCTATTAAAAAGACTTCTTGGGGTGCCCGGGTGGCTCAGTTGGTTAAGCGTCTGCCTTCAGCTCGGGTCATGATCCCAGGGTCCTGGGATCGAGCTCCGCATCGGGCTCTCTGCTCAGCAGGGAGCCTGCTTCCCCCTCTCCCTCTGCCTGCCTCTCTGCCTACTTGTGATCTCTCTCTCTGTCAAATAAATAAATAAATAAAAATATTTTAAAAAATAAAAATAAAAAAAAAATAAAAAGACTTCTTAAGGGGCTTCTGGGTGGCTCAGTCAGTTAAGTGTCTGCCTCTGGCTCCGGTCGTGATCTTAGGGTCCTGCGATTGAGCCCTGCGTCAGGCTCCCTGCTCGGTAGGGAGTCTGCTTCTCCCCTCTGCCCCTCCTCTCCACTTGTGCTCTCTCTCTTTTTCTCAAATAAATAAAATCTTTAAAAAGAAATAAAAATAGATAAATAAAGTTTTTAAAAAGACCTTAAAACTAACACAATATTATATGTCAGTTATTGCTCAATAAAATAAATAATTTTAAAAATAAATTTTAAAACAGAAAGTTTCTTCAAAAGGTTGTTAAAAACCTAAACAAGAAGACTTTCAGTTTGGATAGGCTAGAGTATCGCTTCTCGGCCTTTTGGCTAAGATCAAGTGGGTAGGCTAGAGTAATTTGTAGCAAACTTAAGTGGCCACAAAAAACAACTAGAGAGGTGCCTAGCTGGTTCAGTTAGTAGAGTGTGTGACTCTTGATCTCCAGGTCATGAGTTTAAGCCCCATGTTTGGTTTAGGATTACTTAAAAAAAAAAAAAAAAATGACAACTAGAAAAATCAGATGAATCAATGTTTATAATCATCGGAGATCTGAGGAAGCAACTCATACCATGGAGCTAATTTAGTTAAAATTCTAAAGGGAGAACCTAAGAAAGTGATCTTATGATCTGCAGCTGCTTTTTTTCCAGAGGCATTTGCTGACCCTGGGCTCAGGCAAAAGGCTAAGAATCTGAGCTTGGCTCAGGCAGAATGCCATAGAGTTAGGGTGACAAAACTGGAGACTTAAGAGGTCTCAAAACTACAGTATCCCTTCAAGACATTTACCAAATTTTGAAGGCACATAAGGCTGCAAGCAGAAACTTCTGAAATGAATAATGTTTCCCACAGTCTTTCAAAGTTTTGAAAACTACAGATTAGAGTTAAGGACCTTCCAGCGGAAGGATTGCAGTGAACTCACCAGCTCTTAGTTCAAACTCTTGGGAACTAGACCCTAGGAACAAGAACAAATAAAAGGTGGGCTACAGCCTTAAACACTAACTAAATAAATAAGTGCAATTCAGCCTTAGCACGGCTAGGTCACCAACTGGATCAAGGTGCTCAGCTTCCACTCTCTCTGCCTTGCAGAAAAAAGATGAACACTCTGTAGTAGAAGACATCACCATCTGGACAAGCTGCAGTTTTTATAAACAGTGTTTAATATCAAATCAAAATCAGGGGGCACATGGGTGGCTCAGTGGGTTGGGCCTCTGCCTTCGGATCAGATCATGATCTCAGGGTCCTGGGATTGAGCCCCTCATTGGGCTCTCTGCTCAGCGGGGAGCCTGCTTCCTCCTCTCTCTCTCTGCCTGCCTCTCTGCCTATTTGTGATCTCTCTCTTCTGTCAAATGAATAAATAAAATCTTTTTAAAAAATCAAAATCAGTAAACAAAAGAAAGAAAATGACAACCAAGAGAAAAACAGGCAATAAAAATAGACATACAAGGGGTGCCTGCGTGGCTCAGTGGGTTAAAGCCTCTGCCTTCAGCTCGGGTCAAGATCTCGGAGTCCTGGGATCGAGCCCCACATTGGGCTCTCTGCTCAGCGGGGAGCATGCTTCCTCTCTCTCTCTGCCTGCCTCTCTGCCTACTTGTGATCTCTCTCTCTCTGTCAAATGAATAAATAAAATCTAAAAAAAAAAAGAATAGACACACAAGTGATCCCAATATTGCTTAAACAAGCAAGGGCTTTAAAAGAACTATGGTTAATAGGCTCACAGAAAGAGAGGAAAGATGAGCCTAGGTGGCTCAGTCGGTTAAGCAGCTGCCTTCAGCTGAGGTCATGATCCTAGGGTCCTGGGATGGAGTTCCGAATCTGCATCAGGCTTCCTGCTCTGTGGGGAGCCTGATTCTCCCTCCTCCACTGCCTGCTGCTCCGCTTGCTTGTATTCTCGCTCTCTTTGTCAAATAAAAAAATAAAATCTAAAAAAAAGAGAGAGGAAAAGATGGAGAAGCTATATTGAAATGGAGACTTTCATCACAAAACTAAAATCTATAAAATAATCAAATGGAAATTCTGGAATAAAAAATTACATCTGATATTACAAACTCAAGAGATGGGTTAATAATGGGTTAGAAATAGCAGAAAACTTGCTTGGTGAACTTGAAGATAGACTAATTTCTGAACAGAAACAGAGAAAAAAGAATGAAAAACCCAGGAAATATCTGTTAGGAGAAAAAGATTTTTTTCAAAGAAAATTTTTTAAACTCTCTAATGATTTATTAAAGATCAAAGAAATACAGAAAGCAAATATTCAGTGAGCAAGAAATAAAAGATATGCATCAAAAACTTGGGTTTTATTTTTCAGAGGAAGCCTCTCTTCAGTTTCCATGCCCTTCTTTTTGTAAAAAATAAAATAAAATAAAAATCCCAAGCTTGAAGACATGGAAAAATCCGACAAGGAAAATGCCTAGAATTCAATGGACAGAGGAGCCACAGTGCAAAAAAGAGAAGGCCATAAAATGTTCCAATAACTTGAGAATTATGTTGTTTATCAATTTTTTGTTACAAAATGTACACCAAAAGTCACATTCCTTATTTTTTCTCAATCAAATGGAATCTACTCTGTGCCCCAACTTGCCACGCTGAGAAGAAATTCAACCCTAGTCATTACTGAAGCTCCATCCTCCCTCCACAAGGTTACAAAATATCAGGGGCTTATGCCCTGCCACAAAAATTGAAAGCAAGGCCAGGCCCTTCGTGGTAGCTGTGTTAGCTCGGGCTGCTATAATGAAGTGCTACAGTCTGGGAGACTTAGACAACAGACATTTCTCTCACAGTTCTGGAGGCTGGGAAGTCCAAGAGAGCAGTGCTGGTAGGTTCAGTGTCTGGTGAGCACTCTCTTCCTGGTTTGCAGATGGCTGTCTTCTCACTGTACCCTCACATGGCAGGGGTGGGGGACTCTGGTCTCTTCCTCTTCTTATAAGGGCATGAATTCTGGGGTGCCTGGGTGGCTCAGTCGTTAAGTGTCTGCCTTTGGCTCAGGTCATGACTTCGGGGTCCTGGGATCGAGCCCCGCATCAGGCTCCCTGCTTGGTGGGAAGCCTGCTTCTCCCTCTCCCACTCCCCCTGCTTGTGTTCCCTTGCTGTGTGTCTCTCTGTCAAATAAATAAATGAAATCTTTAAAAAAAGGGGGGGCATGAATTCTAGGGGGGGCACCAACTTCATGACCTCGTCCAAACCAAATTATCTCCCAAAGGCCCCAATTCCAAATCCCATCACACTGAGGGTGAGGGCTTCAACACGGGAATTTTCAGGTGGCACACACATGCAGTCCACTGTGACAGCTACCATTTGTGTCACTCCTTCTGCTTTCAGAGGCTTGTCAAGCCCTACAGTCCTGGCCCTCCTACATGTCCATGTCACTGACAGCAGTGTCTCCCTGGGGGACAGTGGCCTAGGTGCTCCTACTGACAGAAACTGTGCACAGCCTCCCTAGGCATTCTCCAGCGATCCCTCAGCCTAGGATTACTCTGGGCAAAATTAGGGGCCTGGGTGTCCACTATTCATAGGGAGGAACTCTCATATCTCCAGATCCCAGAGAATCTCAGCCTCTGCTCACCACACACTTACAGTCCACTTCTGTCTCTGTCAGCCTAGATGTTAGCACATAATCCAGATGCCAGCAACCACCCACCCGCTCATACCCAAAAAGAAGCTCAGAATTGAGAACAAAAGCTTCATAACTTTCTCAGTGAGGAAAATGTGCAGAGAGCAACAGAACAAAATAAAAAATAATTCCATAGTAAATTATCCTGCCATGAGCCTGACAACTTAGATGAATTCTCGTGGAATGGAGAGCTAGTAAATACTGTAGCCACAATTTGGCAAAGTGAGTTAAGGAGATGTATTCTTACAGAGCCAAGGAGCTGCTCGTCATGGGCATTAAAGCTCTGGTCTAGGTAGATTCAACTTTTACAGTGACCTATTGCTGAGAAATAACTATGCCAAACCTAGCGGCTTAGAACCACCACCTCATATCCTATTTTGTCTGTCAGTCTGGCAATTCTTCTGCGCTCTCTGTCTCTCTTTTTTTTTTTTTTTTTTAATGTAAGAGTTACAGTTCATTTATTTATTTTTAAGTAAGCCTTACACCCGACATGGGGTTTGAACTCATGACCCCAAGATCAAGAGTCACATGCTCTACCGACTGAGCCAATCAGGCACCCCTCTTCTACTCTGGATATTGACTGAAATCACTTGGCACCGTCAGATGCAGAACATCTAGAGCATTCAAGACATCCCCCCTACCCCGTTTCTGTCCCCTTGGTGGGGACAGCTGGACCCCAGGTAGTCAACAGGACTGCCTCACAGGGCCGTTCCAGCATGCGGTCTTGGGGAATCTGAACTCCTTGCATGGCAGGTCAGGGTTCCCAGAATGTTCCAAGAGACAGGAAGTGGAAGTTGCCTAGGTCTGGAAACTGGCTCAGCACAACTTTACTGATTTTTATAGATCAAAAAGCCATAGAACCCACCCAGATTCAAGGGAATCCCCCCTCTTAATGGGACAAGGAGCAAAAGCTCTGTGGCCATATTTAACCTCCGGCACTGCATAGAAGTAACCCCCTCCCTCCGGGTGATTCCAGGTGAGCTGAGTCCCGCTGTAGCAACAGCACCTCTGAAACTTGATGGCTCTGGAGAGAAGTCACCAAGAAGACCTCAGACTTGATAACAGTGTCTGTGAACAGCACGCAGGCCTCACTGCTGGATTTACCAGTGCTGATGTTCACACTCAAGAGTCCAGCTGGTGTTTGATGAAGAAGGCAGCAAATGGGGAGCTCTCAATAACACAGACGCATCTAGTTCATTTCAGTTTTTGCAGGAGCTGAAAAATGCATGACATCAATTCGGGAAGCCATTAAAAGGGTGGGCAACAAGGAAAGTCCTTCATGATTTAAATTCTGCTCCACCACACCTCCTCTCGAGGAGACAAGAGCAAAGATCCTAGGAGGAGGGCACCCAGTACAGTGAGCCCTGAGATGACAAAAGACCGCTCTCACTTCCCTCACTCTATTCTGCAGATTCGTTTCTAATACTCATATCTGTTTAAAAAATTATTTACAGAAAGATAAGATACATAAAGAAAAGCACACGATTGTAAGTGTACAGCACAATGAACTTTCACACACTGAGCACATCATGCAGCCAGCGCCGAGATTAAGGAACAGAACATTCCCAGGATGCCAGGGGCCTCCCTCATGTCCCCTTTTAGTCACTACCCTCCCCAAAGGGTAACCACTCTCCTGACTTCTACAGTCTTGCCTGGACTTGAGCTTTATATAAATGGAGCCTGACCATAGGGGCCCTTTTATGGCCAGCTTCTCTCGCTCGGCTTTATGCCTGCAGACTCACCTGTGCTGTTACAGGGACCCATGAGACGATTCACCTTCATCCCTGAAAAGCATCCCACTGTATGCAGATACTACAGTTTTTCTTTCTTCTCCTCATTCTCTTGTGGAAGGATATTTGGGCTGTTTCCGGTTTGGGCTACAGCGTGCTCCCTAGTAGACCTATCTCTGCTCCTCTTACCTCTGGCTGAGGCCAGGGCACCAGTCTGAGGCATTGAGACCTGGCCCAGCCGGCAGCATGCCACACTGTTTCCTTCACAAGGGCTCCAGCTTGCCGGGGCTCAAGGAAGCCAGACAGGGGCCTCCCTCTTGTCCTAGGATCCTTTCTGGCACTTCTACCACCTTCCCAGGGCTTAGCCCAAGGACCCCTTCCTCTAGGACTCACAAGTGTCCCCAGCCTCATCACATCCCCATCTGCCCCTCCAGTCCAAGGGGGGCATGTCGCTCTTAGGCTCCCTTCTCCTAAGTCCTGGGCTTTTGTCTTTCATTTCCCTCAAAGGTCTAGTATTTAAAACTCGGGAGCCATGGAAGGATCAGCAGGCCCTATCTCTCGCCCTTTCTCCATTTAGATCCCTCCTTCTTCCCGTCTCTTACCTGCAATGTGGGCCGCATTATGTGGAACATGGTACGTTTCCTGGAAGAGCTTGGCATTTTCTCAGCCTGCACCAGAGAACGACAAGCCTCGTGTCCCTGAAATTCCCTCCGACTTACTTGGCTGCCTCTAACAGCACACCCTCTGTGCTTTGACCCACGCAGGGGAGCTTGTGGAGCTTTCCGAGGAGCTAGAGCACACTGGTATTTGTGCAGTTAAAGCTGGAAAGGTGGCCCCTGCCTGGCCCTACTCAGCCTCTCTGTCAGGCCTCACCCCGCCCTCTGCCCCAGTCCCTCTCCTGCATAACTGAGGCCCAGTGAGCCACCTCCCTTCCTCGGATGTGGCCACAGGCTCCTCGTCCAGGCAGTGTCCTTCCTGAGCACTCCTGGCACTGTGTCACCCCAGGCTCCACCCGGGGTCTCCAAAGCACAGGGCAAGGGCAGAAAGGGAGAGTCGCTGGCAGCTTGCGCTCTCCGTCCTAGTGGGGATGCCTGCCTGAGAGCAGTGGAGACCATCTGGTCCACCTCCCTCGCTTCTCTCCTCCCTCTGCTGGGGCTTCCAAGCTTCAGGACATCCTCGGGACTTTGGTTACGAGGTGGGTGGGAGTGAAGACACAGCACTCTGGATTCTGTCTCAGCACACACTGCCTAGCACCTGCAGTGTAGGAACTACATCAGAACTACTCCATCTAGGGCACCAGGGTGGCTCAGTTGGTTAATCGACTGCCTTCGGCTCAGGTCATGATCCTGGAGTCGCGGGATCCATCGGGCTCCCAGCTCCGTGGGGAGTCTGCTTCTCCCTCTGACCTTCTTCCCTCTCATGCTCTCTCTCACTCTCTCTCAAATAAATAAATAAAATCTTAAAAAAAAAAAAAAAAAGGCACTATTCCCTCCTGAGCACGACAGAAACCTGAACCATGGCGGCAGGTCAAGTCGAATCCGTGAACTAGGAAAATGGAGGCATGGTTTAATGTGTGTCCTAGAAAAAGGAAATCATACGTGCACCCACACAGATCCCGGGGAGGCTCCACGGAGACCCACCACCGCAAGACGTGGGGAGGGCGCCCCCTGGTGGGGATTCCAGCAGCTCCTCACGCAACTGCGATCCCAGCTCCGGCCCAAGGCCCAGGCTGAGCGATCTGCCATCTCAGGCAGGACTGGAAGAGTTTCATTTGCTCCAGGGCCAAGTTATGACTCCTGGCATCCTCTGTCCTGAAGTGACACTCAGTTCCAGGAAGAACTGGCTTTCTGGGACAAACTTGCACTGGTGCCCAGTCTGGCCACGCAGGTAGTCCAGCGTGTCTGGCGCTCCGGAAGCCAGCCCATGCTTGCTCCTCAGCCGCACTGGGCCTGAGTGCAGACTGCTAGTGGCAAGGGGAGCCAGGGCCTACCGGTGGGGCAGAGGCTGCTTCTTACTGCCCCTGAATTCATAGCCAAGAGGGTACTCCAGGAGGAGCTTGGGTCTGTTTATACTGCAAAGGAGACTGATATGGTTCTATGTTTAGATCCCCTTCCATGCCATGGACAAAACTGGGGCAGCAGGAAAAAGGAAACTAACTAGGGCCATGCATGAGCCCTGCCTCCATCTGGAAATCCCCTGCTCACCCAGACCAGAGTCAATCTGGAATATTGGATGATTTACTCCCTGGGCCCCAAGGACACAGCAACATAATGTCCCTGATGCACCCTGCTATCATACACACCCGTGACATATGACACCTCTGGTTGTCCGTCCAGGGACTATCCCCAGCTTCCAGTGCTTGCTCTCATACACTCCCTGGCACTGGATCCAGCCTGGCTTGAGACCCCTAATGAAATGTTGTCATGGAACCCCAAGCAGAAACCTTTCTCCTGTCCTAAAGCTGCCATCCCAGGGCTCCTTTCATGCATCCTCAAGTTGGGTGGGGGACAGCACCACCTCCCCCAACCCCATTTCTGATGACTGCTACAGAACCTCCTACCTGATCCAGCCTTGAGGAAGTTAGCAGAATATGCTTGGAGGAACTTGTTAAAGTACATCCCTACCATGTAGCACAAAGCTACAATTAATGTTTATACAAAAGACACGGACATGTGAGGGAAACAGAGAGGTAGCCCAGAGGCTTCCAATGCAGAGCAATGATGGATAAAATATTGGAGAAAATAAAATCCATTTCAACAAGGAGAAAATATCCCCATAGATATTCTCAGAGATGGAATATAAATGCAAAAAAATGAATAGGGTTGAAGCTGTGGCCCGTTGGGCTCTGAGTCTAGAACAGTCAAGGGCAGCTAGGAATTCAAGGCCTGTCAAGCAATGAGAAGGAATTCAACTGCCCACTTGAGTTGGGGGACCAGAGTCCAAGTTCACTGATAAAAACTCCAGGAGCCATGTTGGCCACTCCCCACCCTCTTCAAGAACATAGACAGATAAGGAGATTCCTGGATACCCAAATGAGTCTGCACAGGGACCTAACGCAGCCTCCTCTTGCCCTGAGTCATACCAGGGGTCATACCAGGGCAGGAGCCCTGACTGCCTAAAAGACCTTACTCTGGATGTTAAGACCTCACTCTGGGGCGCCCCAGGGAGGGCAACCACTCAGTCACTGGATGGGAGGAACTGAGGAACAGAGAAGGGACACAGAGACAAAAGAAAAACAGGAAATGAACCTGGAGGCTGAGTTCCGAACTACACAGAAACTCACACTGAGAAAGACAGCCAGCAGCATCAACTCTCTAGAGACAGATTCGTGCCAAATGAAGTAAAAAGACCAACCAGAAAGAGACTTCAGTATCCTCAAAGAGCTGACGGAACATATAATGTTCATTAAAAAAACAAGCAAATATGAAATAAAACCCAGCAGAAAGGTGCCATTATTAAACAAGGGAAACAAAAATATCATTTGATACGGACAAAAATCCAAATAGTTTTTAATCTCTGAAAAGAAGAGGATGATCTAAGCTGACTGGAAAAAAAAAAAGCCAACAAAACAAAGGAGTAGACTGATGGATTTAACCATAAAAATGTAATGACTACATTAATAGGGGGAAACGGCAAACAAATAAACTAGGGAAACATTGGTCATTTTGTAATTTGCACAGGCTTTGAATCCAGACTTTCTGGGTATGACCTGGGGCAAGATAGCTGATTTCTTCTTGTTTCTGTGTCCGTCATAAACTGAGACTTATCATTGCACATGCTTCCTGGTGGGTCAGGACTAACTGACTTACTACATGGGAAGCTCTTGACCAGTAACTAGCACATAGAAAGCACTCACTAGCTCTTTTTATTTTTTATTGTACTGTGTGGGAAATTCGGACACAAACAGTTCAGAGCAGGGAAGCTGTAACTAATTAAAAAATCACAGTTAAAAAACTCGATTTCACCAATAATGAAAAAAATCAAAATAAAACTTAATTTTTACCTTATTAGTTGATAAAATTGTTAGAATGGCCATAGGGTATTCCTTTTGTAACCATTCTAAAATTCCCTTTAGATGAAAGCATTGTGATTAGGGAACCTAAGTTCCTTATGCAAAGTATGGGCTAGGGGAAATCAAACTCTTTAATAAACCTATGTTCTAGAAAGGCTTTATGCCACCACACACCCTTTAGGATGGCTACAATCATATATAATTGCGTGTGTTTGGAAAGGCCCCTCAGGTGGTTCTAGCTTCAAGTTCTCAGGTGAACCCGTGGGAGGAGTTTGGATCTGGGAAGAGATGTGGCTTCTGCACATGCTCTTCCACCATCTTGCGTTTCCACCATAGACTAGGGTTTCCATTTCCTGGGTTTAAATTTCCTCCTTTTGCTATAAAATGAAAAAGTTGGACTAAAAGTGGGGTCGTCGTTCTACGACAGGGCAACATGACGTCTCAGAAAAGAACACAGGCCTTGAGGTCAGGCCAATGGCAGTGATGTTCTCCCCATTCTTCTTCTCCCTTGGCCTTATGTCCTTCCTACCCTGAAATCTGTCTCCCTTCTGTCCCCACTTGCTCTTTGGTGGTTTTCTTAATTCAAACTTTCATCACCTCTCGTTGAGACAGTTTCAATAGCCTCCAACTATTTTTCGTGATACCAGTCTTGACTTCTCCAATTCCCCGCCTCCCCCATCCCCTCCACCGCGCTGCCTTTTGGTATGCATCTTTCTTTCTCTTTGGTTGAAATTTCTGGCTTATAACAAGGGCATTTTTGCTTTGCTTTATACACCAGTCTTTTTTTCAAATCATAAATATCCTGGTAATGATCAGGGAGCAATTTATACTTTTGCAACATGGTTCCCATTACGTTTCTTTCTCCTTCTTTCTTTCGCAAATCCTCAGTATCTTCCCTTATATAAGAAATGTGTGAGGGGTGCCTGAGACTCTTGATCTTCTCCGGGTCGTGAGCTCGAGCCCCACATTGGGTATAGGAATAACTTAAAAATAAAATCTTAAAAAAAAAAAAAGAGCCAGGACTTTATCATGAAAGTTTGCCATTTTAATTTATTCCTCACAATCAACAAAGTTTTTTTTAAAGATTTTATTTATTTATTCGACAGAGAGAGAGAGAGATCACAAGTAGGCAGAGAGGCAGGCAGAGAGAGAGGGGGAAGCAGGCTCCCCGCTGAGCAGAGACCCGATGCAGGGCTCCTGAGATCATGACCTGAGCCGAAAGCAGAGGCTTTAACCCACTGAGCCACCCAGGCGCCCCACAATCAACAAAGTTTTTTAAGGAATTTTGCTTTCACTGGGAGCTCTGTCTCCATCCACACATCTGGGCATTGGGGGTTTCGTGGGGCCTCCGTCAAGAACCCCTCCTGGGATCTCTGTCTCCCTGTGGGACTAAAGACCAAAATTAGAAAGCGTCTTGAAGCCTAGAACTCTGCCTTATTTACTACTTAACCTCAGCTCCTACAGTATACCTGGTATTTTTATTGAATGAGAGAATGAATCCATCCATCTAAGATAAATATTAGAAATAGTCTTTAAAATTCCCCAGGGTCAAAAATGTACAGAAGCACAAAAGCCAGCGCTGAATGTCTTTACTTTTCTCAGTTCTTCTTGCCTTGTGCCTCCTAATCCCATCTTCTCAGCCCCAAAGACCTGTGGCGGACTCTCAGGCACTCCTTACCTTCGACTCTAGATCCTACATGTGCCAAATCCAATCCGGATGTAACCAAAAGAGACAGGTTAATATGCAGGGGACAACTGTCCTCATCTTCAGACAGCACAGGACAGTCAGCACTTCTCTTCACCGAATGGGATACATATTTTAGTCCAATAATGCCAATGTTAGCAATAATTCCTCACTGACCTCTTCTTCTACTCTGTTATTCAATGGCTCACTGGCGAGCAGTCTATAGCCAAGGAGGTCCACGTTAGCTGCAGAGAAACATAAGCCTCTTCCAGTTCTTAATCCTAGGTGGCTTTCTATACAAAAGGCAGGGAAGGAAAATCTAGACTAAAAAGGGTCAGGAGGCCCTTATCTGTCATTTTAAGGTTAAGAAAGGAATTTGTCTGTACCTTGATGGCAAGAAAAGCACATCAAAATATCAACTGACACTTAGAACGGAGAAGTGAAACATGTTTTCTTGTGGGCATTTTCAGCATTGATTACGCTCCCCCTCCAAAAATTGAGCATTCCTATGAAAACTTTTGGAAGCCAAAATGGCATAAAGTGAAGAAACAGTTTACATTAATTTATATGGAAAAATTTTTACCAAATACCCCAAAAATAACTTCTCTTAGGTTTTCTGATGCCTTAGGACACATCGTGCTAACGGATGCACGTAATAAATCCAGATAAAGCACAGATGCTCACAGACAGTTCCTTGGGGAGATGCTGCGATGGTGAGTGTAATTCCCTGGGAAGGCGTTTGGTGGCGCCACACTCGCTACTCCGTGGTGCCTGCTGCCTCCGTTAAGGGCTCCCGGGAAATCAGTGCTGACAGTTACTTTCACTTTTAGCTTCTTTTTCATAGAAGCAAAAATCCTCTTCAGATTTCTTTCGGTTAGGGAAAGCAGGTACTCATGTAGGTCTTTTGTAAAAGTGAAATGGCAGAGGTCAAACTTTCAAAAAGCAGAGATATCTCTATCTAGTGATTGCTTTGTTGTTTAGAACGGCCGACTTCCTCTTTTTTTTCTTTCTTAAACTCACTCAGTTATGCCATCTGGTGGCCAAATAAATAGGAAACATGCAAGTACCGGCTTGAGCAGGACCTTCGTAGTTGGAGAACGTGTAATTGGGTCCTTTCAGAGTTATTCTCCTTCCTTTTTAATCCCCACCCCTATTTTCCCATAAGAATATATCGGTCGCGGCATTAGGAGTGCCAGGGCATTGAGCTTGATAGTATCTGGATCCTTACAGTGAAAGACAAGGAAGTTTGGTCTCAGATGATGTGCAACTGATTATGACAAAAGGAAAAAGGACAAAGGGATACATCCCTCACTCATGGCCATTCATACAGTGTTCCCAGATAAGAGATGGAGAGCAGAATCCTTTGAGTGCTTATAGCTTCTCAATAAGAAGCATAGCCTTCCAGTGGGAAGCATAGGATGACTATTGGTAAGCAGGGATAAGAACCCAACACCTAAGAAAAGAAGATAGAGAAACTGTAGCTGCACTAAATGTGTTCAAACTTCCTACTATGAAAGGATTACATGTCAGAGTCCCCAAAAAAATAATCATTTGGATACTCTTAGTATCACCAAGTCACCATCAATGAATGATCTTTGAGAACTCATGAAAAGGCAGACAGGTGTTAGAAGGCCAGAGGTAGCTTAGACTTCCAAAGGTGGACCAAAGGTGAATGTTGAAAATTACAAATTGGTGGCCTTGACAATGACCATAGGCAAAAATCCTCAGAGATACAAAAAGGTGTCTTGTGAGGCTTTAGGAGAAGTCAGTGTGGCCCCCGGGGCTCATGGGGCTCAGCAAAGGCAGGTCACGTGAGTCTTCATTCATGTTGTCTTGTCAAGGTTAAGACTGATAGAAAGAGGCACCAAGGGTCTGCATGTGATTAAGGCATTTCATGACTTCTCAAATTATATCCTTCTGGAACAAATGGAGAAATCTGGAATTGGTAACTATGCAGTTAGGAGAACCTGGAACTGGTTAAATGACAGAATTCCAAGGTGCTGGGGGGTTTTCACTTCAGTCCTGCTCTGCTCAGTATTGATATCATGTCTTGCGTGTTATATAAAGGGTATGTTATATTTAGCAAATATGAGGATGGCACAGAGTCTGAAGGATAGAGAATCCATTAGATTCCAGAATCTACTCAAAACCCATCTGGTCACCAAACAGATTCTAAGAGGAAGAAGTGGATCTTTCTTTTCTCCATTCCAGATCCCATTCTCTTGTTTTATGGGTTTTGCCCAAAGTTTTTACTCTGCATATGGCTCAGCTAAAACTTGTTCTGCTTCCCCCAAATCCTCACTGTGGGTGAAAGCATTTTATCCACCTTAACCTCGAAGATTTCTCCTTTCATCTTTCTAGGAACTGATCTTTGAAGTCACTGAGCACAATGTTCTTCACTTCCTCAACTACCCCCAAAAACAATCTAAATTCACCTGATCAATATGCCCTCAGCCTCAATCTCAGAGAGTGGGCAAAATATCCTTCTTATTCCAGGCCCATCCAGGATGGCCTTAACATCCATTCTCTCTCTTCTCCCCAGGCCTCATCTTTTAACCGTCCTGTCCCCCTCCAGTATCTTCAAGCACTCCCTCTCAGACTCCTTCTTCTCCTTCCTGCTCTTAAAACAAACAAGAAAAAATTTAGAGAACCTTTCTCCTTCCCAATAAACTCTTCAAAAGACTTGTTTCCACCCCCTCTGTCAGAGATTGGGTTTTCTGGAAGCAGACACCCAGATGGAATTTGAGATGCAAGACGTTGATTAGGAATCAGCCTCTCTGACAATAAAGGGAGGAAGCAGGCAGGGCAGGGCAGAGCAAGGCCTGCAGATCTCAGATAACTATGGCGAGCCCCCCAGAGCAAACCAAGCTGGGCTGAACCAGCCAGGCCTTTCCAACCTCAGCCCCGCTCAGTCACTATGCAGGGCTGCCCAGAAACAGGAAGGACCCTGAAGAAGCTGACAGCTGGTGACTATCACACTACCTGTTTTTACCACTCTCCCTTTGCTTCTCCTTCCTTTTTGGCACCTTGGAAATCCACCTTCCATCTCCACTTCTATTCTTTGCATCCCTTCCCTGTGCCCCACTCCAAATCCAATGGGTACTTTGTGATTCTTCCCTTCCCAGAAACTCTGTTGCATTCACTGGTGCTGATTCATTCCCTCTCTCTCTCCTTTCAGAAGTCTCAACTCTTTTTTTTTTCCCCAAATACTTTTATTTTATTTTTTCAGATTCATTGTTTATATACCTCACCCAGTGCTCCATGCAATATGTGCCCTCCTCAATACCCACCACCAGGCTCACCC
>CM052886.1:106149627-106181206 GCA_028534135.1 Potos flavus
TATGAGTTCCAGTAGTTTGGGGGTGGAGTCTTTTGGGTTTTCCGTATAAAGTATCATGTCATCTGCAAAGAGAGAGAGTTTGACTTCTTCTTTGCCAATTTGAATACCTTTTATTTCTTTTTGTTGTCTGATTGCTGTCGCTAGGCAGAAGTCTCAACTCTTGATTTCCATAACTTTCTCTCCTGCCTAGTCTTAACCTCTCTGGCTGGCCTTCTCAGGGGTCTTGTCCTCTACTCACCACCTAAGTGTTGGGACTCCATCCTCCTCTTCCTCCATACCCTCCCAGGGGACCTTGCCCACTGTCAGGGTTTTAATCCCCACCGACATGCCAGTGACTCTGAAATCTACTCTTCAGCCCACTCCTTCCCTCCAAGTTTCCAAGAAGGCTCACATCTAATTGGTTGCTAGACATGTCAATGCTGAAACTGTCAAGACAGGGAAGTTCTGCTTTTCCTTTCCTGCCGTGTTCCCACCCTGAAGAAGGCTCTTCTTCGGGGGCAATAATTGAGGGATCCTTTGAACCTGCTCCATCAAGTTTCTTTTCTAGGCAGCTACCCTTGCTCTGCCCTGTTTGGGCATGTGTGTGAAAGCACTCTGAACGAGAGCAGGGACTCTGCCTATGGAAACCTGCATCCCTGCTGTATAAATAAACAGCTGATGCTGGGGGCTGAAGCCCAAAGGATATTCATCACTTCTTCCCTGATCACACCCATTACTTACCTAACCAGGTGTGGACCTCTGACTCAGTGAGCCCCCAGGAAAGAGTTATTCAGAATTTCCTTATTACAGGTGATGAGAGGTGATGGTGATTTCTTTTGTTGCTTGTGTTTCTCCTGAAGAAGAGTTCTCTGAGCATGTGGTTTTCCATGCCTTTTTTTCTTTTTCTTTTTTTTTCCAGTTCTATATCTGTGTGACAAAGGCCTGTATAGGAGACATTTCTTGAGGAAAATGATCTCCACTGTATTTAAATGCATCACGCTTAGTGTGTCTGTCTTCTCTTCCCATGTTGGAATTTCCAGTTGAATTCAATGAATACTTATCAAGCAAGTACAATGTGCCAAGGGCAGGGCTAAGTACAAGACAATCCTTGCCTTAAGGGATAGTAAAAGGAAGAGGTCTAAAGGGTAGTAAAAGGAATAAGTCTAATCAAGTACATGCTAGTTTGCTGATGATCACAGAAGCCACAGAAACTAAGTGCTGTGGGGTTCCAGAAAAGGGAAATGTCTCCAACCAGGTTGGTTTCCTAAAAGCATCTGAGAAAGACCTTGAAGGGTAGATCAAATTTCAGGGAGTGAGCATATGGCAGAAATAAGCAAGAAATAATGATGACACACAAGGAATAAAGAAACAAGAACAACAAATGACAAAAAGCTTTCAGAAGAATACTTCAGAGAACTGCAAAATAAACAAAGAATAGTAGTGAGAAAATTTTCTCAAAGCTACGGCCAAATACTGAGACTACAGAGATAGCCAAGGAGACAGAGGCAAGGTCATGGGAGAAAGATTATTAGGATAATATTATTACAAGGAGGTGTGTAAGACAGGCAAGATCAGTGGCCCATTAACCCTTCATAGGCCCCAGCTGAGACCCAACCTCTTTGGATTTCCCTTTCTCACCATCACAGGCAAGGATGGGTATTAATGGCTCCAAGACCCCACCTCTAGCCAGCTCTCCAAGGAGGACAGTGCTCACTAAAAAAGACACTGCTGCTGCATTGGCCCAATTCCTGGAGTTTGGTAAAATGCTGTCCCCAAAGTTGCTTGAGTGGTTGCCTCCCACCCATACCAGTCCATCCTTCGGCCTCATGGGTGCAAGGTGGCCGTTCTGCTTGCAGGCTTCGCATCCACTTTCAGGCAAAAAGGAAGAGGAAAGAGTATAAGGCGTGTTGCAACAGAAGCTATCTTTTCTTTTTTTAATCAAGAAAGCAATTGAATTGCTGAAAGCCATGCCAAGCCGACTTCTGCTAATGACTCATCAGCCATAGAGTCATGTGGCCAGCCTTAGATGCAAGGGAGTCTGGGGAAGGAAGTGTTCTGCAGTAGCACATGGTCACCCAGACAAGACTGGGATTCTATTGAAGAGGATGATGGAGTTTGGGGCAGCAATCAGCTCCGCTGATATGGGAGATACATGGCCATCCAGATAAATAGCCAACCACAAGCTGGAGGAGGCTGCCGAGAAAGGGCATTCTGAGTAGATGAGGGGGAGGGAATATCTGAGGGATTCTCCATCGGAGGCGCAGACCCCTGCATGGCTGGGTCTCCTGTTCCTGTGGGTGTGGGCATGAGGCTGACAGGAAATGAGTGGATTATTTCACTTGCCCCGGGCCACTCAGAGAGCTAATGGCAAAGCAGGAAAGCACACCATTTCCTGACCTGGAACCTGAGTTCTTTTCGCCACCCTATACATTTGCAAACCGTGTTCAAGGGACCCTTGGAGATCCACAGAAGGGCCTCTCAGGGCTCTGGTGAGTATCCAAATGGGTACGCAGTGGGTAGGGCTCAACTCTTTGGCCCTCTTCACCCAGAGAAGTTCCACCTCTGTGTTTTTCTTATACAGTGAGCTTCTTTCTCTATGAGATTTAATTTGATAAAAAGGCTGAATCATTATTTAAAAACCATTCTGCTGTATAACTGTTGTGTACGTTCATTGTTTGGTGAGCATTTTAAGATAGATCTAATTATGGGGCACCTGGGTGGCTCAGTCAGTTAAGTGGCCAACTCTTGATCTCAGCTCAGGTCTTGATCTCAGGGTCATGAGTTTAAGCACAACGTTGGACTCCACACTGGGCGTGGAACCTACCTTTCAAAAAAAAAAAATTAGAGGGGTAGATATATTATTTCATACATTCATAGGTCCTCTGCGTCCAAAGTGTGGCCAGTGCAAAAGGGGTTCCAGAAACAGTTCACACCTGTTTGGTGCCAGTATCAGAAGACAGCACTCTCTAAAATGGAATTAAAACGAGGGAGGATGGGGTCAGACACCTGCAGAGGCAATCTAGAGGGAGCCAGGATATCCCAAGCGTCCCTCAGTGGAGTACAGTGTGGGTGGTACCCCCTGTGAGCTTTGTAGAGGCCGCTCTTAGGCAGCAGGCTTGAGCCCTGGAACCCTGAGTAAGGAGGAAGGGCCCGCGGTGACCGCCAGGCTGAGCGCAAACAGGCCCTCAGGCGACTCACCTCGAAAGAGCTAGAAGCCCTAGCTGGCCAATGGGCTACTTACAAATGAGCACGGGTACCAAAAAAGGAAAATTCCATACGTTCCCATGCCTCCTCTCGCCCCCACTTCGCTGAAGCCCCCGCCCCTGCCTCCTGGCGGACAGTCTCTCCTTTGCTGTCCTGCCCGCGGCTCCTCGCAATGTATTCAGTAACCTTCTACCTCCTGTGTCTCGCCTTGGGTGACTTCTCTCACCGCCGACTCCGCCGGCCCCGCGGGATCGGACTTGGGCTCCGTCTCTCCTGCAGCAGCACGCCGCGGGGGCAGAGGGTGTCTTAGCAGAAGCTCCTGGTCTGAATTGAAGAGTGGAATGTGTCGTCTTCAGCTTATTTTCATTCAGTAGTCACGGAGTGACTGGATGAAAGGAAAGAAGGAAAAGAAGGAGTCGGGATTTCAGTGAGGACTCACACGCAGATCGCTGACTCTCAGACCCAGAAGGAGAGAAATCCACTGACTTCCATGCAGGGGAGCTGGCTGCAGCCGCCTACAGGGAGACTTCCTGTGCATTTTTAAAAGACTTCCCCTCAGGGCAAATTAAACAGGGGGTAGCCCAGAGGCATACCAGCTCGGCAACAAAGGGCCCTTTTTGTGCAAGTTAGAAAAAAAAGGCCTCTTCCTTTGGAGGGCTTGAGGCCAAGGGAGCCTAACAGAGGCTGGAATTCCGGCCACACTCACCACCTTTCTGTGAGTTCATAGGCGGGCCGGGTTATCCAGTTCTCCCTGTGCGGGGCCGGGGTTACCCAGTTCTCCCTGTACCTCGGGTTATCTTCTGGGGTGCACAGCCTTGCATTCTACACATTAAAGCACTCTTGGGGCACATGGGGGGCTCAGTCATTGAACGTCTGCCTTCAGCTCAGGTCATGATCCCGGGGTCAGGGGATGGAGTCCCGCATGGGGCTCCCTGCTCAGCGGGGAGCCTGCTTCTCCCTCTCCCACTCTTCCTGCTTGTGTTCCCTCTCTCACTGTCTCTCTCTGTCAAATAAATAAAAATCTTTAAAATAAATAAATAAAAATAAATAAAGCATTCTCAGCTCCAGACGACATCTGCCTTGGAAGGGAACAGGAAGAGGCATGGAGAACCTTCTTTTCTCTTCCCCTTTTCTGTCCTATGTGGACACAGGCCCATGCACATGTGAGCATGTGCATACACACTAGCTTGCACACGCACACGTGTCAGCACACACACAGTCGGGGGCCTGTTGGGTAGAGCTTGAGCCACTGAACGTTTCAGAAAGAATAGTGATACCTAAAACTGAATAGTTAGTGTAATAAAGGTGGGGGTTATCTTACTATTCATAGTTCTTGGTTTTATAGGCCAGCACGTTTTAGAAACCCAGCAAGTAAACAGTAAGTATGGAATTAAGGACTCACAGTGTAGTGAAGGGCAAGGAAGCTGATGTTACTCACAAGAGTAAATAAAGTAGGAGGCCTAGGGCGTAGGGCCATGGTAAAGAGCTTTGTGTAGGATTCCTGGAGCCCAAGTACTCAGAGGGCACCATGGTCATCTTGCAGAGACCCAATACCCATTCTCTATTCCTCCTACTGACAGAAGCCCAATTTTACTTTGTTTAGAATTGTTCCTCTGCTTTAAAAAAATTTTTTTCTCAGCTTCCCATGCAGGTAGAAGCGGGTGTGTGACACAGTTGATTGGGATGTCCTTCTAAGTCACT
The DNA here is from genome assembly GCA_028534135.1 of Potos flavus. Taxonomy (NCBI): domain Eukaryota; kingdom Metazoa; phylum Chordata; class Mammalia; order Carnivora; family Procyonidae; genus Potos; species Potos flavus. Next base: position 106,154,512 of record CM052886.1, read on the forward strand.
AAGGGGAACTTTTCCAGAAATTATTTTCTAGAGCTGACTCTACAGGCTTGGGTCCCCCTGGCCCTTCACCCTCCCGCTTCTCCCTGCCTGGAGCAGAAGCATGGCAGCCGGGGCTCCCACAAGCATCTCGACAGCCCTTCTTCATTCACTCCACAAACACAAGGTGGTTTCAATGCCGGGGGCTCTGCATGAAGAAAACAGACAAAAATCCCATCCCTCAGTGAGCTTACAGTCTGGTGGGAAGAGACGGATCATAAACAAACTATTGGATGTGATAAGGGTTAAGGAGGAAAATAAATGAAGAAATGAAGGAAGACACAGCCAGCCCTAGAGACAATGGCTCAGGAGCCTGAGGGAGCCAGGTTCCTGCTGCACTGCCAGGAGCCCTGTTTCACCGTGAGATTGATTTTCTTTTTAGAAAGAGCTCGCACGCACTTGCAAGGCAGCAGGAGGTTCCGGGGGGAGAAAGAGAAAATCTTAAGCAGGCTCCATGCCCATCGCAGAGCCCGACACAGGGATCGATCCCAAGACCCTGACATCATAACCTGAGCCAAAATCGAATCAGACGTTTAACCAACTGAGTCACCCAGGTGCCCCAAGATTGATTTTAAATGCAGAAAAATTAAAGCACTAAATTGTGTATGTCACTATTTTTCCGGCTTCTGTTGCTGAATGCTATACCCCCTGATAATGACCCTAAAAGAAAACTGACTTGGGTGTGCTGTGTGACCGATCCTCAGCTCTCAGCCCCATGACAAGGTTGTTAGCCAGATGATACAAATAGCAAGACAAGTAATTGACTGTCAATAACTACTCCCATCTATGAACATACACAAAACACTGCCGTACAAATACAAGGATTTGTCACAGAACTTTTCTGTAGATTGAAGATTGAAAGTTTCAGTAGTGGTCTAGAAGTTACTTATCCTTCCAGTGCTGCATTAAATATTAATCTTCATGAGAACAAAAAGTGGGCAGAGGAAAAAGAGGGGGTGAAGGGAGAGAAATGGGGAAGGGAGGGATGAGTCTTTAATAGCAGAGGCTGCAGACGTCGCCCCCTGCTGAGGCAAAGTGGGAAATGCAAATGAGAAAAGCACTCAAAGGTGAGAAAAGCACTCAAAGGTAAGAAAAGAAACAAGGATCTTGCTGTCTCTTTGTTCCCCCACTTCTGAGTAAAGATGTGAGTAGGAACAGAAATTTTTCTGCTAAAGGAAAAAAAGCTGCTCAACCTAATGACAAGTGTTGATTGACATTTTCCTGAAGTGCGAGGGAGGTCAGGGGACACCGAGTAGACTCCGGTGACCTGACATGAAGAGTTCCCACCCAGCTCCATCAATTGTTACTAGCAATCAATGCGGGCCTCATGCCAGGCAGTCTTAATTTTTAAAAGCTAAAAATCTAGATTGTTTTTAGGTGAAATCTCCCATTTTTTAATGTTGGAAGTGAATTCAATATTCTTGGCTTACATTCTGTTAGCAAATTATGTTCTGTGGTTATCAAGCAGTGGGCCGTGAGTTTATGCCCTCCAGTATGCTGAATGGATGGGATAAAAAGCTGTTGCAATGAAAAGTGGAAGAATGGCAAGGAGCTATCTGATAGTAGGTAAGGTGAAGCAATGGGAAAGAAGGGCGAAATGGCAGAAAAGACCAAAGATGGTCGGATGGAAAGATTAAAAAAAAAAATAGGTAAAAAGAAAACGATGTTGAAGAATGTGATCAAGAAGAGTTTGGGAGGGAGTGAAGGAGTGAGGAAGAAGGTACAAAAGGTGGGAGAAGAATGTGTGAAAGGGGAGGAGATTTGAAGAGGTAGGAAACAGAGGGGCTGCTCTGGGGTGGAGAGGTTGGAATCATCCCCCAGAGACACAGGAATATGCCGACACTAGCTAGGGACAAGAGCTCCACACAGTAAAAGGGAAGTCCAGCTTCTCAGCCTCTGCCATCCCTGTCTTTTGAAAGTCAAACTGAAAGAGGACTTCAACTACTTCCATTTTTTTTTTTTAATAAGAGAAGACTTTATTTATTTAAGACTTTTATTTATTTATTTATTTGACAGAAAGATAGAAAGCACAAGCAAGGGGAGAGGGAGAAGCAGGCTCTGCACTGAGCAGGGAGCCCGATGCAGGACTGGATCCCAGGACCCTGGGATCATGACCTGAGCTGAAGGCAGCCACGTAACTGGCTGAGCCACCCAGGTGCCCTTAACTACTTCCATTTGGACTTGAGTCTCTACTTTCCAATTGATTCAGTTCTTTTCTGCTTCTCTCTTAGCTCAGGCAAAAGACGAGGAGGGCAGAGCTGGGGACTGACACTATCCCCTCAAGCAATAAGGGTTGACTTGAGCCAGCAAGGCCCCCCAAGCAAGGTTAACCCCAAGGCAATGAGCCACCTGACCTCTTTTGCCCACCTGCATGTACCTACCGACCTTTGTTCCACATTTTCCCTCTATAAACCTAGGAGCTTTTTCAGCACTTTGGAGACAATCTTTGAGATGTTAGTCAGTCCACTGCCTTCCCATGTTGGCCTCCCTGAAATGAACTCCTTTCTTGTTTCACGACAACTTGTGTCTCTGCCTTTGGATTTTGTCAGTGGCAAGTGGCCAAAGCTGATCTCTTTGGGATCCCCGGAGCTGGGTGCTTTTGTAACCCATGGGCCCCAGTTACACAATGACTCAGACCCCCACTTTTCTATAGCTTCCGGAAGTCTAGGATCCTGACCCAGGAAGTGTCACCTGGGTCAGTCAGTATTCCCAGTTGATACCCAAGGTCTTTCTCTTGCATCTCCCTCTCACTACTTCCCTGTGGGCATCCACCCTCTTCGAAGAGCCCTCCCTTCTTTTACAAACTAACACCGAACTAGGAGTCAACTCAGCTCCAGGGGAGGCTTGAACCATGGATAGCCCAGTCAAGAAGGGGGATTACAGGGGTGCCTGGGGGGCTCGGTCGGTTAAGCATCTGACTCTTGATTTTGGCTCAGGTCGTGCTCTCAGGGCCATGGAATCAAGCCCTGAGTTGGGCTCCACACGCATCATGGAGTCTGCTTAAGATTCTCTCCCTCTCTCTCTCTCTGCCCCTCCCCACCACCCCTCATGTGTGCATTCCTTCTCTCAAAAAAAAAAAAAAAAAAAAAGAATTACAGCCCGGAGCAGGGACGCGGTAGAATTCCATATCAAGGGTGACTACTCCTAAAATGATTTCGGTCTCAGGGGACCCCTCTGGACATTTCTCATCTCTGCTCAAGGAAGATGGCTTTCTTCTCACTGTGCTCAGCAATGGAACACCTCTTAGATCAGTCTCTCAGTTCAGATTCTGCCTTAATTTCATGTATTCAAAGGATGTATTGCAGAGTTTTGTCTTACAAAAGAGCAATACTCCTCAAAATTAATAATACCATCATACCTTAAAACAAAAACAAAGGAAGGAAGGTAGGAAGGAAGGAAGGAAGGTGGGAGGGAAGGAGGGAAGGAAGAAGGGTGGGACGGAGGGAAGGAAGGAGTTACTGTCATCATCCTCAAGGACAGAGAGTGGTTTCCTCCTTTCTGCCAGGCGACAACATCCCATGGCTGTTATATCCTGAACATTGCTCCAGGTTCCTCAAGCCCTCCACAGATCATTTCTTCTTTTTCTTTTTTAAGACATTTATTTATTTTGAGACAGAGAAAGAGCTCACTCACGTGAGCATGAGCAGGAGGGGCAGAGGGAGAGGGAGAGACAACCCCAAGCAGACTTGAGTGTGGGGCCCTATGTGGGACTCAATCTCATGACTCTGAGATCCCCGCCTGAGCTAAAACCAAGTCAGATGCTCAACTGACTGTGGCACCCAGGTGCCCCTCTTTTTTTTTTTTTTTTTTAAGATTTTATTTATTTGAGAGAGAGAATAACAGAGAACGAGCATAAGAGGGGGAAGGTCAGAGAGAGAAGCAGACACCCCCCCACACTGAGCAGGGAGCCCCATGCAGGACTCCCTGGACTTCAGGATCATGACCTTGCTCAACTGACTGAGCCACCCAGGCGCCCCCCCTTTTTTTAATGGATCTGTTATTTACGTAGGTTATTTGTAAGAAATTTGTAAGAACCCCAGTCTGTGAGGATAAATTCCATTTGTAAGAGAAAACACAGAGCAGAAATAGCCCTGAAGCTGAGGAAATGCTTTGATTTTAGGCAGAATTTGTGAGTCCAGGGGCGCCTGGGTGGCTCAGTTGTTAGGCTTCTGCCTTCAGCTCAGGTCATGATCTCGGGGTCCTGGGATCGAGCCCTGCATCGGGCTCCTTGCTCAGCAGGAAGCCTGCTTCTCCCTCTCGCACTCCCCCTGCTTGCGTTCCCCCTCACTCTGTCTCTGTCTGTCAAATAAATAAATAAAGTCTTAAAAAATAATAAAAAGAGTAAAAATGGAAGAAAAAAAAAAGAATTTGTGAGTCCACAGCTTTCTGATCAACCTGGCACTGCCCTGTGATTTCATATTTGTCCTTCTCTGTGTCAAAGAACTCACCTTGCTGGTGTCTGGGTTTATGCAGCTTCTTGAAGTAAGCCTCCATCAGACGTTTGGGTGGAGGTGGCAATGACCAATTTCTGGTGTGTTCTACACAGAAGATTGAGGGCCAGGGGTCCGGTCACAAGTAGCAAGCCACAGCTCAGCTGCCCCAGGAAAACCTGGGCTTTCTTGCTTCTGTGGTGCCCTCTGTGGTGCCCAGTGAGGAGAATCAAAATGGCCCCAGGAGTGACGCCAGCTCGCAGTCTTCTCATGTGGTGACTGAATGGTTTTTTCCGAGGTTCAACAGCTTTTGAGGAGTATCTTCAGCAGGATGATACCTAGGCATTGGGCCAAGTTTAACCACTTGGGTACCACCATTCTCGTCACCACCAACCAGTTTTGTGACACTAGCAAGAAACTTCTCCTTCTTTTTCTTTTCCACCCTGGATTTAGATGCTGAATATGTCCTCTTGCACATACCCCTTCTGGAACACACACCCTCCGACTAGGACAGGGTGTCTATCGGCCGCAGTAGGGCTTCCCCTTCTTTGGCATTTTAGCCTTGAGGTTACTGTTCTTAACCTTGCCACCAGCATCGGCCTTCTTGGCTTCAGGTTTCTTCTTAGTGCCCACCTTCTCAGCTTTTCCACTCACCATCTCGCAAGATGGAAAAGAGCCATTTCCTATTTTTCTTACTCACCTGTGTAGCCTTGGAAAAAGCGCCTCCTTGAAGGTAACTTGGGTGTCTCTCTGTTCTTTGCTATCTGAGAGAGCTGAATACCTTCGTCACCTTAGCTTGTTTGTAGAATACAGTCAGGGTTTGTGTTTGCCTGTTTTGTTTCTCAGTCGGAAGGTTGAGGATGAAAATTGAGGATATTTGAATACTGAATGGAAAAGTTCAGAATCCGAAAGATGGAAGAAAAGGTGCATACTCTTCTGCCCGGAGGGGAGCTCTCTTCAGTCCTGGGCCCAGAGTCTAGGTCATTTCTTCATGATCAAGCTGTTAAAAATTGAAATGACATCTTTTCTGCGCTTCTAAACAAGAGCAACATGAGCCCTTTTCAGCCACCAGCACCCTCAGGCCCCACCGTCTTACCCCCAAATCTGCCTCTCCCCCTCTGGGCCTCCTCTACTCCTGCCCCTTCATCTCCCACACACAGTCTTCTTTCCCTGTCTTTTTCATCTGTTCGATCACCCAGCAGGGATGTAATGAGCCTCTGCCATGGGCCAGACACAGAGCTGGCAACAGAATAAAAGATGGCCAGGTGGGGCCCTCCTGACCACAGAGCCTTGCAACCCAGCATGAGGGCTGCCATCTCGAGCCAAGCGCACTGCCCACATCTGAGCTCAATGGATCTGGGCAGTGAGGTGAGATGAGGCTAGGCCTCAGACTGAAAAGGAAACATCACTACAGGATATTATGAGCCTTTTATTATGGGGGCCACAGACTTAGATGTATTGGGCCTGGAATGTGATGTCATACAGACCGAAATCCTACTACTCACCAACTGTGTGACCTTCACTTTGAGCCTCTTTTCCCTTCTGGCAGGAACAACCTTAGCCAATGAACAGGTCAAGATTGATGATTTACTCCATTTAGCAGAGTACCTGGCAGCTGGTTGTAGAAATTAGCAGTGGGAACTGGTATTTATGATACAGAGATGCCCTGGATAACATGTGAACATAGAGGAAGACAGGTTCCAATTTCTGTGTCCCATTCCTCTCTTTTGCTGCCCACTTCTCTTCCCTCAGTCTCCAGTCTTCTCCAGTTAGAAAACTAGCACTTCCTAACATAGAAACAAGAGCAGGAGGTATGTGGGGACAGGAAGCATGGATCATTAATGAGAACTGAGCCCCCTCCTAAGTGCTCCTGAGTGAGCACCTTCGCTCTGCCCCCTAGGAAGCCGTTTTCTACCCCCCACCCCCCAACCCCGGAGCAGAGCGTCCCCTGCAGGACCTACTCCAGCTTAAATCACTCTCTGGACAGATCTTTAGCCCACTCTTCCTAAAACCTGAAAGCTCATTACTCCCTTGAGCTGCTGGAAAAACACTGTACAGAAATCAAAGAGTCCAGGAAAGAAAAACAGGCAACTAAACTGAACAAATGCAGGGAATTGAACAGATGTTTATTTTGATCCATGTCCAGTTTTGGCAAACCTAGAAAGGAATACAATGTCCGGGAAAAGGCAAGCTGAAGGGAGGGAGGGAAGGGAGCTAATAATATCAACTTTGAGACTCTATATAAAAAATAAATTTTATCCACTTATCATGAGCACACAAAAGGATAACTTCTACAAAGGATTTTTTTTTTTTTTTTTAATTGACCATAGCAGGGCACCTGGGTGGCTCAGTCGATTGAGCGTCTGACTCTTGGTTTTGGCTCAAGTCATGACCTCAGGGTTGTGAGATGGAACCCCATGTCAGGCTCCCCTCTCCCTCTCCTTCTGCCCTTCTCCCCTGCTTGCTCTCTTGCCAAGGGAAAAAAATGGCAGAATTTTTCTATAACTTGAGAGCAGAGAAGACTTTCATAACTATGGCCAAAAATCCATCTTCGATTGAAGAGAAAGATTAATCAATTTAACTACGTAAAAATTTAAAAGCAGGGCATCTTGGTGGCTCAATCAGTTAAGCGTCTGCCTTCAGCTCAGGTCATGATCCTGGGGTCCTGGGATTAAGTCCTGCATTGGGCTCCCTGCTCAGTGGGGAGCCTGCTTCTCCTTCTCCCTCTGCCACTCCCCCTGATTATACTCTCTCTCTCTTTCTGTGTCAAATAAATAAAATCTTTTTTAAAAAATATAAAAGCTAACACTTTCTTTCTTTCAAGATTTTATTTATTTATTTGACAGAAAGAGACACAGTGAGAGAGGGAACACAAGACAGGGGAGTGGGAGATGAAGAAGCAAAGCAGCCTTCCCCCTAAGCAGGGAGCCTGATGCGGGCCTCGATCCCAGGACCCTGGGATCATGACCTGAGCCAAAGGCAAACACTTAACAGCTGAGCCACCCAGGTGCCTAAGCAAACACTTTCTTAAGGAAAACATTACATGAGCACAGTAAAATGGCAAACATATCACAGACAAATGGCTAACATGCCTAATATATAAAGAACTTCTAAAATTAGAGGGAAAAGAACCAACAACTTTAAGGGGAGCAGAATAGGCCACCCCTAAATGTGCTACTTTGGCATGTGAATTATTTTGACCTGAAGGTAATCAACACCCAGCAGACTCAGGAAAACCTTTTTACCTCTCCCTCAACTGCCTAAAAGAACTTAGATAGGGCCTGAACCACAAAAAGAGCCATTACCAGAGATAACATTTTTTTCAAGTAATATCTCCACCCAACATGGGGCTCACACTCACAACCCCAAGATCAAGAGTGACATGTTCTACCACTTGAGCCAGCCAGGTACCCTGGTAACTTTTTATCTGAAAAAATTTACCAGCTTGGGAAGGCAAACATATGAGTATGAAAAATCTGCTCTTTTTATCTTCCTATGAATTGCCCCCCTCCCCTTTGAAGCCCTGGGCTCCTATCCTATTCCTTAGCTTAAGCCAACATATAAGCCTCAGTTGCCTATCGGAGTTTCATATTTTTATGAGGCTCTCATACGTACAAAATTTGTTTTTCTTCTTTATTCTATGTCCATTTAAATATCAGACCAGCCAAAGAGCCTAGAAAGGAAAAAGGGAAATTTTTTTCTGCCCCTACAAACTCATTTTAAAAATTGCAAGAACGGGGGCACTTGGGTGACTCAGTCAGTTAAGCGTCCATCCGACTCTTGGTTTCAGCTTGGGTCATGATTTCATAGATCCTCCACATGGGGCTCCGTTCTTAGCAGTGAGTCTGCTGGAGATTCTCTCCCTTTGCCCCTTCCCCAGCCCATGCGCATGCATTCTCTCTCTCTCTCTCAAATAAATGCATAAGTCTTTGAAAAAAAATTGCAAGAACAGGGCACCTGACAGACTCAGTAGAAAAAATATGCAGTTCTTGGGCGCCTGGGTGGCTCAGTGGGTTAAAGCCTCTGCCTTCTGCTCAGGTCATGATATCAGGGTTCTGGGATCAAGCCCCGCATCGGGCTCTCTGCTCAGCAGGGAGCCTGCTTCCCCCTCTCTCTTTGCCTGCCTCTCTGACTGCTTGTAATCTCTCTCTCTGTCAAATAAATAAATAAAATCTTAAAAAAGAAAAAAGAGGGGCGCCTGGGTGGCTCAGTCATTAAGTGTCTGCCTTCGGCTTGGGTCATGATCCCAGGGTCCTGGGATCAAGCCCCATATCAGGCTCCCTGATTGGTGGGGAGCCCGCTTCTCCCTCTCCAGCTCTCCTGTGCTTGTGTTCCCTCTCTCGTTGTCTCTCTCTGTTATAAAAACATTAAAAAAAAAGAAAGAGTATGCAATTCCTGATCTTGGGGTTGTAAGTTTGAACCTCGTGTTAGTGTAGAGATTACTTAAATAAATTTTTAAAAACTTAAAAAAATTTGGAAGAAACATGAACAAATAGTTCACACAAAAAAATGTAAAGGGCTCCATAACATATAAAAAGATGTTCAACTTTGTTTCTAATAAGAAAAATACACATCAAAACTACACTAAAGTATTTTTTACCTATCAGATTGGCAAAAATCCCAAAGTTTCTCAATACACTTTGTTGGCAAAGCTGTGGGGAAACAGGCCTTCTAGTACACTGTTGGTGGGAATGCAGAAGGAGGCAACGGCTATGGAGGGGATTTGGTTGGCAACTCCATGTGTATATATGTATTCTTTTTAATTACATATGCATTTCTTCTTTGTTTCCCTACAGCTTTGTCAGCAAGGTGTGTCGACAAACTTTGGGATTTTTGCCAATCTGATAGGTAAAAAATACTACTTTAGTATATGTTTTTTAAATTACGTATGCATTTCCTCTTTGATCCAGCAATACCACTTCTCAGAATCTATCCCAAAAAATCAAGGGCAAAAATATGGAAAAGTGTTTACATAGAATATTTTTGCAGCCCTGTTTGTAATAGTAAAAGCATAGAAACAATCCAAATGTACAATAATAGAGAACTGGTTGAATTAAATATGAAGTACTGTGGAGTATTAAAAAAAAAAAGGATTAAAAATATGTCTCTATAGGGGCAACTGGGTGGCTCAGTCAGTTGGGTGTCAGCCTTCAGCTCAGGTCATGATCCCAGAGTCCTGGGATCAAGTCCCGAGCTGGGCTCCCTGTTCAGCAAGGAGTCTGCTTCTTTCTCTCACTCTCCCTCTGTTCTCTCTCTCTCTCTCAAATAAATAAATAAAATCTTCTTTATAAAAAATGTGTCTATAGACTGCCATGGAGAGACCACTACCATACATTGTCTAGCACTGTATGTAAATATCTCAATAAAATAATTATAATAATCTTTTAAGTGAAAAGTGGGGAAAATCACACTGAATGCTGCTATATATCTAAGAACAAGTGAATATATATATACATATATTTCTTTTTAACAATGGAAGAATAAGACAAAAACTTTTTTAAATGTGTATGGGAGAAGGAGAAAACTGAGTAGAGAAGATAGGGATAGAAACGCAGCTTTTCTTTCCTTTTTTTTAAGATTTTATTTATTTATTTGACATAGAGAGAGAGATCACAAGTAGGCAGAGAGGCAGGCAGAGAGAGAGGGGGAAGCAGGCTCCCCGCTGAGCAGAGAGCCCGATGCGGGGCTTGATCCCAGGACCCCAAGACCATGGCCCAAGCTGAAGACAGAGGTTTTAACCCACTGAGCCACCCAGGCACCCCAAAACTCAGTTTTTCTGACACACTTTGTTTTGTAGACCTGACTTTGAAGCTATGTAAATATTTTAAATAATTACCAAACAATTAACTTTAAAAAGCTTTCTTTAGGGGTGTCTGGGTGGCTCAGTTGCTTAAGTGTATGCCTTTGGCTCATGCCGTGATCCTGGCCTCCTGGGATTGAGTCCAGGTCAGGCTCCCTGCTCATCAGGGAGTCTGCTTCTCCCTCCACCTCTGCCCCTTTCCCCCAGCCCTGTTCACCCTCTCTCCCTCTGTCTCAAACAAATAAATACAGTCTTAAAAAAAAAAAAAAAAAAAGAAGCTTGGGGCGCCTGGGTGGCTCAGTGGGTTAAAGCCTCTGCCTTCGGCTCAGGTCATGATCTCAGGGTCCTGGGATTGAGCCCCGCATCAGGCTCTCTGCTCAGCAGGGAGCCTGCTTCCCCCTCTCTCCCTGCCTGCCTCTCTGCCTACTTGTGATCTCTCTCTCTGTGTCAAATAAATAAATAAAATCTAAAAAAAGAAGCTTTTCGTAAAAAGCAAAATAAATAAAACAGCTCAGTGAGTTAGTGGTCTAATCAGAAAGAGAAGGACTATTTCAAACAACTTTAAACCCTAAACACTGACTTGACTGTACATACTTAGTGAGATATACCCTAAGGATAAAAAGAATTGAAAAGTGGTTTCGTTTTTATATTAATTGACTAATCATTAATCACTGTGATTAAATTAATTAACTGATTAATGGTAACCAATAATTAATGATTAGTCAATTAATGGTGATAATATGGTGAGATAACACAAACGTTGGTGTATTTGGTTGAGATATTTGGCTGGGAGAAAGAACAGCTCTAAGATAAGTCATGTAAAACAGTGGGAGTCTCTATTTGAATTAAAAGTGTTTGTATAAACAAAGAATGACTTTATGTGGAAGCATATGTTTGTATTTCTTGTCCACCAGAAGGCCCTTGAAAACAAGCATCAACACAATAGCAATGAATGTCCCTACCACCCAGACTGTGGTCTCTATTTGCAATTTCCCATCGACATAAACCTTAAAGAAATGTTTGGTTATCGGCTTGAAGAAGGAAATATACAAGATGTGCTTGGCTATTTCATCATAACAAAATGCTCAAGAAGCTATCAGAGTATCTTAGGATTCCATCAAAGGGAGGTGAGGAGACTCCCGCTTGCCAAAGATGGGACAATTCAAGCATTCATAAGAATAATAATTGCAATGGGCTGCAATAAACTGAAATACATCAAATATATTTAAACCCATGACTTCACAATGATTTTTTTTAACTGGTCACATTTGGAGAGTTGTAGGTAGCCAACTTAATAAGTTGAAAATTGGTCATAAAGAGAAATCAACATTTATCCTGCCTTTCTTATAGGAACCATACCTGATCACATGGTCGATGAGGGAATTTCTCTTACAGAAGTAGTCCAGCTAGTAAATGAAGAACAGAATGGTAGAATTCCAATATCGCCATTTTGCAACCCCTAAGAAAATCATGGGTTAGTAAATACCTGATAACATAACCAAAAGAAAGACAAGCTGACATTATGCACCTTCTTTTGGAAGTTCACAACATTCTCTGAGGAGTCCTGCAAAATAAGCCAGACACAGACTGAGGGAAATTCTATAGAACAAAAATAAAACCAACAAACAAAGGACAACACACTTTCTTCAACAAATACAAGAGGAAAAATAAAATGGGTGAGAGAACTTATGCATTAAAAGAAACATAAAAATATTGACCAATATAATAATGTATGGCCTTTACTTCAATCCTGATTCACAAAAACATAAACTAATTTTTTTTTTTAATGAGACATTTGGAGGAATCTGAAAAAGAAAATCTGAGGCTCCTAATTCCCAGGCTGTTTTCCCACTGGCCTGAGCCTAAGCATTGTTGGTGTTGTAGGTAAAGACCATTTTTAGAGCCCAGAACTAGAGTTGGAACAGCTTCCTCCATCTGGCCCTTTAAAATCAGAGGAAGAGTCTAAATAATAATACCACCTCTCTTATTCCCTCTCAACCCCCCACTTCGCCCTCCTCCCATATAAAAACATTCAACAATTCAACATGAGGCTCCAGGCAGGAGGTTCTCTTGAGGTGGTTCTCATTCAGACTCTTGCTCATATGGACCACAAGTTTTGGCATCATTCAGGATGCCCCAAATGAACAAGTTCTGATTGTGTGATGTGAGGTGATATCCCTGATCACAACTGAACCTGATTTAGAAAGTGAGGTGGTTGGGGTACTCCACCAATACCACTACTAGCAACCCCACGGACTGGAATAACTACAAACTATGTAATACAGGACTCCATCTTGAAAAAGGTAAAAACCCTGTCCCTAGGGCCTGAATACTCTTAAGTCAGAAGACTTGGGAATTAGCTATTATCCCCATGTATGACTACACCTACCCCTGAGGTTCCTCACTGCTCTTAGCTCTTCAACCGTAGATACAAAATATGATTATTTCAGGAGACAGAAGAACTTAAGATAAACAAAAGAACCCAAGGAAGGGTGAGAAATGAACAAGTTGGGAAGTGTTGCTGGACATGAAGCCAAGGGGGCTGAAGCTGAGAGGCAGATAATAATAATAATAATTATTATTATTATATAATTCATATATTTAATATATGAATATATAATATAGAACATTATATATAATACATATTATATTACAATATATAATAAATTATATTTATTATAAATATAATATGTGATAAATATAATATATAATATATATAATTTATTATTTATATATTATTTCTATATTCATATGTTATAAATTATATTTATTATATATTATAATATAATATTTATTATATATAATAAATTATATTTATAATAAATAATACATAATATTATATATAAAATTATTATTATTATTATTTCACATTTATTGAGTTCCTACTACCTGCTAGGTGCTGAGCTAAGTCTTTTTCATGCATCATCCCATTTAATACCCTCAACAACCTAATAGGTAATGCCCTCAACCTCCTCTCAAAGGCAACTTCCCTCTCTCTTCTCAGGAATGCATCTCTTGCCTATTTCCTATTTTAAACACCTGACAGTTATACATAATACACTGAAGTTTCGTAAAATATGTAGCAGATTTGCCTAGACCTGTGGGAGGTCTAAGGTCACTGGAGGGCTAAAGACCTCCACAACACAGTCAACAGAGCTTCTTCCATCTAATGTTTTTATCTAGAGAAAACTGTCATCTTTACAAAAGACGTCCAGAAGATGCCACACTTCTCCAGTCTGGGTTTTGTGTGTGATGTGACCCCTGAACAGCCTTTGCTCCCCTCATAATGTCTCACCTGGCCATCACTATTCTGGATCCTTTTCCAGGAAGTAGATCCAGCAAAGCATGAACATTTCTAAACATGTTGAACATCTTACCATTTTACAATGAGTGAGTAATGCTGAAAGTTGAGTTCATTTATTTGTAAGAAATCACAATGTAATTCGTGTTTATAGAGCAACTGCATTGTTTCCATCATTTCCTAACAAGCGTCATGCCTTGAAAATTCAATAATGGCCTCATGATAATGACAGAAAGGGGAGAGGAACGGACACATGAAGCAGAGAAACAAACTATGTCATGTGAGATCTATCTGACCCCAGGAAAGGAACAACATTTGAATTATATGCCCATGACATTGGCTCCCCAAAAACACCAAAAAATAATTAACCATGGGTAGCTTAACACTGTAGCTACAACTAATCACATCTAGAATTATTGCAGTGGAACAATGAAGCAGTGATGGGGTACATAGCTTCATTGCTTGTTTGTATCTTGCTATGGATACTCAGGACACGTGACCTCCGTAAATTTAACATTCAGATTGCTTCAATTGTCTGTGCAGATCCTACTGAGGCACGACAAGAATGGTGCCTCCCAGTTGGGTCTGGTTGGGTGAGGAGAGCAGACCACCCAGCTTCAGGAAGCTGCTTTGTGTTTCTCAGCAGATCATCCAGTAGGCAGAGACCTGTGAGGGGAAGTTTTTTTTAACTTTATTTCTTTGTGAAAATTGCCTGGAAGAAAGCCAGTTATTAACACTGGTAATTGAAGTAATGAAAATGTGAAGAGTTCTGAGAAAATAATGGTTTTTAGGAATTGTAAACTGGGGTAAAGACAAGCATTTTGATCTTGACGGCAGCTTAGTTTTATTAATCCTCAATAAATGCAGATATTTGAAAAGAAATTTGAGAAACAATTTCAGGAAATATTTTCAAGCAGCTCAAAAGTTTCTCACAGAGCAAGAGACAAAACTTAAGTGAAAGTAGGAACAGCGGTTAACTCATGGTAAGAGACTATAAACAGGAAACAGCAGCCTCTCAACATAAATGTAATTGAGAAAGGTCCAGAAAATCTGGATAAGCATTTATGTATCATCTAATTTGGAACTATGCAAAGATCTCTGGTGCCTCCCGTAAAGGTCAAAAAGGGCAGGTGTCCTTTCTGCAAACATGGCTGCTGGGTGAATACACATCAATTCCCCTTTCATTTCAGTAGCCTACATCCAGAACTTTCTACAAACAGGTTTTGTAGGTTAAAAAATTCTGAATTCCCTGGAATGAGATTGCCTTGAGTGGAGGGTTGTAAAAACTGCCTGCACGTCAAGCATATTGGCCCCTCCCCGAAAGGAAAGGCTCTCATCCTCTCTCTACATAGATATTATCTAGCACTGCATACACATCCTCTCCTCCCTTCCTCCTTGATTTATTATTCTACTCTTGTCTATCAAATTCAGATTTATCATGTTTATGTCTTTTAACTACCAAAATCCTTTTGGATATAAGCTTGGTGTACATGAATAATAAACAGCAACTACCAAATATTATAGCTATTAATTATATTAACAGTTATAATATAAGCTATAGTTATACTCTATGTAATACTATACTACTTATCATAGATATAGTTAGATTACAGTAATAGTTATAGTATGAATGTTATAGTATACCATAACATTCCAGTTTATATACATTGTCTGATAGGCTTACAATGCTGAGAGATAGAATGTAAAAAAACAAGGCACAGGAAATGTGGGCAGCTTGCTCAGATTCTCATAGCCAGTATGTGGTCGATTCAGAGTTCAAACTCAAGTGGGAAGGACTCTGTGTCAGGGCTTGTTCTCTTCGTAAGCTGCCTCTAATGGTGCACATCTCATTACTCTCACTCTCTTACCTATCATTAACTACACAGAGCATCAGCAGTTTTATAAAAGCTGCCTACCAAGCTGAACTAAAGGAGTGTTAACTACACAATACACACACACACACACACACACACACACACACACCCTTCATTCAGCTAAACTCCTTCATCCTCTCAAACAAACGTTTCCATGCCTAATCCATGCTGGACGCCTGTACTAGTCCACAAGTCAGGCATGGTCCCTGTCCTCTTGGAGCCTCCTGCTAATTCGGAACCTCACTTCACCCTACACTCTTCCTTCACAGCACCCAAAACCCTTTACTTATTTGTTCAGTGTCTTTCACCCCCTTGTCCTGTGACTTCCATGGGGGCAAGATGGCTGCCCTGGTCACTGCTATGTCCAGGGTCTTGTGGAGCACCTGGCACCTAAGAGAAACTTAATAAAATTTGTTGAAGGAATGGATGTGAACTAGCAGTGGGAGCGGGCTTTCTCAAAGGTTAGAGAAGGTATTGTACCAGCCAGTAGTTAGCTGATTATATTATCTGTGCTCACCTCTGCCTACCAGAAACCGGCAGCCTCTGAGTTCGAGCCTCCCTCCCACTGCACTCACCTTCCGGTGTCTGCCTTGACAGTGAGGTCTGCCCAGGCCCACCCAGCCTGGGAGCTATACCAGTGGGTGGAAGCTTGCCCTGTCAAAAGGGCTCATTAATCCGGAAAGTCATGTCAGTGTCATAGCTCTGGCTTATCCGATCCGGGTATCTCTTTCATCACAATTTCCAGCCCTAAGTTGAACCTCAAGAGAGGCTCAACACCTGGAACAAAGGACAACACGCCGCCCCACCCCTCACTGTAGGGGGGTTACCTGCAGACTGGCTGTCCTGCCGTGCCCTGTAGGCTAAGGTCACAGGCAGGCAGGATCTCTTAGAGAGGCATATTCTGGCATCAGGCGGGCATAAATGAGGTGTGTCTTCAGGCAGGGACCTGGAACTCAGAATGGGAGCCTTAAGCAGACACGGGTGGGAATGTGCATGTGTCTATCCTTCTCCCCTTAGACTCAGGGAACGTCTTTGAGATGGAGGCAGCAAGCTAGGAGCAAAGGAGGAGCAGTTCCTGCAGTTGCCTGTGAGTTGAAGATAAATCAGCTGTGTCTTGTGAATCAGATTATCTGGTTGCCTGCTACTCAATTCTTTGATTTCCTTTTCTTAACTATAGACCCTTAGGGAAGTGTTATTTAATTACTAACTATCTGAGCCTCTGCAGTGCTGATGACTTCAACTGTGGTTGCTCGCAAGCATAAAGGGACAGGGCAACGTCTGGGGACGTAGCAGGGCTGGGAAGTCCCTTCCCCTCCCCATGGAGATGTTCCCTCCAACTGCACCCTCTAGGATGTTCCTCTTATTTTATTATGGGAGGTGGCTCTTTCCTTGCAGCATCTAGACCAGCCCAGGAAGGCCCTGGACTCCAGTCCTCAAACGGAGGTGACCCAAAAGCACCCAGAGTTGGCTCTG
This sequence comes from Potos flavus, assembly GCA_028534135.1. Taxonomy (NCBI): domain Eukaryota; kingdom Metazoa; phylum Chordata; class Mammalia; order Carnivora; family Procyonidae; genus Potos; species Potos flavus. The sequence goes on from CM052886.1 coordinate 106,171,426, forward strand.
GAGATTTGTTCTCCTGATGCTTAGAGTTGATTTGCTCTTCACAGACTCCTGTAGCCCTGGGTAACCTGGGGGCCTTGATGGAGGAAGGTCACCCCTTGGCAGGTAAAAGGATCCCAACTGTAGTCTCGGAGTCAGGAATGTGGTCTACAAACTGCCTCCCACCTCAAGACCTCAAGGCTCAAAGTTGCCTTCCTTCCACAAATGAGATCTCCCCTCTTCTGTGATTTGCAGAGCTCCCCCACCTCAATCCAGAGCACTTTTCTAGTTCCCACAAGAACTGGATCTCCTCTTCCATTGCTCTGAAAGAAAAGAACTCTGAATGACAAGTCACCACCCCTCCCCCCCAAGTCCCCATGATTAAAAACGTTGGTATTTTGTTTACATGTGAATAACCAATATTCTACAGCCTTTTTTCTCTCTCCCACGCGTACACACATCCTCATTTTTCCAACTGATATGTCTATCCTTCCTCAGCCTGCAGTTGAAGGTTTGTGGCAACTGGGGGCAGGTCCTGTCATCCTCAGCTCTCAATCAGGGCCTCAAAGTTAATGCTCTGTTGGGGCATTTGTGACCTTGGAGGAGAGTTCGGTTACAATGGTGTCCTGATAAACCAGCATGAGTGGTTAGCAGGGTAGAATCCCTGATTTGTAACAGTTACCGGTTTCCATGATGTAAATACTCCCTCCCACCATGACCCTTTTCCAACTAACAACCAGCTTGTAACAATTTCACAATTGCTCTCAACAGACCTAATCTCAGCTGGTCTGTCCGAGACCCCCTGAGCGCCAACCCTAGTCCCCCACGTGGTCCCATTTCCTCTCCAACAAGATGAAAGAAACTATCATGAACCGGGAAAAACTCACCAAACTGCAGGCACAGGTGCTCATTGGTGGGAAAGGAACTGCTCGCCGAAAGAAGAAGGTGGTTCATAGAACGGCTACAGCAGATGGTAAAAAACTTCAGCTCTCCTTAAAGAAGTTAGGGGTAAACTATATCTCTGGTATTGAAGAAGTGAATATGTTCACAAACCAAGGAACAGTGATCCACTTTAACAACCCCAAAGTTCAGGCAATGAACACCTTCACCATTACAGGCCATGCTGAGACAAAGCAGCTGACAGAAATGCTACCCAGTATCTTAAACCAACTTGGTGCAGACCATCTGACTAGTTTAAGAAGACTGGCTGAAGCTCTGCCTAAACAATCTGTGGATGGAAAAGCACCACTTGCTACCAGCGAGGATGATGATGATGAAGTTCCAGATCTTGTGGAGAATTTTGATGAAGCTTCCAAGAATGAAGCAAACTGAATTGAGTCAACTTCTGAAGAAGATAAAACTTGAAAAAAAAAAAAGAAGAAGAAGATAAAACTTGAAGAAGTTACTGGGAGCTGCTATTTTATTTTATGACTGCTTTTTTAAAATTTTGTTCATGGATCTGATAAAATCTAGATCTCTAATATTTTTAAGCCCAAGCCCCTTGGACACTGCAGCTCTTTTCAGTTTTTGCTTATACACAATTCATTCTTTGCAGCTAATTAAGCTGAAGAAGCCTGGGAATAAAAGTTTGAAACAAGGTTAATAAACTTCTTTGCCTAGGGAAAAAAAAAAACAATTGCTCTCAACAGTTGGTCTGAGCTGGCTGAAGCACACCACTGTTCAAGGGGATCTCCAGAGCATTCTCGAGCCCCCGAAATGTCTCAACAAAATGAGCAACAGATTCAGTAGAAGTGAAGGGAGGAAAGGGCCCTCATGTGTCATTTTTGCCTGCTGGGTTTCTTGGCTCAGAGTACTGGAAAGGGTATGGACTTTAGAGTCAAATCTCTGGGTTCAATTCTCTGTGTAACTTGGGCAAGATTTAGCTTCCACAACTCTGCAAAAGACGATTGATAAAACCTACCTGTGGGATTACTTTAAGAATGAAATGAGATGCCTAAATAAAATGCCTAATCTAGAACAAGCTCTCCGTAAATATTCTTTCTTTTGTGCCCACACTTGTCTTAATTTTTCACGTAGTTCACATAATAATTTTCCAAAGGGTCCAACAGGGGGAGCCCAAACTCGACACTGTCAGGGTGGGGGCTGGTCATTCAGCCCAACTCTCTCACCAGTCTTGGCTTTAACTGGGGAAGCTTTGAGGAGCAAAGCTTTTTCTCTTCCAGGCTCTCCCTTGTCCTCATCCCCAAAAAGGTGAGTCCCTCAAAATGTTTTAGTACTGGGTTTTATGCCATCAGGCTTCATTCCCCTCTGAGATGGCAAACTCTACCCCGAATCAGAAACCATGGTCCATGAAGGGAATACCACATCAGGACCAGAGCAAGGGCCGGGGGCTTCACCAAAACTGTACTTCACACACTGCAGAGATCATAAAGCTTTCTGCACAGCCAAAATGCCTCCCACATCAAACCATATCCCATAATAAATGGTTACACCTAACACTCATGGGGATTTATGGTAAAATTGTGCAGCAGAAGGCTGTGGTCAGATATCTAGAAGAGCTTTCCAACCATAAAGCCACCAAAGAAGGAAGTGGAGTCTTTGTCTCTGTGGCTGGGAAGGGTGGAGAGAGGAGGGGAGTCAGAAGTGGAAGGAACAGGAGGCTCACTAGTTTTGAGAAGTGTGGCTGTTCACAAAGAATGGAATTATCAGAATGATATAGAGAGGGGCATCAAATGAAACTTTGAGGAAATCTGATTTCTTGTGATAAAGAGCTTTTGGTAACCTGAGACAGTTTTGGAAACTTGGAAGCACAAAAATTCTTTATTAGAAATGAATGGGAAACCTTGAATTTGAATCACGTATGGCCACTTTCCAAACGGCTGACCCATGCAAGTTAAATCTCAGTCACTCATATACTCATTCATTCCACCCATATTTATTAAGCATCTTATACTTCAGGGGCTAAATGAATCCTGAGGAGACCAAGATGAGCAAAACTAGGCACTATCCTTTTTTTCATGGCGTTTACAACGTAATCATCTGTAAAAAGTCATACTAACGCTGGGATAACTAGATATCCACATGCAAAAGAATGAAGTTGGATCCCCACCTCATGCCATATATGAAAATTAAGTCAAAATGGATCAAAGACCTAAATGTAAGAGCTAAAACTATTAAACTCTTAGAAGAGAACATAGCCATAAATCTTTGCGACCATGAATTAGGTAATGGCGACATGGATATGACACCAAGTGCACAAGTAATAAAAGAAAAAAAAGATAAATTGGACTTTATCAAAATTTAAACTTTTGTGCTTCAAAGGACTCTAATCAAGAAAATGAAAAATCACCCACAGAATGATATAAAATGCTTATAAATCATATATCTGATAAGTGGCTTATATCTAGACTACATAAAGAACTCTTACAACTCTTGGATACCTGGGTGGTTCCGTCAGTTTATCATCTGAGTTCGGCTAAGGTCATGATCCCAGGGTCCTAGGATAGAGTCCCACATCGGGCTCTTTGCTAAGCATGGAGTCTGCTTCACCTTCTGCCCCTCCCCCTGCTCGCACTCTCTGTCTCTGACAGATAAATAAAGAAAATCCTAGAAAAAACTTAAAATAAAAAAAATCTTAAAAAAGAACTCTTACAATTCAAAAAATGGGCAAGGGATCTGAATAAACATTTCTCCAAAGATACACAAATGGCCAAAAGGCACATGAAAAGAAGCTCAACATCATCAGTCATCAGGTAAATGCAAAAATAAACCATAATGAGATACCACTTCATGCCCACTAAAATGACTAGAATCAAAAAGATAGATTGGAGAAATGGGAACCTTCGTACACTATTAGTGGGAATGTCCAACAGTGCAATTTAGAAATAATCTGGAAGATCCTCAAAAGGTTAAACAGAGGTACCACCTGACCTAGGAATTCCACTCCTAGGTATGTACCCTTGAGAAATGAAAACGTTTATCCACAGACATTCTTGTACATGAATGTTCATGCCAGCATTATTCACAATAGCCAAAATGTAGAAACAACACAAAAATTCCTCAATTGACGAATGGTTATATGAAGTGTGGTGTATATATCCCCACCATGGAACAGTATTTGGCAATAAAGAGAAACAAAGCACAAGTGAAAGCAATTATGAGAAAGGAGACTAAAGCTGGAGGCATCCCAGTCTCGCATTTTGAGATACACTACAAAGCTGTAGTAGTCAGAATCTACAGTACTGGCAGGAAAATAGACTCCGATCATGAAACGGAATAGAGAGCCCAGAAATAAACCAGAAATGAATAAATATGGTCAATTAATCTACAATAAAAGAGGCGAGAATATACAATGAGAAAAGACACATAACCTTTTCAGGCAAGGGGCCAAGCTTCAGGCTTACGACCACCAGGAAGTCATCCTCCCACAGCTACTTCACCCTCGTGCCCAGCTTTCCCTCCACAGTGTGTTCTGGTGCTCTCTCTCAGCAAAGAAATCACAATACGTTGCTTTCTCAGAAGGATGCCTGTCACCTGTGTGCCACGGGGAGTCTTGTAGCACTCCTATCTCTCAGAGGAGGTGCCCACAGGAGGCTTAGGGAGGACACAGTGTGGTAGAGGCCAACAACTGCGCCAGGATTCTTCCTCCCCCTCCCTCAGCAGCTGGGCAGCCTTTCCCAAATCCTTTCCATTCTTACACTCTTCAGACTGGCTTCTTGTCAAACAAGCAAAGGACCAGTATTTGCCTCACGACTTGTGGCACCAACTGCCAGGGGGTCAGATAGGCAAAAGACCATCATGGCCACTCACCTCCAGTGGCCGCCAGGACTCCCTCATAGGTAGAGTGTATGTTATGTATATTTTACTTCAGTTAAAAATAATAGCAAAGGCAAGGTGCCCAAGTGGCTCAGTCAGTTAAGCATCTGACTCTTGATTTCAGCTCAGGTCATGATCTCAGGGTTGTGAGATCGAGCCCCACGTGCTGGGCGGGGAGTCTGCTTGGGATTCTCTCTCTTCCTCTCCCTCTGCTTTCCTGTCCCAATTGAGCACATGAACTCTTTTTCTCTCTCAAAATAATAATAATAATAACAATAAAGGCATAGTAGTAGTTCTTCCCTCTTAGGGTTGTTGTGAGGATTGAATGAGTCAATATTGACTGAAGGAATGACTAAAGTGAGCCAGGTTTGGAGACTGAAGATCAGGATGATGGAGGGATATTTTAACTTTCTGCTTTAATTCATGTATTTATTTTTCAGATTTTTTTATAACTGGTATACTTTCAGAATTTAAAAAAAAAAAAAAAGAAGAATGAGGCTGCTTATATTCCTGCGTTACTGATTTGGTCAAGGCTTAGTATCCACAGAAAAGTGCATGAGGATTGGGATCAACATTCTATGCTTGGCCTCTGTTTGACCTTCTGTGTTTGTATCTCTATGTGTAATTTTTTCCAGATTTCCTTAGCTTTGCTTGTCTTTCTTCCCCTCCACCCCCAACTTGCTTAAGTCTCTTAGTCACAGTGTCACAACCTTTTTTTTTAAGATTTTATTTATTTATTTGTCAGAGAGAGAGCACAAGCAGGGCGAACGACAAGCAGAGGTAGAAGCAAGCTCCCCGCTGAGAAGGGAGCCGGATGCTGAACTCGATCCCAGGACCCGGGGATTATGACCAAGCTGCAGGCAGATGCTTACCTGACCGAGCCACCCAGGTGTCCCTCTTAGTCATAGTCTTAAACCTCCCAGTCTGATCATTGGCTCCTGCCCTCATACTGGAAGAGAAACCCCAGACCTCAGGCAGGGGGAGGGGGGGGGCTTCACGCTCATCCCTAGACAGTGTCTTCTTAACTCCTCTTCCCCTTTTTTACCTCCTTCTCTATAGTGAAATTTTCCCTGAGATCTGATTTTCAGTCTCTCATTGAAATTTGAGAGGTCTGCTGCTCCAAGAAGACAGAGACAGCTGGGAGCCCTGGCCGGAAGTCTGTTTCCTGGGCAAAAGAACACTGGCAGAAATCCAGACCGCTGACGTCACCTGGTCCGGATGGCGGAAGCCATTGCCCAATCATAGGAAGTCGCTGCCAATAACACATTTCTCTGTGACTCCCTTCCTCAGTCAGAAAATTATTTTCCTGGACAGAAGGCAGTAGGAGTGGAAAGTGTTCTGACCTTTGAACCACACAACCACACAACATGAGGCTGGCTAAAACCTTGACTGACAAATGAGCATGAGACCTGACCCTGGACTCCCGGCTTGGAAGACGCAAGTCTGAGTCGGCGCTCTGCCACCTAACTTCTGACCTTTGACAAATCATTCGATTTCCTTGGTCAGTTTTCTTTGCTATGAATAACACTATCTACCTCACCCAAGTTACTGTTGCAAGGCTTAAGTGAGATCATCTCTGTGGAAGATTTCATAAACTTGAAGCAGGATGCCAAAACCAAAGTACGCTTCTATGAGGGCCTTCCTGACAGCAGCAGACCCCAAGGAGGCCAGAGGGAGAGTAGGTACAGGCTGATCAGAGCCAGGCAGCCTGCACTGGAATGCCAGTGTGCTGCTTACCAGCTCTGGGACAGTTTCTCTGCACCCAGTTTCCTGGTGGTCAAAATTGGATAATAAGAGGGCACCTGGGTGGCTCAGTTGGTTAAGTGTCTGCCTTTGGCTCGGGTCATGATCCTGGAGTCCCAGGATTGAACTTCCTGCTCAATGGGAAGTCTGCTTCTCCCTCTGACTCTCCCTCCCCCATTTCATGCTCGCTCTCTCTCAAATAAATAAACAAAATCTTTTTTTTTTTTTTTTTAATGGGGATGATAAGAATACCCTCATCACAGGGTTCTCAGGAGGGTGAAGTAGTCACTCTACATAGAGCACGTGGGCACACGGAACACGGCCCGCTCATGGTAGCCCTCATCAAGCCCTGGCTAGGCCGATTACTCCAGAGGCCATTTTGTGCACTTCCAGGACCAGGGCTAGGCATTCAGTCTAATTCCAAAAGATCTCATGAGAAAGAGATTCTGCCCCCAATCCACTGTCCACACAGCACACAGAGCAATTCAGCTAAAATCTGACCATGTAACTTCTCTGTTTAACCACCCAAATCTGCCCAAACCAACCCAGTAAAAGATATCAAGCCCTTGAGATAGGCCCTTAAGTTCCTCTCCAGCCTCATCTCCTGATGCCCACGGCCTCTCATCAAGGTTCTAGCAACCCCAAACTACCTGCAGCTTCTCACTCTCACCCCCTGGCTCCCATTGCCCTTCTGCCCAGCATGCCCTGACTCACCCTGCCTTTGTTAACTCCTAGTTATTCTTCAAGACCCTTAGTTTAATGTCTTCCAGAAAGTTCTTCTTCACTCTCCTGTGCAGGGCTTGGTTCAGCTTCTCCCTTCATTCCTTGAAGACTCTTCCATCATGGCACAGGGCACATTTTATCCCAACTCTTCATGTGACTTTCACAACTGATTGGGGGATTCTTGAAAGCAGTGACCAGCACTGGGTCGTACTTATCTCCCTAAACTCAGCACAAGCACAGTACCAGGCACACAGTAGGTGCTCAGTAAACATTGGGTGCCAAGACTGATGAATGGATGCCCGGGAACCAACAAAGCTTGTTTGTTCAGCTACCATCACAGATGGCATTGCTTGCCTGGGGTTGGGCCGAACATCTCAAACAGATGCAGTTTCCATCCACCTCATCAGTCCTTTGCCTTAGAATCACCTTTGTCTGAGTCTCGGGCATCCTTGGTACCTCTTCTCCCTGTTCTTATACTTTGTCTCACTTTTTTCACTTTGTTTCTCTTCCTTGATTTGAGTCCTCTTTCTTACCCTTTGTTGCTTTGTATCCTTTCCTCTTCTTTCTTTTGTGGTTGAATGGATGTCTGTTCTCTTACAGCCCATCAAGGGTTCTGGGCTGGGAAGAGTACTCCATGACTCTTCAGAAAGAAAGAAAAGAGATTTTGAAAGGAAGAAAACCAAACCTTATTATGCTACCAGAAGTTTCATACCCTTTATTTCATTCATTTTTGGTAACATCTATAACATGGTCTATCACCCAAAGAAGCTAGGTTATGCTTCTGTAATAAACATCCTTAAAATCTCAAATGGCTTTATGCAACAAAAATTTATTTTTTGCTCCTGCAGTGTGGGTTAGCTGAGGCTGTACTCTGAGTCGTCATAGTCTTAAATCCAGGACCCAGGCTGACAGTGCAGCCACTATCTAGAACATTGCCAGTTGCCGTGAGTAGGAGGAGAGAATGTGAAAAAGCACCCACTGGCTTTTAAAACTTCCAAAGAGAAAAGGGGCACCTGCCTGGCTCAAGTGGAAGAGCATGTGACTCTTCATCTCGGGGTTGTAAATTTGAGCCCTACATTAGATGTAGAGATTACTTAAAAATTAAATCTTTTAAAAACTTCCACATAGAAGAGACACATCTTAATTGGTCAAAGTCAGTTACATAGCCATGCCTGGGATAATCGGTAAGAGTTAAATGGGGTGGCAAAATACAGTCTTCCTAGGAACCTGGAAGAAGAAAGAGATTCATCTGTCTGTGAACAGGCCTGATAAGCACAGTGGATATTACTGTTCCCATTTTACAGAGGAAGTGGCTGAGGCTCCAAAAGTTTATGTGGTCTCTTCAAGGACATTCAGGAAATGTCAGAGAGGGAGGCTGAACCCATACCTTTGGTTCCTGGGACTCTGCTCTTCTCATTTCACTGGATTTTTAGCATGCCTAGACAGTTTCTGCCATTTTCTACCAAATTTTTGGACCCTGCTGTGAAGTGTGGCTTGCTGGCAGGCTAGAAGCAAGATGATAAGAAACCCCGCTTTACTCACCGATCTCTGCATCACATCTGGTAAGGGCATCCATATCTCTCTTCAAAGTGAGGTTTTTGGAGACTTCTATTCTCTAAGACAAAATCAAGTAGGTCACAAACCTTGCAGCACAGTCATTTGAAACCTTCTAGGCAAAACGAATCTATGGTGACAAAAGTCAGAATAGCAGTTATTTCAAAGGAGGGTATAAGGAAGAATGCTACACTTTGACTAGACAGGGCTTAAGGGAACCTTCTGGGATAATGGGGGTAATGCTATGTTGGGAGGGATTGTGGTTAAATGAGTGAATACAAATGTAAAAAGTAATCAAGCTGTACACTTAAAACTAGTACATGTTGCTGAATAAAAGTCACATCTCAGGGTACATGTCTGTGGGTCCTCAGGCTTACACATTTCACAGCACTTACCATAGCACATACCCTCCTCAATGTCCATAACCCAGCCACCCTATTCCTACCCACCCCTACCCCCCAGCCACCCTCGATTTGTTTCATGAGTTTAGGAGTCTCTTATGGTTTGTCTCCTTCCTGATCCTTAATTTAAAAAAAAGAAAGAAAGAAAGAAATCATGGTACAATCCATAAATAGAATATTATTTGTCAATAAAAAAGAATGAGGTACTAATTAAAAAAAAGTCACATCTCAACAAAAATAAGTGATAAAGAATACTTTTTGGCACCTGGGTGGCTCAGTCGGTTAGCATCTGCCTTCGGCTCAGGTCAGGATCCCAGGATGCTGGGATTGAGGGCCGAGTTGGGCTCCCTGTTCCACGGGGAGTCTGCTTCTCTCTCTGCCCCTCCCCCCATTGCTTCTCTCAATCTCTCTCGCTCTCATGCTCTCCCTCTCAAATAAATACAATCTTTTTTAAAAGAGTACTTTTCATCAAATTTAAAAAATGCTTCTTGTGCCAAAGATTCTATTAAGAAAATGAAGATAATATATAAAAAATAAAATAATAAAAAATATAAAAGACAATTAAAATAATTAAAAAAATAAAATGAAAAGACAAGATATCAAGAGGA
>CM052886.1:106181306-106191587 GCA_028534135.1 Potos flavus
AGGTCATGATCTCAGGGTCCTGGGATTGAGCCTCGCATCGCAGGGAGCCTGCCCCCCCCACCCCCCGCCTGCCTCTCTGCCTCTCTGCCTGCTTGTGATCTCTCTCTCTGTGTCAAATAAATAAATAAATAAATAAATAAATAAATAAATAAAACCTTTGGAAAAAAAGAAAACAGACAACCCTATTTAAAAATAAGCAAAAGTTTTAAACACTTCACTAAGAGAATATAAAGAAGGCAAATAAGCTGGACATTTGAAACCACGATGAATTACCGGTACAGATCTATTAGAATAGCTACAGTAAAAAATACTGCAGAGCAATTCTGTTTCACTACTAGTGGAATGCAAAGTCTACTTGGTAATTTCTTATAAAGTCGATACGCTTATCATGTAACTCAATAATCCTCTATGTATTTACCTGAGAGAAATAAAAATATGTTCGTACAAAAACTTGCGCAATAGATGTTCATAGCAGCTTTATTTGTAATTACCCAATCCTGTGTTAAAATGGGTAAAAGCACAACTTGGCTTAGCCATACCGTGGAATACTGTCCAGAAACAAAAAGAAACAAATTATTGATACATGTAGCAACTAGAATGACTCTCAAAAGTGTTATGCTGGGTAAACAAATCTGATCTCAAAAGGTTACATACTGGGACACCTGGTTGGCTCTGTTGGTGGGGCATAAAACTCTTGATCCCCAGGTTGTGGTTTGGAGCCCCATGATGGGTGTAGAGATTATTTAAAAATAAAACCTTTAGGCGTGCCTGGGTGGCTCAGTCAGTTAAGTGTCTTCCTTTAGCTCAGGTCATGATCCCAGGGTCCCAGGATGGAGCTCCATGATGACAAGCTCCCTGCTCAGCAGGAAGCCTGCTTCTCCCTCTCCCTCTGATCCTCTACCCTACAACTCATGCTCTCTCTAGAGCACACTCTCTCTCAAAATATAAAATATTTTTTAAAAGGTTATATGCTACATTGTTCCATTTATGTGGTATTTTTGAAAAGACAAACAATAGTCATAAAGAATAGCTCAAACTAGCAAGAGGTTTGTGGGGGATGGGAGGAAGGATGTGACTACAAATGAATAACATAAGGGATTTTGGAGGGGCAGTAAAACTTCTATATCTTGATTGTGGTGATGATTACACGAATTTTTACATGTATTAAGAGTCACAGAAATGGGGCTCCTAGACACATTCTTAACTCAGTCAGTTAAGCCTCTGACTCTTGGTTTTGGCTTAGGTTGTGATCTCGCATTCTTGGAACTGACCCATGTCAGGCTCCGTGCTGAGTGTGAAGTCAGCTCTCCCTCTCTTTTCCTCCTCTTTGCCCGATTTTTCTCTCTTTCTCTCTCAAATAAATAAATAAAATCTTTTAAGGGGTACCTGGGTGGCTCAGTCCCTTAAGCATCTGATCCCAGGGTCCTGAGATCAAGTCCAGCATCAGGCTCCCTGCTCAGCAAGGTGTCTGCTTCTCCCTCTCCCTCTGCCCCTCCTCCTGCCCATGCTTTCTCTTGTTCTCTATCAAATAACCAAATACATAATCTTTAAAAAAATAAACAAATAAAATCTTTTTTAAAAAAGATTCATAGAGAGACGCCTGGGTGGCTCAGTCAGTTAAGCCTCTGCCTTCGACTCAGGTCATTATCCAGGGTCCTGGGATGGATTCCCAAATCGGGCTCCTTGCTCAGCAGGGAGCCTGCTTCTCTCTCTGCCTGCTGCTCCCCCTGCTCTCTCTCTCTCTCTTCTGACAAATAAACAAATAAAATCTTTAAGAAAAAGATTCATAGAAATACACACTTAAAAAAGTAAAAATTTACTTGTGTTAGTTTTTCAATAACTTTTTATTTTAAAAAATATTCTAAATTAAAAAGAAAACTTCTGGGGAGCCTGGGAGGCTCAGTCAGTTAAGTGTCTGCCTTCAGTTCAGGTCATGATCCCAGGGTCTTGGGATCAAGCCCCATATCAGGCTCCATGCTCAGCGGGGACTTTGTTTCTCCCTCTCCCTCTGCTTCTCTCCCTGCTTGTGCTCTCTCTCTTTGACAAATAAAATCGAAAGAAAGAAAGAAGAAAGAAAGAAAGAAAGAAAGAAAGAAAGAAAGAAAGAAAGAAAGAAAGAAAGAAAGAAAGAAGAAAGAAAGAAAGAAAGAAAGAAAGAAAGAAAGAAAGAAAGAAAGAAGGAAGGAAGGAAGGAAGGAAGGAAGGAAGGAAGGAAGGAAGGAAGGAAGGAAGGAAAGAAAGAAAGAAAGAAAGAAAGAAAGAAAGAAAGAAAGAAAGAAAGAAAGAAAGAAAGAAAGAAAGAAAGAAAGAAAGAAAGAAAGGAAGAAAGAAAGAAAGAAAGAGGTGCATGCCTGGCTCAGTTGTTGGGGCATGTGACTTTTGATCTCCGGGTCATGAGTTCAAGCCCCATATAAATAAGTAAGCAAACAATTACCTTCTAGCCCCTCAAATAGCAAAGAAGGGGCCCTGAAGAGAGAGGCACTGAAGAACTAAGTGCCCTGGAAAAGGCACACCACCTTCCTCCACCCTAATCCCATACCTGACATTGGGATTTTCCTGGACCTTATGCTTCACACTCTTCCTCCTGGTTGTCCTGCTATGCCAATAGACTCCAAATCCAGGGGTCAAGACTCTGTCGGCTTTGCTTACTTTTTTTTTTTTTAAGTAAGCTCCACACCCAGTGTGGGGCTTAAACTTACCACCCTGAGATCAGGGGCCATATGCTCTACCGACTGAGCCAGTCAGGCACCCCCTACTTTGTTTACTTTTACATCCTTGTGCCTGGAGCTTAAGTACAAGGTAAGTAGAATGAAGGAATGTTCTACACTAGCCCTGATTCATCTTGGTGTACCGCACAGCCTAGTCTATGTTTAGCTTCTTTTCCAGCTGCACTGGATACACCACAGCTGAAAGGCATCACTGGTCCCCTTCTTACAGCCCAGGCCTGGGTCATAAGCACCCTTCTTGGAAAGCGGAATCTCCATCTCTCCGATAGTTTGAAATCTGAAGATACTAGGAATCTGATGAGTTTATTGTTGCTGTCATTTTAAATTTTGAAGTACATTTTTATTATCATAAAAATAACATCTGTTCAATGTTTTTTAAAAACTCAGTTGAAAAACAACAAATAGGCAAACTCAGTCCTACTTTTGAGAAGCCACAACTGTTACTGGTTCCTTCTCTATCCAGAAACATATATGTGTATGTCCGTATACACATAACAGGTAAGAATGGATTGACCCACAGCTCTTGGGGCACAGGTAATGTCTTATGTCTTCATGGACTCACTTATATCATTATATTATATTATATTATATTATATGGCTTTAGCCCTGACCATCACAGATTAGAATTCTAGAGTCTAACAGTTTTCAGACTGCTCCCTTGGGTCATACAAGGAAGCCTAGGCTCAGGCAGTCCTGAGTAAACAGAGGAGAGTCTTCTGCTCTGACCATGGTGGTCAGCACTGCCTTGCTCCTTGTCCAGGCCTGTGGGGGTCATTAGAACTCAAGCTGCTCAGTCAAGCCTGGGCAGGTCTTAATCACCCACACATGACACCCACAAAGCCAGAGTGGGGGGCAGAACCCAAAACTTTGGAAATAATTTTATATTTGAGAAGAAGGAGGAAGAAGAACAGGAGAAGCAGAGGGAGAGAGAGAAGGAGAGCATGAAAGCAGTTACCTACTAGGAAATATCATAACTCTATAGTACATCCTTAAGTTATTTTTGGTTTCAGATAGCTCTCTTATTCTTAATTATATGTGGGGGAGCACTTGTAAAATTTTAGTTCTTCTCTACAGTCTTGATCTGGCCTTGCCCAGGTGCTGGGGACATTTGCCGAGGCTGTGAAAATACCCTATCCGAAGCGCCCCAGCCCAGCTCTAATGGACCCTGGCAGTCAGTCCCATCCGAGGGGCTGCTTTGGAAGAAGCCTAGACCTATCTCCACATGTCCTGGAGCAGTTGTACCCTCTATCTTCTCTCTGAGTTCCTAGAGGTCTAAGAATCAACACAGGGGTAGGCTACTGTCTCCACATCCTCCCCTCTCAGACCAGACATCCACTACCTTGCAAAACTAAAGCCTACTTAGGGGTGGATTTCCTTTAGAATCCCACTCGACCTGATTCTTTCCTTTCCTTCTAAAATACACAAAAATCCTTATACCTAAGGGAGCTAGAAAAAGAACCAGCAAAACCTAAACCCAGCAAAAGGAAGGAAATAATAAAGATTAGAGCAGAAATAAATGATATAGAAACTTAAAAGCAAAAACAAAAACAATAAGACAGATCAATGAAACCAGGAGCTTGTTCTTTGAAGAGATGAACAACATTGGTAAACCCCTAGCCAAACTCATTCAAAGCACAAAAAGGAAAAGAAAAGAAAAAGGGGTGGGGGGAGGACTTAAATAAAGAAAACCACTGACAAAATAGGAAAAATAACAACTAACACTACAGAAATATAAACAATGGTAACAGAATATTATGAAAACCTATATATTGACAACTTAGCAGAAATGAATAAATTCCTAGAAGCATATAATCTCCCAAAACTAAAGCAGGAAGAAATAGAAATTTTGAACAGACAAATTACCAGCAATGAAATGGAATAAATAATCCAAAAACTCCCCCAAAACAAAGACCAGAACCAGATGGCTTCACAGGCAAATTCTACTGAAGTCTTAAAGAGAGTTCATAACTATTCTTATCAAACTATTCCAAGAAATAGAGGAGGAAGGAGAACTTCCAAATTCATTCTATGAGACCAGCATCACCCTAATGCCAAAACCAGATACACCACACAAAAAAAGAGAACTACAGATCAATGTCTCTCATGAAATAGATGTAAAAATCCTCAACAAAATATTAGCAAATTGAGTCCAATGATGAATTTAAAAAAAAAAAAAAATCATACACCAGGGCGCCTGGGTGGCTCAGTTGGTTAAGCGACTGCCTTCAGCTCAGGTCATGATCCTGGAGTCCCGGGATCAAGTCCCACATCGGGCTCCCAGCTCCATGGGAAGTCTGCTTCTCCCTCTGACCTTCTCCTCTCTCATGTTCTCTCTCTCTCTCTCTCTCTCTCTCAAATAAATAAAATCTTTAAAAAAAAAAATCATACACCACCATCAAGTGGGATTTATTCCCAGGATGTAAGGGTAGTTCAATATTTGCAAACATGTTATATCAATAAAAGAAAGGACAAAAACCATATGACCATTTCAACAGATGCAAAAAAAAAAAAAAAAAGCATTAAACAAAGTACAACATACATTCATGATAAAAACTCTCTGGAAAGTAGATCCAGAGGGAATATACCTCAACATAATAAAGGCTACATATGAAAAACCTACAACTAAAATCATATTCGATGGTGAAAAACTGAGAGTTTTTCCCTTAAGGTCAGAAATGAGACAGGAATGTCCACTCTTCCCACTGTTATTTGACATAGTACTAGAAGTCTTAGCCTCAGCAATCAGACTACATAAATAAAAGGCATCTAAATAGTAAAGAAGTAAAACTCTCCCTATTTGAAGATGACATGATAGTATATAGAAAACCCTTAATCCTCCACCACAAAACTACTAGAATTGATAAATGAATTCAGTAAAGTCGTAGGATACAAAATCAATGTACAGAAATCTGTTGCATTCCTATACATTAAAAATGAAGCAGCAGAAAGTGAAATTAACAAAACAGTCCGTTTACAATTGCACCAAAAACAATAAAATATCTAGGAATAAATTTAACCAAATAGGTAAAAGACCTATACTCTGAAACTATAAAACGCTGATGAGAGAAATTCAAGACAATGCAAAGAAATGGAAAGACATTCCATGCTCATGTGTTGGAATAACAAATAACATTAAAATATCTATACTACCCAGGGGTGCCTGGGTGGCTCAGTCGATTAAGCATCTGATGTGTGATCTCGGCTCAGGTGATGATCTCAGGGTTTGAGATTGAGTCTTGTGTGGAGTCCCAAGTTGGGCTCCCTGCTCAAGGGGAAGTCTGTTTCTCTCCCTCTCCTTCTCCCTCTTCTTCTGTCCTTTTCCTGCTCTTTTGTTCTCTCTCTTTCTCTCTCTCTCAAATAAATGAAATAAAATATTTTTTAAATGTCTATACTACCAAAAGTAACCCACAGATTTAATGCAATCCTTATCAAAATACCAATAGCGTTTTTCACACACCTAGAAGAAACAATCCTAAAATTTGTTTGGAACCACAAAAAACCTTAAATAGCCAAAGCAATCTTAAGAAAGAAAAACCAAACTGGAGGTATCATAATTTCAGATGTCAAGTTATATTACAAAGTGTAGTGATTAAAACAGTATGGTATTGACATAAAAATAAACACATAGATCAATGGAATAGAAGAGAAACCCCAGAAATAAACCCACAATTATATGGCCAATAAATCTTCAACAAAGGAGGAATGAATATCCATTGGGAAAAAGGCTCTTCAACAAGTAGTTTTGGGAAAACTGGATGCCTACACGCAAAAGAATCAAACTGGACCACTTCCTTTCTTTTTTTTAAGATTTTATTTATTTATTTGACAGAGAGAGGGAGAGGGAGAGAGCAAGCACAAGCAGGGGGAGTGGCAGAGGGAGAGGGAGAAGGCTTCCAACTGAACAGGGAGCTCGATGGGATTCCAGGACCCTGGGATCAGGACCTGAGCCGAAGGCAGATGCTTAACTGACTGAGCCACCCAGGTGCCCCTGGACCACTTTTCTCACACACACAAAAATAAAATTCAAAATGGATTAAAGACCTAAATGTGAGACAGGAAACCATCAAAATCCTAGAAGAGAACACAAGCAGTAATTTCTCTGACATCGGCCATAGCAACATTTTTCTATATATATATAGATATATATCTGTGTCTATAGATAGAGATAGATAGATAGATAGATAGATAGATAGATAGATAGATAGATGATAGATAGATAGATCTCCTGAGGCAAGGGAAATAAAAACAAAAATAAACTATTGGGAGTACATTCAAATAAAAAGTTTCCGTACAGTGAAAGAAACAATCAACAAAACTAAAAGGCAACCTACTGAAAAGGGTAGAAGATATTTGCAAATGATATCCGTTAAAGGGTTAGTATCTAAAATATGTAAAGAACTGATACTACTCAACACTGAAAAACAAATAATCTGATTAAAAACAAGCAGAAGACGTGAACAGTTGGGTATTCACCCTTTCTGATGGAGGCATAATATTCCATTGTATATATAGACCATATCTTCTTTATCCATTTGTCTGTTGAAGGGCATCTTGGCTCTTTCAACTTTTGTATCAACATGGACAGGACCGGAAGAGATTATGCTGAGTGAAATAAGTCAAGCAGACAGAGTCAATTATCATATGGTTTCACTTACATGTGGAGCATAAGGAAAAATATGGAGGTCATTGGGAGAAGGAAAGGAAGGGTGAACTGGAAGAAATCGGAGGGGGAGATGAAGCATGAGACACTGTGGACTCTGAGCAACAAACTGAGGATTTTGGAGGGGAGGGGGGTGGGGGGTTGGGTGACCCTGGTGGTGGATATTGAGGAGGGCACGTATTGCATGGAGCACTGGGTGTGGTGCATGAACAATGAATCTTGTAACACTGAAAAAATTAAATTAAATTTTAAAAAAACGCATGAACAGACATGTCTCCAAAGAAGACATCCAGGGGCGCCTGGGTGGCTCAGTCAGTTAAGTATCTGCCTTCAGCTCAGGTCATGGTTTCAGGGTCCTGTGATTGAGCCCCACATGGGCTCCCTGCTCTGTGGGAAGCCTGCTTCTCCCTCTCCCTCTTCCTGCTGCTCCCCTTGCTTGTGCCCTCTCTCTCTGTGTCAAATAAATAAATAAATAAATCTTTAAACAAACAAAGAAGACATCCTGATGGCCAACAGACACATAAAAAGATGCTCAACATCATTGATTATCGGGAAATGCAAATCCAAACTACCATAAGATAATACTTCACACCCGTCAGAATGGCTAAAATAAAAAACACAAGAAACAACAAGAGTTGGCAAGGATGTGGAGAAAAAGGGACCCTCTTGCACTGTTGGTGGGAATGCAAACTGGTGCAGCCACTGTGGAAAATAGTATGGAATTTCCTCAAAAAGTTAAAAATGGAACTACGCTAGGATCCAGTATTACACTACTGCGTATTTACCCAAAAATACAAAAACACAAATTCAAAGAGATACATTCATCCCTATGTTTATTGCACCGTTGTTTATCATAAGCAAACTATGGACGCAGTCCAGATGTCCCATTGATAGATTAATGGACAAAGAAGAAGGGGTGTATATATATAATAGAAAATTATTCAGCCATGAAAAAGAACAAAATCTCACTAGTTGCAATGACATGGATAGAAATAGAGTATTATGCTAAGTCAGTATGAAAAATACAAACACCATATGATCTCACTCACGTGAGGAATGTAAGAAACAAAACAAACAAGCAAAGGAAGAAAAAAAAAAGAGAAAGAGAGAGGGACAAACCAAGAAACAGACTCTTAATTATAGAAAACAAACGGATGGTGACCAGAGGGAGGTAGGTGGAAGGCTGAGCAAAATAGTCTGATGGGAGTTAAAGAGTACACTTACCACGATGAAAAAAATACAAATAAAATAAAATAATAAAAAACCAAACAAATAAATAATAAAACACACTAGAAAAAGCCAAACTCCTCAAGGGGTCAGGAAACCCAGAACCTCAAGGAAAAAAGTCCTGGCTATGCGGAGGAGGGAGAGGAGAACACCTTCATTCTTTTTTAATCCTTCATAGATTGTTACAATAAATTCACAATGAATTGTCCTGCCACATACATACTCTTTTAAATTTGATCCTTTCTTAGAATATGATGCCTTTTGGGAAAGTTACTGTGAGAAATCAGTTAAGAATCATTTATGAAGGGGCCCTTGTGTGGCTAAGTCAGTTAAGCATCTGTCTTCAGCTCAGGTCATGATCCCAAGGTTCTTGGATCAAGTCCCACATCGGGCTCCCTGTTCAGCAAGGAACCTGGTTCTCCTTCTCCCTCTACCTGCCTCTCCCCCTGCTTATGCGCGCTCTCTCTCTCTTTCTCTGCCAAATAAATAAACAAAATCTTTTTAAAAAATTTTCAGTCCAATTTAGACAACAAAATGCATATACGACTATCTGAGAAACTATTTGAGAACAACTCAAACCAGTGAATATTTATGGAGCATCTACTAAAAAAGTTAACAGTTTCTGATAGCCTACTAGGAGCCAGGCTCTGCAGGGACCTAGGAATACCGCAACCAAGCAGAGAGGCATCCTGCCCTAGGGAACTCAGGAGGAGAGACACAAAACATACAGGAGTGAGGTAGTGACTCTTACAAGAGGGGGAGCACAGGCTGCCACAGGAATGGAGAGCCAGAGGACTAAACACAGAACGAGGCATCAGGGAAGGCCTCCCTCGGAAACTGATATTTAAACTGAGACTTAAAAGTAACCAAAATACAAAGACATCTGAGCTGGCAGAGGAGGGAAACTGAGTCTACTGCTTCCTAGGCAAGGGAGAGCCATGTCCCCTGAGAAATAAGTTCAGTGGTCTCTCCAAGCAAAGGCAAGATGTAGATCCAAAAGGGGGAAACCAATAAAGCAGGACTGAGTTCGAATCTCTGGCTCCAGTGGGGGCTATACACTCTACTTTGTAATCGGTCCTCTTCAGGTTTCAGTTCTCAAAAAGGCAAGCAGCTCTCAGAAAGATCCAAGACAAGTACTGTGATATCTTGGGAGACTCAGAGCCAAAGCAGGCAAAACCATATTCATTTGCTCCAAGGCTAGATAGATTTTTCCTTACAAAGACTAAAAATAGAAGTAGGACAAGCTGAGAAAGAAGGGAAGGTGATGCAGGGATCAGAGTTGCAGAGAACGGAGCAAGTTCAAGGAACCAAGAGAGATTCGAGATACAGAAACATGGAGGCAGAGAGGGTAGTAGGGCTTAGACCAGGCTGGTAAAGCAGGCTAGGTTAAGAAAGGCTTGGTAGACCATGTGCTATGAATGGGATTGTGTGCCCCCAAGATTCATCTGTCAAAGCCCTAAACTCCAATGTGACTATATTTGGAGATAGGGTCTTTTGTAGGTAACTAAGGTTAAATGAGGTCTGAATGCAGCCACTTTGGAAAACAGTGTGGAGATTCCTCAAGAAATTAAAAATAGAGTTACCCTATGACCCTGCAATTGCACTACTGGGTATCTACCCCAAAGATGCAGATGCAGTACAAAGAAGGGCCACATGTACCCCAATGTT
>CM052886.1:106192087-106284827 GCA_028534135.1 Potos flavus
CTGCTCAGCAGGGAGCCTGCTTCCCCCTCTCTCTCTGCCAGCCTCTCTGTCTACTTGTGTTGTCTTTCTCTCTGTCAAATAAATAAAATCTTTTTTAAAAAGATTTTATTTATTTATTTGACAGAGAGAGACACGGCGAGAGAGGGAACACAAGCAGGGGGAGTGGGAGAGGGAGAAGCAGGCCTCCTGCCAAGCAGGGAGCCTGATGCGGGGCTCGATCCCAGGACCCCGGGATCTGGACCTGAGTTGAAGGCAGACACTTAATGACTGAGCCACCCAGGCGCCCCACAAACTTACTTTCCAAAGGCTTACTCCCCTCTCTCTATCCAGGGCCCTCGAAGAGCTCATTCTTTCTTGCTGGGACTATCATCTGTGTGCCGGAGTCCCTCACTCCAGTCTCTGTTTAGCTAGCCCTATCTTTCTACATGAACTCCTGTCTCGTAGCTCCCATTCCCCACTAGTCATACACCAATACTTTATTTCTTCGCCACCTCAAATCCAACATACCCAAAATGGACCCCCTGAAACAGATGTTGTCTGGGCCTCTCTCAGATCCTTTTCAGCAGCTGGTCCCCTCATCACTCACAAGCATGTGGTCTAATAACCACACATAGCTGTCCCTTTTTCTCATGAATTGCATTGGACCAAATGGAAGCCAAACCTTCCCCCTTTACACGGACTTTGAGCAGACCTGGGTCAATGACTGCCTGATGTAGGGCCTCAAAACACCAGCCCTCTTGTCTCCAGCTGGAGCCCACTCTTGTGCCATCTGTGCCAAGAGACCCCCTGTGGGCTCAGCCCACACCTGTCTCAGCTTCTTCCCCTTTGCCATCCCATTTCCCTCACTCTCCTTCTCCTCCCTCAATTAATCCCTTGAACAAAAGTCCCTTGCCATGTTCTGCTTCTAAGGTGACGCAATCAAAAACACCTACCAAGGCAGGTTTGCTCTGTTTACTCTGTAAATGCTGTGTCTTGGCCACCCCAGCCTGAAACTCCCTATCAGACCAGACATCAATTTGAACACATTGTCTAGCAAATGCCTCTCAGATGTACTCCTACCTCACAGCTGGGTTGTGAAATCAGTCTCCCCTCCGCCTTGCCTGATACTTCCTGTTTTTCCACCCTTCTTCAACATGTCTAGCATGTCAGTGCCAGATTAAAATTTTTTAAATGCCTCTGATTGTACAGCTCCCCTACCCAAAAGTTCAATGCCTCCTGTTTCTAATGGTACCAGATAAAGATCCTTTTGTCTGCTTTCCTGGACCCTCACTGAGATCTGGCTTCCATCTTGTTTATTTAATCTCATTTTCAGTATTTCTAATTTTCTATTCCAGGCAGCTCCTTCAGATTTCCACAAACCACACACATTCCTGTCACACCAGCAGGACTTTCCCCTCTCATCTATACTTTCCTAAGTCCAGCCGACTAGTGAGAGTATAACTGGAACCAACGTGAGTTTGCTCCCTGGTGAATCAGAAGCTGCACAGGGTTGTCCCACAAAGAAAACTTTTTTTTTTTTTTTTAAGATTTTATTTATTTGATAGAGAGACATAGCGACAGAGGGAACACAGCAGGGGGAGTGGGAGAAGGAGAAAGCAGGCTTCCCACCAAGCAGAGAGCCTGATGCAGGGCTCGATCCCAGCACACCGGAATCACGACCCGAGCCGAAGGTGGACGCCCAACGACTGAGCCACCCAGGCGCCCCAAGAAAACTTTTTTTGCAACAAATAAGGAGATCATGGGGAATAGCTTCCAAAGATCTGACTCCCTGAGCAAGGGCAATGAGTTCCTTTTATTTAGGGTTAGGATGAATATTTAGATAAGGAAGCCTTGTCATTAAATGTAGAGACAGGTCTAAGGCCATGCATGAGTCTTAAGGAAACATGCCTATACATACATTGTATGTTATGTAAATGAGACTGAGGCTCCTCCGTGGATGGAGGTTTTAGTATTATAATGAGGTAAAGGTGATTGTAGGTCATTCTAGAGGTCATTCCATCATCCATCTGTTCAGGAGTGAGTTGGGGGTTAAGCTCACACTGGTCTGGGGGGTCTGGGCTGGCGGGAAGTCCTACCAGGGCAGTCGCTCTTGCTTGAGGGTTGTTTTTGTTTTCCATTTGTCCAAGCTAAGAGATAAGCTGGAGGGGCAGTCGGTTGAGCACCCCACTCCTAGTTTCAGCTTAGGTCATGATCTCAGGGTCATGAGATCGAGGCCCACATCGAGCTCCTTCTACTTGGGTTTTTCTCTCTCCCTCTCCCTCTGCCCCTCCCGCTGCTCTCACTCTCTCTCTCTCGAAATAAATAAATCTTTTTTAAAAAGAGAGAGAGATAAGCCAGAAAGAAGAGCTCAAGGAAAAATGTGGGACAAAGGTTGGTGAGTATGAGCCAGTTGTTAGTAAAGGTCAAGTCCTGGGTTCTAGCTGGTGACAGGAGGGATGGCCAATTGCCTCTCAGTAGCCACTTGCTCTTTCTTCCCAGTTTCCAGCTGGGCACATGGCTGCCTGGAGTAAATAAACATGCTCAGGCCTCCCTTGCAGCTAGATATGGTTAACTGACTTCACCTCAACTTATTTCATGTAAGCAGAAACGTTGTGCATTATTTCTGTCAATGGGTCTTAACAGAAAGAAGAGTGTGTTTCTTTGCCTTTCTCTTCCCTACTGGCTATAACGTGAAGCTTGAGCAGTGTTAGGGAGGAAGAATTTCTTCTGCCTGCAAGGTCCTTCCAGCTGGACTAAGAATCAAATTGACATGAGAAGGATTAACAGGAGAAAATAAAATTTGATAGCGTATGAAATTCCAAAGACAATGAGGCAGCATGACACTTACATGAGCTTGGGAGAAGAGTAGTATATGAGGATACAAAGGAGTGAAAGACCATTAGCCGGAAGGTGAAAGAAATATTTAGAAAACAAGGGTCTCCCTATTTTGCAGATAAGTTTCTTAGTTAAAGAGGAATCTCTGTAAATAGCTCTCTTTGGTACAAAAGAGCTCTCTCTGGTACAATCAGGCCAAGAGGGAGAGGTGAAGAGCTTCTCCTAATTGGCTGCTGCATTTTGATTGCTTTTAACTCAAAATAATGTTCGTGCCAACCTGTCCTATCTTGGGGCGGCCAGCCCTTGGCCCCTACGGCCGCCATCTTAGATCATGAAGTAAAAGCCATGTTTTGAGGATGGTGAGGCAACAAACTAGAGCTACTAGCCAAGCCCAGACTACCTACCCAAATCTAGAGAATGAACTTATATGTAGTAAACCACTGTTGTTAGTGTTTTTACTCACAACTGAATCTAATCCTGACACTCAATCCTTCATGGTTCTACTCACATTTTGTGAAGAAAGAAGTGGTATATGGTAAATAATTAATAACTACCTTGGGGGCAAGCCCTCATTTGCAATATTTCCAATTTCCATGACGTAAATATTCCCACCAAGGTCAACTTCAAGCTACCAATGTTATGTCAGTTGGCTCACAAAAATCCCGAAAATATAATGATTGGCTCTTGTGAGCTGGTATGAGCTGGCTCCTGCAAAACACTGGGGAAGGGCTGGGATGCCAATGACATTTAATGGAACTTGCTACATGCTAGGCACTGTAATAGGCATTTTGCATACATTACCTTCTTTTTTTAAAGATTTTATTTATTTATTTGACAGAGAGAGAGAGAGTACAAGCAGGGGAAACAGCTGGCAGAGGGAGAAGGAGAGAGGGAAGCAGGCTTCCACTGAGCAAGAGCCCGATGCAGAGCTCCATCCCAGGACTCTGGGATCATGACCTGAGCCGAAGGCAGTCGCTTAACCAACTGAGCCACCCAGGAGCCCCTACATATATTACCTTCTTTAATCCTCCTAACCAACAGCTGAGGGGCGAGGCCAAACCTCTCTAACCATTAACACCTTTTGGGAAAAATTCCAATACAAATGGATTTTTTAAAAATATCTTTTCTATAACCTTGGAAGATATATTGGTCACTCCTATTATGGATAATTAGAAAAGGTAGTAAATGGAGGTCAGGAAGAGAAAATGGGGTGTGGTGGATATGTTCTGGGGTTTGATCATCCAGCACACACTCTCACCTCCTCTGAAAACAGTCACTGGATTCATTGGGGAATTACCTCTTTGCGGTCGGTTGTAATGACTGTCATATAAAGTGTCCTTTCTCTCACTAGCTCCTGCCTAAACTAGGCTAACCAGACTCTCTCTACTGGGGTTTGGGATGATGAACATGAATGTGAGAGAAGGAAAAATCTGATTGTCACTCATTCATTCCAGCAGGTGACAAGGGCAAGACTTGATTCCTGAATCCCCTGGAGCTGCATTCATTGTGTTCCCTAAGCCTGGTTGTCTAGCTTTCCTTTGATTCCGTGAGCTACCCAATATTCTCCCAAAACTCAACTTTTCAGTTTAAGTTAGCCATAATGAGTTTCTGTGGCTCGAAACCAAAGAAATCCAAAGGAAGAAAGACAGAAGCTTTAGAAAAAATAAAGGAAGCTGAGGCAACGTGCACAGAACTTTAGAAAGACATTTCTAAATCACTACCAGCAGGGAGGTGGCCCTGATTATGTAAGGAGAACTGAGGCAAGCCCAGTCATAATGCTGGGCTGGAGTTTTATGCATTCTGCACTGCAGGAATTTTGGGCAGAACTGACATTACATAACCCTGAGTGGTGAGTGGTGTTGGAGCTATACCGCAGGATGCTCATCACAGGGTAATTAAGTAAAGGCAACTCAAATCTTTTTACATCTAGAGCATCAACATCACTTTATGTGTCCAGAATCACATGAAATGTGTGGGAGGTTTGTTGTTGTTAATATGTTGATCATTTGGTTGGGGGATCAGAGAGAAAACAGAGATTACTCAGCACTCAGTCAATATTTTATCCTCTAGAAAGTAAAGCGAACTTATAATCATCTCATTAAAAACTAGAAGCAATGGGAGAATCTGGCAAGTTTGTAGTATGGAAGCCAGAAGTTGTATTCGGGTTTGTGGGACTGCCCAGCCTTCTTGCTAGGTCTGTGCCTCAACCAAAACTTTCCCTCCTCACCCCATCATGCAGTGATCTCATCCTGCTCTGAATTCCTAGAACACTTGCTTTCTGTATCAACATTCCATTCATTTGACATTCATCACAGTGAATTGCTGAGAAAAAGTGCCTATAGGCTCTAATATACCAAACGAATGTTAGTTATTATGCATATATGTCTACACATATATAATGTATATAATATATACATATTAGTGTATACATGTATACATATAAAATATATAAATATATAAGTATGGTTATATAGTTATTACGTCTTTCTCTTGTTTTCCCTTCGCTGAGTTATAAGCTTCTTGAGGCATATTTTATCCATTTTTCTGCCTTCTACTGCTCTTAGTTGGAACACATTTGTCAGTCAACCTACTGATGTTTTGAGTATGGGGACTTACTTCTACCATTTCGCAAGTACATGACTTTCATCCACTTACCTTCACTGCCCTTCGGTGTCCTACAGGGCTGCTGGGAGGACCAGATAAAGTAATGGGCACAGGCGTTAGTTCCCTATGTCCTATGACAGAACACTGTGGCTTTAGTTCCTCCTTCAATCTCCTGTCTCCTTTTTCTCAGAAGTTTGGGTCATGGATGTGATCAGAGATATGTTTCTCAATAACAGATTTCTGAAGTGACTCCTAGACTTCTGAAAGGGCAGTGTGCAACATAATCTAACGAGAGAGGACTGATCCAGGCTGTTTTAAAAGTGTTGAAAGCGAGGTAAAGCCATCAGCCTGTGATAAATGTTTCCCCTGTGCACCATTTTTCCTTCTCTCACCTCGTCATCTAACCCAGTGTTGTCCAATAGAACTTTCTATGATGATGGAAATGTGCTATATCCACTCTTCCCAATGTGATAACCACTAGCCACGTGTGGTTACTATGTACTTGAAATGTGGTGATGCAAATGAAAAACTGAATTTTAAATTTTCTTTAATTAAAATTTAAATAGTCATGTGCCACCTATGGAACAGCACAGAGCTAAACTAAGAGAATCTGGGTCTCTTTATTCATTCATTCATTCATCATTCAGCCAAAATCTACTGAGTACCTAATATGTGTCAGGTACAGTACTAAGCCCTGACAGTGGGTTCAATGATTGTCTCTCATCTGAAAGAGCTCAAAATTGTTTAGGGAAACAAAGAATCCTTCGAGATGACCTCAAGTCCTTGAGATCTTGAGATAGTTGCTGGAGGAGATTTCTTAGGCCTGGGTCACCCTGCAGATAACTTACCTCCCTGACTTCACCTGCTGGATTAGAACCCTTGCCTGAGCTAGAGGCAGTTCTCCAGGGCTGGTAGGAGTCCAGTGATATGGCCAACAGGGCTGCTCACCAAGGTAATTCTATCCTGGGGGCTGAGTGCACCACATATTCAGAACTTGAAAGTGAAACACAAGCAAGGATGCAAATGTCAGAGCAGTGTAAAACCCCAAAGACACCAAGAGGGCAGCGAGGCAAATAATAACATTAATAATGAGGATTGTTGAGAGACAGGAAAACAGAGGTTGATTGCTCTCTCTCTAGGAGCCAAACTTCCTGGATGGCGATCCCAGCTCTGCCCCTCTCCTGCTATGTAACATCTCTATGCCGTCCCTTCACTTGTAAAACAGATGTCATAATGGCCCTCTTTTCAGAGGCTTACCATGAACACTACATGAATTTCAACATGGAATTGAACCCAGCTGCACTAGCTCCAGACTCTGCTCTCTGGCCGATATGCTGTGCTCCTGGGCTTCGGAATGAGGTCGACCAGAGTTCCAATCTAACTCTTACTACTTTATACTTATGCAGTCTTGGGAAAGTGAGCTGCCTCATTGACCCTCTCATTTTCCTCACCTGTAAATTGAGGGTATAAATAATAATAGTAGGGGGCACCTGGGTGGCTCAGTCAAGCGTCCAACTCTTGATTTCGGCTCAGCTCACAATCTCAGGGCTATGAGACTGAGCCCTGCGTCACTCAGCAGGGAGTCTTCTGGGGATTCTCTCTCTTCCTCTGCCCCTACCCCCCTCAAATAAATAAATAAATAAATCTTAAAAATAATAATAATAGTAGGGGTTTGTGAAGCCTTAATGAATTGATTTATGTATAGCCGTCAGAAAGAACAGTGCCTACAAAGCAGTATGGGCTCGTGTTACTATCTATACATGATGCCATGGGACTTGTGCAGAGCCAAGCAGCAGAAACAGTGAGGAAGGGGCGCCTGGGTGGCTCAGTGGGTTAAGCCTCTGCCTTCCGCTCAGGTCATGATCTCAGGGTCCTGGGATAGAGTCCTGAATCAGGCTCTCTGCTCAGCGGGGAGCCTGCTTCCTCCTCTCCCTCTGCCTGCCTCTCTGCCACTTGTGATCTCTCTCTCTGTGTCAAACAAATAAATAAAAATCTTTAAAAAAAAAAAGAAACTGAGCGGGGAGCGAGGCTGACAGAGATGCTGAGTCACAGGGTGGTCTGAGGGGCAGGCGGGGTATGTCCCTGGAGCTGCTGCAGTTCCAAGGGAAACTGCTGCGGCATCCTGAGGACATGCCAGTTCTCTAGGGGATAGGTGGCTAACTACGGAGATAGTTGCATTCCGGCCCATCCCTGTCCCCTGAGGTAACCTGAGAACCTGTTCTCTGATGAAGAAAGCATTTTCACTTGGCAGATTTCACAGGGATTTTTTTGTTTGTTTTGTTTTGTTTTGTTTTGTTTTTTAAGTAAGCTATACTTAGCCCAAAGTAGGGCTTGAACTCACCACCCTGAGATCAAAAGTTGCATGCTCTCCCAGCAATAGAGATGTTTTGAGGTAGCTTCCTTGAACAGTTCTGCCAAAGAATAAAATGGTAAACAGCTCTGGAAAACAACATTTTATAAGAAATAAAAAAAAAATTTCTTTTTTATGTCTTATAAAGTTAAATCTATACCTAATTATACTACTCCTAGACATTTACTCAAGAAAAATAAGAATACATGTCCAAAAAAAGTTATATAAAACATTCACAGTAGCTTTATTCATCATAGCCAAAAAGAAGAAAAAACAACAAATGTCCACCAATGGCAAAAAAGCAGACAAATGTAGTATGTTTATACAATGAAATACTATTCAGAAATCAAAAGGAAAGATCCACTGATTCATGCAAGAACATGGGCGAATCACAGAGATATTACACGGAGCAAAAGAATCCAGACACAAAAGAGTGCCTAGTATAGTTTTATTTATATGACATTTTAGAATAGGCAAAACTACAGAAATGGAAATCAGAGCAGTGGTTGCTGGGGGCTGGGAGTAGAGAGAGGGTATTGACTAGAAAGGGGCATGAGGAATTTTCTGGGGCAATGAAAATACTCTATATCATGACTATAGTGACATTTGCACAATGTACGAGTCTGTCAAAACTCATCAAACTGTACTAAAAAGGATGCATTTTACTATCTGTAAGCTATACTTCAGTATGCCTGAAGGCAATAAGAAGGCAATATCACCAAGCACTAGCAAATTCTACTTCAAAGAGTGGGAGTCAGAAACAGGATGAACACAACGCACAGGGATGGGTTGAGAATAATCTGCTTTATACATTTCTTTCTGATTTTCTGTAAATGCTGACAATTTATTAACTTTTTTGCCTTGTCAAAAGGTTCCTGGCATCAAAATGGCTTCATCACAATGTCTGGTCGTGGTGACCAGAAAGGGTATTAGCATGTCCAGACAACCAGAAAGATCAATAGATAGGGGCACCTGGGTGGCTCAGTCAGTTAAGCATCTGACCCTCAGGGTTGTGAGATCAAACCCCGAGTCAGCCTCCATGCTCAGCAGGAAGTCTGCTTGAGATGCCTGCTCTGCCTCTCCTGGTAGTGCACTCTCTCTCTCTTTCTCAAATAAATACATTGAAAAAAAAAAGATCAATGGACAAATGACTATTACTGTGTTTAATGCCTCAAGAGATTCATGTACAAAGTAGATGGACTAATACAGGAGTCAGGGCAGGCTTTTCTCAGGAGAATGAAGAGGAAAAAGAAGAAACCACATGTGTGAAGGGTACAGTGGGTAAGAGTTTGGCACATGTGAGAAAAGGCACAAAATCTGACGTAGTGCTGTGTCTCAGGGCACCGGGACAGCATTGGGGGAGTTGAGAGAGAAAGCCTGAATGAAGTTGCCCGAATTCAGGTTGAGACGCCAGTGTGGCCCCACTAGAGAGTTTGGGGGCACAGAAGTCGCTAGGCAGGCACTGACTTGGCCAAATCCATCTTTTAACAAGAAAGCTGTGGGGAAGATAAAGAAAATGGACTGTGGGGAGGGAGTTAGGAAGGTTCTTCGTGGTCCATCCTTGTCATAATTTCCACTGAAATAAAATGTGCCTTTCTGGTCGTGGACTGTTCTGCATGCCAAAAGTATTAGCTAAGTCTCAGTTAGTATAAAGCAGGCCTGAGGGTAGTTCAGCTTCCCCGTACTTTGGGACCCCCTGTTTCTTTCTTGAACTAGGGAACCCTAGCTCCCAAGCAACCCCTTAGTTCAGGCTCCCAGGGGTAGCACTGCTCGGTCTGTTTCAGAGATACAGCGGTTACGGGAGCAGACCCAAACAGTTAGTGTTCATGGTAGAGATCAGGAGGCCCAAGGGACACAGTATTTTCAGCCTTCCCTTGTGAGCAATCCCCTTCCATGCTGGGTGGGATTTCTAACCTGGGGAAAAAACTGACCAATCGTCTGGGAAGGGAGACTGTCATAGACAGATAGGGTCGGGGCCACCCCGGAGCCAGGATGATGGCGACATGAGGCCCAGACACTCCAAGGAATCCATGAGGCCATGGAGAGAAAACATGAGGGAAGGCAGGGCTACCGTCTGCCTGGCCCAGCTTCCTCTTTCATGAGCTCATGGTCAAAGCCAGGCCAGGCAGGAGGGTGCCAGAGATTGAGTGAGCGTGTTTTTTCCCTAACTTGGTTCTGAGTCACACAGGCACCTACCCTTCCCAGAAAACCGCTTCAGGGCTCACCCCCTGGCAGCCAGTCAAGCCCCGGCCTAACACGCGAGACAGCCAGGCGGGAGCTGGAGACACGCCAGGAGCACTCATCCCAACCCCAGAGGCCTCTCCCAACCTTCAAAGACAAGGGCCTATAGCAGCTGGATTGGAAGTAGGAGGGAGGCTTCGTTTAACTTTTGAGAACCCAGGGGAGACACTGTTGAATCATGGGTTTGCAGAGGAGGGAGAGACATCAGAGAGCCTTTAATCTAAGCACTTGACTTTACAGATCAACTCATCCAGTAAATACAGGGTGTCTGAAAAGGCAGGACAAAGGCGGAAATACTTTATTTGTTGCACTTTCCCCTCCCCCAGCACCCATATTGTGCTTTGAGTTAAATCGCAATCACACTCTCCAATGCCGATATAGGAGCATTCTACACAGAGAGGCAAGCTGCTTCCCTTATGAACAGCTCTGGAACATTAATGGATTAAAGGGCCCTACCTTTCCAGCCTTTTCAGGCAGCTGGTATTGATGGAGAAGCACAGTTTTAGGCATTGAATATAGAGAAGTGAACAAGATGGATAAAGTCCTGTTCTCGTGAAGTTATTACCTGGTAGGAAACTGAGGCCAAAGGGAGGAGCTACAACACCGGGTCCTGGGAAGCCAGCATTGGCAGAACATCAGGCACGTTGGGTCCCTTCTCAGCTCCCACTCTCAGCAGCCTCCAGGGAATTTTGATTGAGTTGAGCTGATCCAGGAGGGGCCAACCTGCGTCCCAAGGCAGGGGATACCATGTTCTCTTGTGAGCTTGCCTTGCTGCTCCAGGCACTCTTGCCTTCCTTTTGCATCAGGGAAAACTGCCAGGGACTGATCTTGACCCTCCTAAGGCCCAAATCGGTGTCTCTGACGGTCATTTATTAACTTGCTGCCAAGAAACTCACCACCCCACCCTACCGCCATGCCTCTGGCAAGAATTGTTCCAACTTTGTTGGAACAACTTTGCAAGAATGTGTGTGCATGGGGCCAGGGGAAGGGTATTTAAAATCAGTCACATTGGCTGAACAAGAACTAGGAATGCAGAAGTCTCTGCTTCTTTGGAGAAAAGAAAAAGCCACAAAACCTGCCCTGAGATGGAGAAGGAAGGAAGGGGGGAGGGGTGGGGCGGGGGATGAAAGCAGAAAGAGAAATTCTATCTCCTGATGATCTTAGCACTTGGAGGCTATTTTGTCATCCTGGTTTCCTACTCCTGGGTTAGCTCACTGCTGCCCACATCTCCTCCAAAGCAGCCCCTCTCCGTATAATCATAATCATGCCCATCCCCAAAGAAGCACCTGCTATGTGCCTAGGAGCAGTACCCTTGTATCCTCCACAATCCTCACAGTAACCTTAAAACCAATGTCCACTTTTCAATTGAGGAGACATTTTCAGAGAAGTTAAGTAGCTGGCCCAGTATCATGCAGTTGATTAACAGGTAGCAGAGCTGGAATTTAAACCCAGTTTCCTCTAACACCAGTGTCTCCTTCGTATCACAAATCCATCCGGAGTCAACAAAGTTACTGAGTATCTACCAAACGCCAGGTGCCACTGAGCTTTCAGTTTCTATTTCCCGAGTCCCCTGACTCCAGCCATCTACCTGTTTCCCTTTTTCAAACACTCCCATTTCCAAATATGTGTCTCCTTCCCATTACCCTTGTCTGCCATTCTAGACTTCAGTCTAGAATGTGATAGTACTCCAGGTGGGCCAGCAGACACGACTCGCTCTTACCCCAGGGATTTACACAGAGTGAGGGCCAGGGCTTTGCCATCCAATCTGCACAGTTAGTCCCGATTTAATGGCAGATCCTCCTGAGCCCCAGTTGAGCATCCCACACCTCCTCTTTGGAGAGGAAGCATTGGTGGGGGGGGAGGAGGGGAGCCTCTGAAAGTACACAGCTGGACAAACAGACACCTCTGAGGGTGAGGGGTAGCTCCTCAGAGGAGATGTATTTTAGAATATTTATTAACCCCCTACTAGGTGAAAGGCCAAGAACTGGAGATACCAAAGAGATATCACAAGAAAAAGAGTGGATGTGGTCCTGTATACTTATGAAGATTATATTCCAGTGGGGGGAGACAAACAACAACAAAAAGTAAACAAATACATAAAATGATTCCCCACTTAGCGAATGTCATAAGAAAATGAGCAAGTGGCTCAGATAGAGGTTGGAGGGAGGTCAAGATTACAGGTCAAATGAGGGAAAGGAAGGATCATAGCAATCTTGGGGGAGATGGGGAGGAAATGAGGAGCAGCGAGAGCAGTGAAATGGAAAGGGGTCAAGGAACTATTTCCCTAGGATTAGGGCAGTGAGAATTAGTCCAGCTGCCGGTCTCAGCCCCTGGCCCTTCCCGGCCTTAACTCATCCCCCAGCACTCACCCCCTCCTTTCCTTGGCTTAATGATTCACTCTCAACCTTTCCTTAGCTTCCTGTATGGGGGGGGGGGGGGCGGTGAGGCAGAGCCATGGGTCTCTGAGGGTAGCAGGAACAGGGATGAGATTGATTGAGAAGGAATGGTGAGCCATCTTAGTTTTCTGGTTCTTCTCTGTCCCATTCTGGTCTTACCACAGAAAAAGGTCTCTCTGCACCAGGAGGACGGTAAAGATAACTAGGTCCAGCTGGAGACCCAGATTCCAGATGGGGGAGGTAGTGGTGAAACAAGATCCTGACATCTTCATTTCCCGCCCCCTGCCAAATGCCCTAGCAAAATTTTCCATCATAAACAAGTTGTGGATTCCTGACCTTCGGTGCTCCCCACCGCCTCCCACTAAGCCATTTTCTTCCATCATCACTGCCTCCACCACCCCCAATTCATATCTGTGTGAGCATGTATGTGGGCCCATCCACACATGCAAGTAGTCATGGATTCATGTTAATCATTGTGTAGTGTGCAGTTGCCATGGAATAAGGGTGTAGGTAGGTATGCAGGCTCACTGCTTGGGTGTAAAAACGAGGATGGCAGGTGTGAAAAGCAGATATGGGAAAGGGATGTGTCTCTGTAGAGGTGTGTTTTATGTTGGTCAGGAAGAAGTATGTAACACATAAGTTTAAACAGCAGTAATGGGTAAAAAATAAAGCGACATAGAGGCCCAGGAAGCAGTTGTGTATACAGCAATAATCTATCTATTGGAGCCCAGAAGTGGGGATGTCCCTATTTGCATCCCATACCTCCTTGCTTGAGACATGCCATTAGGTGTTCCTTGTTTGGTGTGTGTGTAAGGATTGTCCCAGCTGTTCTTAAGATGCTATAAATTTGTATGTGGGGTTTGAAAGAGTGTATCTGTGTCTCAAAGCTTTGGGTGACCCAGCCAGGCTGTGAATACCATATATGCATTTATTATTCTACATTTTCAGCTTTTTTAATAAGACTATTGAGCAACTACTACAGGTAAGGCACAGTGCTGGGTTTCATGAAGGGCGCAGAGACATGTGTGACACAGCCTGTAACGGAAGAGATCATACACGTACTCCGCGAGCAGCAGGCATAACATGATCTGGAGTAAAGACCTGAGCCAGATGCCTTTCAAATCCCTGGAGTCGGCCTTGATGCCTTCATGCCCTTATTGTCAGCACCCCAACTCTCCATGCTCCCAGGTTCTAACGATTCCCATCTCATTACTAAATGGCTGTGGTCTTATGCTAGGAATGTCTCTTACTACCACCCCTCCTCTTGATTCCCCCTTCCATGGCCCATCTCAGGCCCTTGTTATCTTCTACCTGACCCTTTCCAAAAGCCTCCTATCTGCCCCAGTGTCTCCCCATCCAGGGCACACTTGTCATCCTACTTAGTTCCCAGCTTGAACTACCCTCCTTTTATATCCTTCCGTGACCCACAGAATCCAGAATCTAGAGTCAAACTTAATCTCCTAGCCTGGAGCTCCAGCTGAGCTCTCTCCACTCTGCCCACCTCCTTTCCAGAATCATTACTTCCCACTACTCCTTTACAGGAAACTTACTATAAGATTGTTTTTCTAATGATTCCCCAAACACATCCTGTACTTTTCCAGCTCAAGGCCTTTGCTGATTCCATTCTCTTCCTCAGTCATCTTCCACATCTGACTCTGTGGTATCCCACCCACTGTTCAAAGTCATCTCCAATACTACTCTTTCACGAAGCCTCACCTTATTGATTAGAGAGACGAGAACACTAGTTCTTTTGGGTCTCCCCTTTACACCTGGTATTTAGTTTCTTTAAGACCCTCAAGAGAGGGGCACCTGGGTGGCTCAGTGGGTTAAGCCTCTACCTTTGGCTCAGGTCATGATCTCAGAGTCCTAGGATTGAGCCCCGAATCAGGATCTCTGCTCAGCGGGGAGCCTGCTTCCCCCTCTCTCTCACTGTCTGCCTCTCTGCCTACTTGTGATTTCTCTATGTCAAATAAATAAATAAAATCTTTAAAAAAAAAAAAAAAAGACCCTCAAGAGAGTTCTCCTGGTCCGGGTCCCCTCCCCATGCATAGGGTGAGGTGCCGGCTGAGTCTGGCTTGCCTCGCTCAGCAGCAGCCCATACAGTGAAACCAACCTCCATACTTTCAACAGGACCTTTAACGGTAAATGCTCAAAGGATGTTAAATGAGCAGCTGTCTCTAAGGCAGTCATGAAAATACTCTAATTCTCTTAAGTTATGACCATTACCACATTTGCATCATGCCTCACAGTTTAAAATGTTCTTTACATAGATTTCGTGATTTTTGCTATACGACAAGGGACAAATCTGGGTAACAGCTAACCTCTTTCCTTTGTTTTATGGCAGCAGCCTTATGTGAGCATTTCTGCACACATCTGCGCAGGCAGCTTTCTTGAGTTGCCCCTGCGAAGTCTCTGCACCTTGCTCTGTGTATGTGCACGTAAAGGAGAGAGGATAGGCCACCCCAAAAGGTGCCACTTTGGCAAATTATTTTGAGCTGAAGGCAATTAACACCCAGCAGACTCAGGAAAAGCCTTTTACTTCTCTCCCTTAATTGCCTAAAAGACT
The DNA here is from genome assembly GCA_028534135.1 of Potos flavus. Taxonomy (NCBI): domain Eukaryota; kingdom Metazoa; phylum Chordata; class Mammalia; order Carnivora; family Procyonidae; genus Potos; species Potos flavus. The sequence goes on from CM052886.1 coordinate 106,207,059, forward strand.
TTAGATAGGGGACTGAACCGCAAAGACAGCTATTACCACAGATAACTTTTTATCTGACAGACTTACCTGCTTGGCCAGGCAAACATCTGACTCCCAAACATCTCCTCTTATCTCCCCATGAATTGCCCTCCCTTTTGAAGCCCTAGGCCCCTGTTCCATTCCTTAGCTCCAGATGGCGTATAAATCTCAAGTGCCGGGGCGCCTGGGTGGCTCAGTGGGTTAAAGCCTCTGCCTTCGGCTCAGGTCATGATCTCAGGGTTCTGGGATCAGGGTCCTGGAATCGAGCCCCGCATCGGGCTCTCTGCTCAGCAGGGAGCCTACTTCCTCCTCTCTCTCTGCCTACTTGTGATCTCTCTCTCTGTCAAATAAATAAATAAAATCTTAAAAAAAAAAACAAAAACCTCAATTGCCTTTGACTCTCATGGCTTCCTTGGCTCCTGAAGTATGAAATTAAATTTTTCTCCTGTTACTTACATCAATTTAATTGTTAGACCAGCCAGAGAAGCTAGAAGGAAAGAAAGGACGATTTTTCCGCCCCTAAAATGTAGTGAGTGCAGAGACAGGCAGCATCGTGTCTGCGTGTACTAGTGTGTTCATTTCTCTGTCTTCTTGGCTATTTCTGTAATGACTTTGCTAGTGTGTGTGTGTGTGTGTGTGTTCTACAAGTGTATGAATGTGCGTGTGTAACTGTAGTTCCTTGACTTTGCTGGGTCACTGCTATCCCAGCATGGCCAGATTTCTTTATGTCAGTCCTCCTGCCTCCCCAGAGATGGGGCCCGCTGCCCAACCACCTCCTAAGCTATCTGTTGGCCACTCTCCAGCCCCCACATGCCCTGACATGTGTCTGCAGCCCGGGATCTCACCCACCCTACTCACAACTCACACGCTCACAACACACACTTGGGCGCCTAGTTTGCACAGGCCGAGTCGCCACCCCCTCTCTTTGCTTAACCGTCGGAATTTCCAGCTTGCTCCGGCCACCACTCCCAGCCGCGGGTGGAGTCGAGAAGGCCCCGCCCAATTCTGGGGCGCACTTAATCTGCTTCGCACCGCGGCAGGTCCCCATTCGGCCTTCCGCTCCGCTCCGTGCACCATGTGTCACTCTCGCAGCTCCCTCCCCACTATGACCGTCCTGCGGGCCCCGACCCCCGTCTCCTCCACCAGCCCCGGACCCCGGCGGGGCTCTGGTCCTGAGATCTTCACCTTCGACCCTCTCCCGGAGCCCGGGGTGGCCCCTGCCCCGCGCCCCAGCGCCTCCCGCGGGCATCGGAAGCGCAGCCGTAGGGTCCTCTACCCACGCGTGGTGAGTGTCGTGGAAGTGGGCAGCCGGAGGGGCAGGGGGAACGGCCGGACGCCGGGGTCCTCAGCTAACCTGTCGCCTTCGTTGTCTTTCTTCAGGTCCGGCGCCAGCTGCCAGTCGAAGATCCGAACCCTGCCAAAAGACTCCTTTTTCTCCTGCTCGCCGTCATCTTCTGCCAGATCCTGATGGCTGACGAGGGTGTGCCGGCACCGCTGGCCCCGGAGGACACCCCCAGCGTCGCATCCCCCGCGCCCACCCCGGCGCCCCCGGTCCTCGAGCCCCTTAATCTGACCTCTGATCCCTCGGACTACGCTCTGGACCTCAGCACTTTTCTACAGCAACACCCGGCCGCCTTCTAACCGGGACCCCGCACACACATGCCCCCACCCAAAAGAATCCGAAAAACCAAAGAAACACCAGGTGTACCTGGTGCGCGAAAGCGTATCCCAAACTGGGACGTCCGAGGCAACTTAAACTCCAAACACTGCAGTGGAGACGCCAGCCCGAGCCCGGGATGAAGAAAGCACGGACACTCCAGGGCTGGGCCGCGTGGGGAAGAGCGTCATTTATTTATTTCTCACTAGTCCTAATTAATATTTATATGTATTTATGTATGTCCCCCTAGGTGATGGAGGGGTGTATGTAATATTTATTTTAACTTATGCAGGGGTGTGAGATGTGCCTCCCTGCTGAAAACGCAGAACTCTTGGTATTCATTGAGCTTTGTGGCAAAGGTGGAGGCTGGGCGCTTTGGTTCTCCTTCAGAACCCAGGGAGAGGTCCTGGATCTGGGAAAGCGCCCGGGTTAAGAGTCAAGCATGGTGACGGGTCGTAGGTTTAGGGGCTGGCATTCTGTCCTCCAGGATTCCAACTCCTTGGATCCACTGTGTGAGGCTCTGGCGGACCACCGGGGATAAGTGTCCTTGGCCTTCGATCTTCTCGAAGTTGCCCCCAAGGGGTGTCGAAGGTCGGTGGGCTGTCAGCGGGCGACTGCGGGGTCGCCCGGTATGTTCTGTGAACACAAATAAAGTCACTGTCAGTAGTCATCTGAGTGTACGAATCTTTGTTAGCGGCGGTTCCCCAGCCAAGGACGCGCGGGAGGAGCTGGGGCCAAGTCCTGGGCAGGCGCTCCGCCCCAGGTGACCGGATGCAGTCTTTCGTAGCCCATTGTGCGGTTTTCCCAGTTACCGCGGGGCAAATCAGAGATGAGGCAATCTCCCCAGCCCCGGGTTGCAGACCCACGGAGGTCACGTCCTGCTTCCCTGGGCGGAGCTCCGGGCCGGGGAAGGGCGGCGCGGGGCGAGGGGGTGGTGGGTGGCAAGAGCTCAGCGGGCGGGGTAGGCCGGGAAGGCCGGGAAGGCCCGGAGGCAGGCGGGCTGTGAGCGTGAGCGCGGCTTGCTGGGAAAGGGGCGGGCCAAGCGCGCGGGGCGGAGGGTGGCACGCCGCGAGGGGCGGGGTTTCGTCTGCCGCAGCAACAGGGTGCGGCCGAGTGAGCGGCGCGAGCGCGGGCCGCACTGGCTGAAAGCCCGCCCCCCCACCCCCCCCCCCCCCCCCGGCTTCCCGGACCGCTGCTCCGCTCCCGGATCCGCTGCGCGCCCCGGCCTGGCAGCCGCCAGCCGTGCGGGAAGGTGGGTGGGGAGATGGAATCGGACTGCGGAGGAGCAGGGAGGCTGGCGCAAGGTTTGGGGGCCTCTGGGCGCGGGAGAGATTTATCACCGGAGCGAGAAACTGCCCTCACCGAAGGCGGGACGGGGCAGGGGGAAGGGAGTGGCCGTGAGCTGGAGGGGGAGGGAGCCGCTGGGAATCTGTGGAACTTAACCGGGAAATGCCTTAGCGGGCCCTTGGGTGCGGAAGGGACTGGGCCCTGGTGGCTGGAGATTGGGCGAGACCGACGGGAAAAAGAAAATATTCACTCCTGTGGACCCCGCCCGCAAAGGCTTTCTCTCCTTTTCCTCCAGCTTAAGCCTGAGCCATGTTTTTCACCTGTGGCCCAAATGAGGCCATGGTGGTCTCTGGTAAGTAGTGTTCTTTTCTCAAAAAGTGCCCCCGAAACCTTTGCGGTCCGGCCTCTACCCCATACCCTTCTCCCTACCAGCTCCCCAGGCCGGGCCTTCTGTCCTTCCCCCCCACCACCACCACCTCCCCACGCCCCCACCCCCGGCTGCAAGCCACCCACTTGTGATTCCCGCCAGCTCGCAGATTTCCTTGTGGGGCTAATCCCCCCACCCCGACTCCAGTTTTTCAGTCTTAACCATATTCTAGCCCTACCCCTGCCACTGCAGTTTACTGCCCTTGCACCTTGCAGGTTTCTGCCGAAGCCCCCCAGTCATGGTGGCTGGAGGACGTGTGTTTGTCCTGCCCTGCATCCAGCAAATCCAGAGGTAGGTAGAAAAAGAACCAGGGAAGGGGAACCCCAGTTTTCTCTCTTTTCTTTTTTTCTCACTGTCCACTCCTTTTTCCATAGGATCTCTCTCAACACACTGACCCTCAATGTCAAGAGTGAAAAGGTTTACACTCGCCATGGGGTCCCCATCTCAGTCACTGGCATTGCCCAGGTGAGGCTTTCAGAGCCTTTCCCCACCCAGAGCCCATTCCCTCATCACCTTCTTTGTCCCCAGACATTAAGAATCTTCTGACCATGGCCTTCCCAAACTCTGGCTGCAGAGAAATGTCTCTGCTAAGTCTCACCTTCTCCAGGGAGTCCCAAGGCACTTGACTCTTCCATTCTCTTCCTGCTTCCTACCTGGCTTCATGAGACCTTCACTGCACTTTCCCTATCCCTACTCTGGTTACAGGTGAAAATCCAGGGGCAGAACAAGGAGATGTTGGCAGCTGCCTGCCAGATGTTCCTGGGGAAGACGGAGGCTGAGATTGCCCATATTGCACTGGAAACTCTGGAGGGCCACCAGAGGGCTATCATGGCTCACATGACTGTGGAGGTGGGCTTGAGGGCAGGGAAAGATCTGGAAGAGATACCAGAGTGAGTGGCACAAGGACCCAGCTAGTCTGTGGGAGACAGTAGCCAGATGACTGAGCTTAAGTTCCTCCTTCCCACCATTCTGTTACCCTAGGAAATCTATAAGGACAGGCAGAAATTCTCAGAGCAAGTTTTCAAAGTGGCCTCCTCAGACCTGGTCAACATGGGCATCAGTGTGGTTAGCTACACCCTGAAGGACATTCATGATGATCAGGTAAACTTAGGTGGCTAATCCTCTCCAGTTCCCTGCTCCCATCTCTTAAACCCTCCCGAGGTTTCTGATTGCTGCTTCTCTCTCACAGGACTATTTACACTCCTTAGGGAAGGCTAGAACAGCTCAAGTCCAAAAAGATGCTCGGATTGGGGAAGCAGAAGCCAAAAGAGACGCTGGGATCCGAGTGAGACAGATTCTACTTGGAGGATCACTTGGTCACCATGGGCTTCTTGGGCATGCAGCGGGAGAGGGCACGGAAGGGATGGAAGGGGCACAACTGAGGGAGGGCTCGTAGAGCCAGGTTGGCAGAGGAAATAGATGAGGTCACGTCCGGGGTGAGGGCCGGTGAGGAGCAGGCTCTCCCCCCTGGGGCCTTCCTCTCCCTACTCTAACTTCCTCCTTGATCTCTGTGTGGACAGGAGGCCAAAGCTAAGCAGGAAAAGGTGTCTGCTCAGTACCTGAGTGAGATCGAGATGGCCAAGGCACAGAGAGACTATGAGCTAAAGAAGGCCGCATATGACATCGAGGTCAACACCCGCCGCGCGCAGGCTGACCTGGCCTATCAGCTTCAGGTCAGAGCTCTCACACTGGGCAGTTCGTTCCTCTCAAGCCCTCGATCTTAGGGTGCCACACTTTCTCATATTCTAACTCTGAACCCTTTATTCTGGCTTTATATTTCTGACCCAACTCCTCCATATGAGGAAGATTTGAAAGACCTAAGCATTTCAATTGAAAAGCAAAGTAAAGGCCAAGAAGGGATATGGTTGGTAGGACGGGATCGTATGTTTGGGCAGATTGTACCCTGGGTAAGGGCACCTGGATGGGTGGGTGAAGCAAGCTAAGATCCAGCCCATGTTCCACACTTACCATGCTGTGCATTCCCGCACAGATGAGTGGTTGCTGTATCCACCCAGGGGAGAGGGCATGATTTTCTGATTTTCCATGGGCTCACAACAGCCCTGGTGATCCGAGAAGGGCAGGAGGAAAGAAAACATGGACTTGGGCTTTGAATCCTGCAAAGTGAGATAGGGGCAGCCCTTGATGTTGCACAGAGGCGTGGTCAGTCCTCATTGTTGGCAGATTCTGTATTTGAGAATTGGCCTACTCACTAAAATTTAGTGGTAACCCCAGAAACAGTCCTTCTGGCACCTTTGTGATCGTTTGCAGACATGCACAGAGCAGTGAAAAATCTGAGTTGCCTGATGGTGCAGTTGAGGTTGAACAAGATGTTTTGCCTTCTTGTTTCAGCTCTCATAATGTAAACAGTGCCATTTTCACAGTATATTTACTGCTACATTTTTTGCATTCTTGCACTCTTTGTTGGTGATTTTGCTGTTTAAAATGGCCCCCAAGCATACTGCTAAAATGCTAAATGTTCCTAAGTGCAGGGAGGCTGTGATACACCTTACAGAGAAATTACATGTGTCGGATAAGCTTCTTTCAGGCATGAGTTATAGTGCTGTCGGCAATAACTTCATTGTTAATGAATCAATAATGTATGTTACATAAGGTATCTTTAAACAGAAACACATATATAGCAAGGATATATATTGGTCTGTCATGAAGAGGGGCTCACAGGAACCTAACCGTATATTTCCCCTAACAACTAAATAAGTATTTGCAATTTAGTATTCATGGCTGCTTTATAGAACAAATCTACCGTGAATAATGAGAATCAACTGTACTTTGAGACCTTTACCCAAAGGATAGCTGTGTTACGAAATTTGGTTTTGCCAAGAGTTGGTATAGGCTTAAAGGTTACTGAAGTACAAAACATCTTTAGTTTATGATGTTTAAATTCCTGTGCTTTGCTCCAATGTGGTCTGCGTACGAGCAGCGGCGGCATCGCTGTGGGGCTTGTTAGAAACAGAATCTCCAGCTCCAGTCTTACTGACTGAATCAGAATTTGCATTGTTTTGTTTTTTTTTTAAAGTAGGCTCCACCCCCGACCTGGGGCTTGAATGCATGATCTTGAGATCAAGAGTTGTATGCTCTACCGACTGAGCCAGCCAGGTGCCCCTCAAATCTGTGTTTTAACAAAATCCCTAGGGGATTCACGTACACATTGGCATTTGAGAAGCGTTAACATAGTGGAAACCATTAGCTTGCATGGTCCTTAACCTAAATACAGCTTTCCTTATCTGCAAATCAAAGGATTGGGCAGGTTTTGGCTCTGTTCCAACTTTTATCAGCTCTTTATTTTGTGCCAGGCTTTGTGCTAGGTGTCCGGGGAAATAAGGATTCATTCAACAAATATCTATCAAGTGCCTACTATGTGCCAGACATTATTTTGGAAGTGAGGGTGTAAGTATGAATGAGACAGAAAAGATTCCTGCCCTTGTGGAGCTTATATTATAACACTGGAAACAGCTAGTAAGCAAGTAAATAACTTTCATAGGTTCTCATTATCTTGTTTAAGTGCTATGAAGGAAATATACAGAGGGATGAAAAAAACAGTGGACAGGTACTATATTAGATTGGGGGTGATCCAAGAAACCTTCAGCGAGGAAGTGATTTATGAGATAAACCTGAAGATTAGAAGTAGCCAGTAATGTAAAGAGTTGTGGGCCAAGAGCATTCTAGGCCAGTGCTGTTCCAATAGAACTGCCTGTGATGATGGAAATGCTGTAAATCTGTGCTGTGATACTGAGTGCTTGAAATGTGGCTTGTGGAACCATGGCTAGCGAAATGTGACTAAGGAACAGAATTTTAAATTTTATTTAATTTTAATTAATTTTAAATATAAATATATAATTTTAAATATAAATACTTAAATATAAATAGCCATATGTGGCAGAGGATCATCACATGCAAAGGCCCAGAGGTAGGAAAGAGCTTGGTATGTCCCAAGAACAGAGAGGAGGGTTCTGATCTGGTGGGGCTGGTATGCTGTGAGTGAGATGGCGAGGCAGGCAGGGCCAGGTCCCATAGGGTTCAGGTGGCCGTGTTGGAGACTTAGAAGAGAATTCAAAGCCCAGTGGAATGCTGTTGGAGAACTTTAAGCAGGGAGATGCCATGGTCTAATTTACATTTTTACAAGGATCAGTCTGGCTGCTGTGTGGAGAATTGATTCTCAGAAGACAAGAGAGGAAGCAGGAAGATAAGTTGGAAGCTTTTTCAGAGATGATGGATTGAATAAATACAGTTAATTGCACTCCCTCTAAAACCTCACTAAAACCACATAGAGTGATTTTTAAAAAGAAGAAGGAGAAGGTGAAGACAGATGGAGAGAATAGGATCAGAAGGAACAGAAAAGCATAGTATCATTTTGGAAGCCGGAAAGTCATTGTAATCGACTAAGCCAATGGTACTTTATCAGTGGCAGGCACAATGTGACCATTGAATGTTAAATGCTGACAGCCTCCCCTAACCCCCTTACCCCATTTGGCCCCCAGACCCTCCATCTTCCAAAGAAGTCATCAGAAGACTGTGCTGAGGAACATGATAAACGCAAAGGGAAAGACTTTAAGGATCCTGAATCATAGCTTCCTCAGCAGATGACCTGCCCAGATCACCCTAGAGTGAAGCTCAGAGCCAACAAGCTTCACCCACATGCCCACAGTTTCCTTTCACTGTTTTAGACCTCCTTCACTGTGAGCAACCAGCCAAGGATTACCTGATATAGGAGGGAATCCTGTGGTGTTCAAGTCTGAGACTAAAACCACAAACAGAAAGCAATTTGGAGGATACATACTATGCAGGCAGGAGAAAGCTTAATTTTTTTTTTTTTTTTAATATCCTCAGTGAGATAAGAGAAGAATTCACATCTAGAAAATCAGGGCATAAAACAAAACAAAATAAGAGCTCTTAGAAATCCATTAGATGGCAGAAATGAGGGGGGGAAATCACAATGAAGAAATTCTAGTGAATCTATGGATTTATTAATCTAATTCTAATAAATTCTAATTGTAATAAATTTATTAATCCTAATCTACAGATTTATTAATCTAAAAAATCAACAGAACAAAGAAAATGGGAGGAAAATCACCAGTGGAAAAAATTTTTTAATGTTTATCTGTTCTGAAAGGTATGACTTTCTGGTTGAAACAGTCCACCAAATGTACAATACAACAAATGAGAAACAACTACCCTGTGAAATTTCACAACATAGAGAACAAAGAAAGGATCTAAAAGCTACCAGAGAGAAAGAACAGATCACAAAGGGTCAGGCATCAAAATAACTTCAGATTTCTCAAGAAGCCGGAAGACCATGGAGTGATGCCTTCAAAATTCAGATAGAAAATGAATTCTAACATAGTAACCTGTACTCAATCAAACTGTCATTCAAATAGAAAGCTAGAATAAAAATCTCAGGAAAGCAAGATCTCAGAAAACTTATTGCCCATGTACTTCTTGCAAAGAAGCTACTGGGGGGTTATTTCATCAAAAGGTGGGCCTAAATAAGAGGCTCCAACACAGAGAGAAAGATCTTGCACACTGAGGGAGAGAGCAACTAGTCCAATTTGGAACCGGTCTGAAATTTTAGGGTGAGAGACAGCACAGGGTGCCATATCCAGAAGCACCTTTCCTCTGGAGTAACACATCCAGAGACATCATCTCTGCTGTTGCTAAGACCCGCAGGGATGATGGTTCATGGCTGAGCCAGAGTAGTGGGCCCATAAAGAAGCACGTTCCTCTCTGGTACCTCTCTCACCAAAATCTTGGCAAGAGCCTTCAGATCTCTGTACTCTACAGGAATAAGAAAATGAAATATGCGTAAATAAGAGGAATTCTATATGTACACGTTCTTGTAAATGTTTAGAATGTCCCTGGAAGAAGAACACAGAAGAAGCTGGTCACAGTGGTTGCTTCTGGGGAAAGGAACAAGGTGGTTTGAGGAAATAAGTGGACAGAAACCTTGCTTCTCACTGTTCCTTTTTTTTTCTTTTGAATGTGTACCATATACAAAAGATAAAAATGAAAAAGATACATACACACTCTAGCACCACCGCCAAAGCCAGTAGGAAGCTATTGCAGGGCGGGCTGGAATTGATGGTGGCTTACAGGAAGGTCGCAGCAGCATGGAGAAAAGTGGATGGATCTGAGTGAGGTTGGAGGTGGAAGACAGCCACCATGCATCAGAGCCCTCAGGTGCTCATACTCTAGAGAGGGACACTGGAAAAATAGACTAATATGGGAGCTCAACAGAGGGACACTTAGCCTAGCCTGAGGGAAAAATAGACTAATATGAGAGCTCAACAGAGAACACTTAGCCTGGACTAAAGATCCCAACCCTGTCCAGCCCTTGATGCCGAGGCTGCTTGGAAAATGTCCTAGCTTCTGCCTCTGAGGAGGATCAGGCCGTCTCCCAAGCCATGACTGGGAGCCATGTGGGAAATGGACTTCTCTGGGCTGGCTGAGCCCACCAGGGACTGATTGCATGTACTTATATAGTATGTATGTTACTTATATTGCATGTACTTATTCATATAGTAAGTATATGAATAATCTCACCCGAGAGCCCTGGCCCTGGCTTCTCTCTGTGGTTCCTGGGAGCTTGCTGTTCAGCTCTGACGTCGAGCGTCGCTCCTACCCAGGTGGCCAAAACTAAGCAGCAAATCGAGGAGCAGCGGGTCCAGGTGCAGGTGGTGGAGCGGGCCCAGCAGGTGGCAGTGCAGGAACAGGAGATCGCCCGCCGCGAGAAGGAGCTGGAGGCCCGAGTTCGGAAGCCTGCGGAAGCCGAGCGCTACAAACTGGAGCGCCTAGCTGAGGCAGAGAAGTAAATGCCCCCTCCCAGGCCCCATCCTATCCCTTCACCACCTAGATGCCCCCCTATGAAGAGCTAAGGCCCTCACTACCTGAACTCGTATGGAACTCGGGTTACAGGAGCTGGTGTCTCTCCAGTGGGGCCTGCCTTTGCCCTTCCTCAGCCCCTCCACTTCCCTTTCTGTGCCCAGGTCCCAACTGATCATGCAAGCTGAGGCAGAAGCTGAGTCTGTGAGGGTGAGTTAAGAGGTGGCTCTTGGCGGCTTGTGGAGCAAGTGGGCGTTGCTGTTTGAGCTGGGGTTTCTTGTCCTAAACGACAGCCGTCAGTCCCACAGTTTCCTGTACCGTTCTCAGATGCGTGGGGAGGCCGAGGCCTTTGCCATAGGGGCTCGAGCTCGAGCCGAGGCCGAGCAGATGACCAAAAAGGCAGAAGCGTTCCAGCTGTACCGGGAGGCCGCTCAGCTGGACATGCTGCTGGAGAAGCTGCCCCAGGTCTGCAGGTGGTGTGGGCCCCAGGAGAGGAACAGAACCATGGAGAGTAGGGAGGGGGGAAAGGAGGGGTTTGGGGAGAGCCAGACTAGGGGACTGTAAATTAGGGGTGGGAATTATAAGCCAGTGACTGAAGTGAGGAAGGATGATCCTTACAAAGTGAAGGTCAGCGATCTTGAAGCCCAGGGTAAGGCATTTGAGGAGGGGTGTGGTCAGACCACAGATGCTGAATGGGCATCTCTCACCTACTAGGTAGCAGAGGAGATCAGTGGTCCCTTGACCTCAGCCAATAAGATCACACTAGTGTCCAGTGGAGGTGGGACCATGGGGGCGGCCAAAGTGACCGGGGAAGTACTGGACATCCTGACCCGCCTGCCAGAGAGCGTGGAGAGACTCACAGGCATCAGCATCTCCCAGGTGAGGGTCTGTAGGGTGGGAGCTGTGGATTTTCTATGAATTTCTGGGTTCCCGGGGCATGTGATACGGTAGGCCTAGTACTAGGCCAGCACTGAGGAGCCGTTGACATCTTTGCTAGAAAGCTAGACATGGTATGCTAGACATGGTGCTAAGCAGCTACTGCTGCTGCTGCTGCTGCTGCTGCTGCTGCTTTTTAAAAAGATTTTATTTATTTATTTCAGAGAGAGAGAGAGAGAAAGCATGAGTGGGGAGAGGGAGAGAGGATGAAACCGATTCCCCACTGAGCAGAGAGCCTGATTCGGGGCTTGATCCCAGGACCTTGGGATCATGACCTGAGCCTAAGGCAGGCGCTTAACCCACTGAGCCACCCAGATGCCCCCACAGTGCTAAGCTTCTACACAAATGGTTTATTTTTTTAAATCAAACTATCCTTTGGGTATATAGTATTTTATAAAGTAAAGAAACATGTACAAAGTAAACATTTCAATATATTAAGGAACCGTGCCCCTGTCATACAGCTGGTAAAGCTAGACTTCAAACCCAGGCTGTCTTCTAGAGCCTTGTGTTCGCCCCACTAGTATAAGGAACTGGTTGCAGCCTGTTGACAATTAATTCCAAGGCATATCACTGCTTTTCTTGGTGCCTGTTGATGCACCTATAGCTTATGATAGAGGTCAGAGAGCAGGCTCTGGAACCATACTGTTTTGGTGTGAATCCTGGCTCCGGTGCATGCTAGCTGTGACCTTAGACAAGTTAGCTACTTCTCTATTCCTCTTTCCTCACCTTAAAATCAGGTTAATAATAGTATCTACTCTACTGAATTGTTAAGGGAATTAAATGAGTAAGTATTTGCAGTGTTTAGGACAGTGCCTGGCACATACTGTATATGAGTGCTTAAAAAAAATTATATAGGGGCGCCTGGGTGGCTCAATCGGTTAAGCGTCCAACTCTTGGTTATGGCTCAGGTCATGATCTCAGGGTCCTCCCTTGGGCTCTGCTGCTTGTCCCTCTCCCTCCCCTTGCTTGTGCACATTCTCTCTTTCTCTCTCTCAAATGAAGTACCTTTTTAAAAAAATTACATATATAAGTGAAAGCAGTAGACCATAATAGTGACCTTCAAGCTGGGTTCCTTGGATCCTTCTTGAAGCCGGCATTGAAAGCCCTGAAAGATGAGGAGCTAAGGAGGGTCTGTGCAAGCAGGGCTCTAGCCCCCTCCACTCCTTTTCAGTATTTGTTGCTGTGCATGGGTCCTAATGACTGCTTGACAAGAGGGTAAGTTAGGGTGGCAGAAAAACTTCTGGAAATGCATGTCCTCCCTGCAGCCCTCATCCGGATGGGGAGCTGGGAGAACAGGGTACATGGTTCCCAAGTGTCATTACTGTTGTCTTTTTACCAGGTTAACCACAAGCCTTTGCGAACAGCTTGAGCCAACCTTCGCCAATGCCTATCCTCATGGTTGCCAGAATGGTACCCATGCTGCATGCACAACTGGCTTCCCTAAGCATGCCCTTGACAGTGGAGTTTCCCCCCCCCCCCCCCATCTCCTTGCCAAATAGCTTGTGCCTTGCCTTGGAGGGGAAGGGCTGCTCTTCCCAGCCCTACACTGCTGAGACTACCGGTCCCCCAGGGGTTCCATGCCAGCCTTCTGATTATCCTCCTCACCCCCAATTTAACTTCCTAGACCGTGTGCACCTATTGTCTAGAATTTTCCTGACCAAAACTGAGGGATGGCCTGGAAGTTCTCAACTTTGTCAAACCAATTGCTGTTAAAAAGTACTAATGCTGATTAACAACTTAATAAAGCAGAACTCGCTCAAAATTAATGGTGGAATATAGGTTATTCCCTTTACTCAATATACTTTTTAAAATGGGAGAAGTTACCTTGTACACTTAAAACTGTACAATTTTTTTTCTGCAAAAGTTGGTTATGGGGAGAAAAGCATGCTGAAATGGAAGTGGTGAGAGCTGAACTAATCCCCCAGAATTACTGAAAATAGGGCCAAGGAAAATTAGACTTAAATTTCCAGGGTAGCTCTGAGACTTTGTGTACTTAGAAGCATGTTGTATTAGGTGGAACAATGTTACTTTAGAATGGGACCATTAAGTGATATTCTCCATTGGTTATCTTTACCTTATGTTAATGGAGAAAATCCCAAAGGGTAAGAGGAAACAGCAAGATTCCATAACCCAAATGAACCCTGGATGTGCTATACATTTTAAGTGGGGCAATAATAGCTTTTAACTCTGCATCCACAAGATTCTCCTGGAGCACTCTTAAAATAGATGGCTAGTTAACTGGTTTCTGGTTCAGTACATCTGGGTAGGCCTGAAGATCTGCATTTCTACAAGTTCCAAGAGGATGTTGATGGTCTGGAAACCACTTATGCCCTACTTAACATTCATCTCAATTCCTGCTGATCCTGTATCTGGGCCTTTGCCTATCCCAGTTATTGAGACTGGTAGTGAAGGTGCTGGGGTGGTTTGGGTACCAGATTTAAGAGATGAGGGCTACTTAAGTATAAGGATATTCTCATCAGTTTATGGAGAGCAAAGTATATGTGTAGCTGAACATGAGCCTCGTGTATCCACTGGTAGTCTTTCCCTAAATGAGCACACATCTTACAACTTTTTTTCAGTTGTCATTTATTTTTGGCTCTTGGGGCAATGTTATCTTTTCAATATGAAAAAAAGCAAGTTCAACACAAAATAGAAATTTGAAGTGTAGGACAGGATGAAGCCAAGGGCAGGGGAAGGAATAGCAAAAGGAAAAACTGAGATGTTGCCAAAGATGGGAGGGTCTCCTTGTCCCCTCTCTGGAAGAATGATTCAAAAGATTTAGGTGGCAGTATATACCTTTCTGTAAATACACAGCAGAGCTGGGTGTTTGCTAAGAAAAGGTGGGGATGGGGAGGGCCTTTCTGGAGGCTAGTCCCTCTTCCCCCTCTTGCCCCCTTCTCCAACCAGGGGAAAAAGAAGGAATCCAACATATGAAGGAGATTATGTAGGAAAGGGAAGGTTCCTGCTTAACAGAGTGGGGCAGACTCCTGCAAAAGAAACAACTCAGGACACAGCTTGGAAGACTAAAAATAGAGATAATACTGTCAACACCTCTCCTGAAGCTGAGAGAGGAGCAGGGAAATTCCTGGAAATTAGGACTGAAGATCCTGGATATCCCTCTCCAAAACTGCTCTACAATAGAAAACCCTACCCCTTCCTTATAGGTACCTCTACTGCTATGAGGTAGCTTGGTTTCCATCCCCCTGGGCTACCACATGGGCTTAGGATGGTGGCCATCTACTGGGTTTTAAGCACTTGGTTCTAAATGGGATCTGAGACCTAGCTTCTTGGAGAATTATCTAAAAAAACAAAAACAACTGGACAGATGGGAGAAGTGGACACCAAATGGAAATACAGGGTTACCCAGAATAGCAGAAATCTAGGTTTCCTAGAGTGGAAGAGAGGAGACATTCGACAAACAACAAATATTTATTGAGCGCCTATTATGTGCCAGGCACTGTGTTCTAGGACCCCCCCTCCTCCAAAAAAGGGGAAAAAAAATGTGAGAGGCAGAAAATGCAATTCTGAGGGAGAGGACAGGGGCAGCTAAGGAAGAAGGCTGAGGGAACGGAGAAGCCTGAGGTGATGGTACTCTGCCTTAGGCCTCCTCTTCGGCCTCCTCACCGAAATCCTCCTCTTCTTCTGCGGTGGCATCCTGGTACTGCTGGTACTCGGAGACAAGGTCGTTCATGTTGCTCTCAGCTTCAGTGAATTCCATCTCGTCCATGCCCTCACCTGTGTACCAGTGGAGGAAGGCCTTGCGCCGGAACATGGCCGTGAACTGCTCTGAGATGCGCTTGAAGAGCTCCTGGATGGCTGTGCTATTTCCAATGAAGGTGACTGCCATCTTGAGGCCACGAGGTGGGATATCGCAGACTGCTGTCTTGACATTGTTGGGGATCCACTCCACGAAGTAGCTGCTATTCTTGTTTTGCACGTTGAGCATCTGCTCATCTACCTCCTTCATGGACATGCGCCCACGGAAGACAGCAGCCACAGTGAGGTAACGGCCATGGCGGGGGTCACAGGCAGCCATCATGTTCTTGGCATCAAAGACCTGCTGGGTGAGTTCAGGCACAGTGAGGGCCCGATACTGCTGGCTTCCACGGCTGGTCAGAGGTGCAAAGCCAGGCATGAAGAAGTGGAGACGTGGGAAGGGCACCATGTTGACGGCTAGCTTCCGGAGGTCAGCATTGAGTTGACCAGGGAAGCGGAGGCAGGTGGTGACACCGCTCATGGTGGCTGAGACGAGGTGGTTCAGGTCTCCGTAGGTTGGCGTGGTCAGCTTGAGAGTGCGGAAGCAGATGTCATAAAGGGCTTCGTTGTCAATGCAGTAGGTCTCATCTGTATTCTCTACCAACTGATGGACGGAGAGGGTGGCATTGTAGGGCTCGACCACAGTGTCAGACACTTTGGGTGAGGGTACCACACTGAAGGTGTTCATGATGCGGTCAGGATACTCTTCTCGGATCTTGCTGATGAGCAAGGTGCCCATTCCAGAGCCTGTGCCCCCACCCAGTGAGTGGGTCAGCTGGAAGCCCTGCAGGCAGTCACAGCTCTCGGCCTCCTTCCTCACCACATCCAGGACTGAGTCAACCAGCTCAGCCCCCTCTGTATAGTGGCCCTTGGCCCAGTTGTTGCCTGCCCCAGACTGACCTGGAATGGGGTCAGGAGCAAGCTCGATTAGTAAAGCATGAGAGATAAAGAACCAAGTTTCCACTTTTCAACTTTTGGAATCGTGTACACAAATGTGCCTTCTTTCTCACTCATCTGTGATACATCCTGCCCACATTATTTACCAACGAGGGCAGTCACTACCAACCCCCCGTATTAAGAGATTTCAGAACATAGCCCTGGATAAGCACTCCAGTGTAATAACCTCCTAGCCCTTGCTGTCTCCTTTACTCAAATACACTGAACAGCACATTATCAACTAATATGTGTATAACTCACCAAAAACAAAGTTGTCTGGTCTGAATATCTGCCCAAAAGGACCTGAGCGAACAGAGTCCATGGTCCCGGGTTCTAGATCCACCAAGATAGCACGAGGAACATATTTGCCACCTATATGGAAAAAAGTAAAAATTGGCAAAGAAGATCAATTGGAGCTGGGAGACCGCCAAGGACCCTAACTTGTGATTCCAAGTGCGGCCACCAGGGGGTAGAGGAGCCAATCTTTTGCCCCACTATGGGCAATCAAACCGAGGCCTCGTTTAAAAATAAAGGATAGATCCATCCAAAAGTGGTTAAGAGGTTCTCCAGGGCTGGAAAATAGACCACAGAGAAGTGGAAGAGGAGATGGGACCCAAGCTTCCCCGGGCTCCCAACCTCACCTGTAGCTTCATTGTAGTACACGGAGATGCGATCCAGCTGCAGGTCACTGTCACCGTGGTAGGTTCCGGTGGGGTCGATGCCGTGTTCATCACTGATTACCTCCCAGAACTGCGGAGGGAAAGCAATGAGACTTCCACAGCTCTGGTCTCAGCCAGTTATGCCCACCCGACCTACACATTTTAATCCCAGACACGCCCGTGGTAAGCCTGGTTCTAGAGCCTGGCATTCCCTCCGCCTGCCTGCCACACCCTTCTACTAGACACCCGCAACCCCAGGGAAGCCGCAGCTTTCACTGCTTGGAATGTGAGACGAGGTGCCGCTGAGGAGGCCTGGCAGTCGCAAGAAACTGTAGCGTGGGAGTGTGAGGAGAGGGGGATGGAAGCGGCCGATCAGACAGGACAAGCACATCTTCCCGCCGCGTACAATGCCGGGTTTGAAAGACCAGATGCTGCGGCAATCGACCACCCCCCCCACCCCGCCCTCCACGTGACTGCGGCGCCCGCCTTGCCACTGACAAAGGGAGGCGTCGCGCGTGGCCGGGGGCGTGGCGTGAATTCCGCCCGCGAGAGGCGAGGTTCGGCTTGGGCTAGGGCGCCCCCAGCCGGCCAGCATTGTCCCAGCGCGCCAGGGGCGCCCGGGCCCGCCCTTCTGCTACAACGTAGCAGCAGCACTTCCTCCCTGCCCTTCCCCCGCTACACTGTGACCGCGCGCGCAAAAAAAAAAAAAAAAAAAAAAAACCCACAAAGAAAACACCCCCCACTCCCTGCCTTGGCCTCGGAATTCTCTTCCTTTGCTAGCTTTTTACCCTTGCTTTAAATAAGGATTCTCTTCCTTTCTCCCACCGTTTAGTCCCGAGGGACCCTTTAAAGAAAAGAACACTCCTGCCCTCTATCCATATCGGTTCACGCCCTAAAAGGGTCTCTTTACGGGAGATCAAAGAAAATAAAATTAATCCAGCAGCTATTAAGTCTTCCATCCACAAAGAACTACGGGACCGCCCCTCGAGAATCGCGGGCGCGCGAGATGCCTATCTTCTCGGAAGGGTACCGCGCAGCGCAGCCCACCCTGGCGCACCGCGTCCCCCACTCCATCCAGGCTCCCCTCAGCCGCCGCCCAGCCTCGCCCCTTCCCCCTCCGGCGAAGCCCAGCCAAGGGGGATGCACACGGGGGAAACCTCGCCTCGCTTTGTCTCGGACTGTTTCCGCATCTCCCTCCCTCCCCAGTCCTTGGACCGTTAGAATACTTTCAAATAAAATCTTACAGAACCACGGTCTTCCCACCGCCAAACCCGAAAGGTCCTTAACAGCTTCCCCAAAATAAGCCAGCCAAGACTAATCCCCCATTTTTCGCAAATTCTAGCTGCAAACGTCTATTATAAATATGGAAAACTTTTGAGGGGCAAAACTTAACTATGGATGTTATGCAAATACATATCACAACCATCACTTATCTGGACTTTTTTTCTTCTTCAAAGAAATATAGTTAAAAAAAGTAGTTTAAAATCCTTACCTTGGCACCGATCTGGTTGCCACACTGACCGGCCTGGATGTGCACGATTTCCCTCATTGTTAAAATTTATTTTAATTTTTTTGCTCGCCTCAAGGTGTGTACGGGGCAAGAAAATGATATAGAATTTTTTTTTTCTGTATTGCTAGTCGCAGGCTGGAAAGATGGGACGTGTCCCGGAGGCTGGAGCAGCGAGGTCCGAATGCAGCCGCAGGAAGGTTCTGAGAGGGAGAAAAGACAGGGGAGGGCGAAGGAGGGAAGGCGGGCAGGGCGGGGCGCGCGTGCGCCTAGACTGGGAGGCGGGAGAACGCGCTCCTCGCGGCGGTCGGGAGACAAAGCCTTACCGAGGCTGGACCTGATTAGTCGATGCCAGTCACGTATAAGACGTCGATTGGTCTCTGCTTGGATGGACGAACGCAAGCCTCAATGGGAGTTGTAGTTCTCCATTGTTGTCCACGCTGCAAAATGAAGGGAGGGATGGGTGGATAGTGGATTTTTGCTTTGAGGGGGTTTTAAGTTTTCTTGTTTACCAAAAATGACCTTGCGCAAGTTTTCTTTCCCCTCTGCCTGAGCTTTTTATACTAAAAGGGTGTAGTTTTCGGGCATACAGGAATTGGGATCTGTAGGGTGCCAGGCGTTGGAAGGTGAAGTAGGCACGCCCTGAATGTTCCCTGCTGCGGTAGCGCTTGGGAAAAGGGCTGCTTAGCTCAGCGAAAACAGGGGAGAAGTGCGGCATCTTGCTCTGCTATCTAATAGCTGGTCCTTTCGTGACCCAAGACATGAACTCCAGTAAGCCGCTGCTCTCCCAGATAGGAAGAAAGAGGGAATTGCCCTCCTGCTATTTTCTTGGAAGTTTTCTAGTGATAATGTTTAGAAACAAAATTACAGCAATGGCTTTTCAGAATAAAGATGTAATTATCTGAGGGTGTGTTCACAGAGTAAGTTGAATGGTTTAGAAAAACTGTTATCTGGAATCTGTGAAGTCATTAGTTTCTGTCCTTGTAAGGGGTTCTGGACCTTAGAGCAGCATTGAAGACACTGCTTTTGCCAGAGAACTATGGGATGAGGTGCCTGAATTTCAGTGCCTTCCAGCCTGCCTCTCTAGACATTTTGGTTTAAGTGTTTTTCAGTTTGCTGAATTCTCTATGTGGCTGGCGGTTGCAATCTTTCAAAAGCCTCAGGATTGAAACAAAAGAGGGAGGCCGCTGGGAGAAATAGGATGGGCTCAGGTTAGAGTGGTGTGCTTCTTAGGGCTTAATTCATTCGATAGATACTAAGTGTCCAGCAATCCAGAAGCTAGGGATACAAAATGAGTAAAAATTGGTTCCCCGGTCTTCAGGATTTTGCAATTTGATGAAAAATGTAAAAATAATGGAGTGTAGTAAGCACTGTAATAGGACGTATATCAAGGTCATCATTCTTAATTCACAATGCATTCAACACATTTCTCCTCACCTAAACAAAAAATAAACATCAAGTTGTTTAAGACCTTCTCTACCCACTTAAAAGAGAATATTTTACGTTTCAGGGCATGATCACAATGAAAGCAATTACTTTGTGGTGGTGGGGAGAGTTCAGAATTTAGAATTAGAGGACTTGTTTCGAGTTCTCTCCCTTACACTAGCTGTAGGAACCTCGGCAGGTCCTGTAACTTCGCAGACTTCAATTCCCTCTGTAAAATCTACTTCTCCCTATTTGATTGTTGTGGTCGGAAGAAAGTGAGATAATGATGCAAAAGGACTTCCTAAAGTATACACATAATCCAATTGTTACTATTCTCTTCTCGTCTTAGTATAATGAACTATGATTTTATCAACCTTCCTCCACTTCTTGAAAGATCTCAATCTTTAAGATAGTTAAGACAGTTCTCCCTCTTCGCCTACGGATCCTTAGGAAAATGACCTCTAAATGTCCATCAGGGATGCAGTCTCCGGGAGGAAAGGACAGGACTAATACTGGGGGGGAGGGGGGGGAAGCCAAATCAAAAGGAATTGAAGTTCCACTGCGATGGGGAGGCCTCAAGCGCCACGCCTACGGGCAGTTCTCCAAACTGCAGCCTCCGGCCACGACTGCAACCCGCGCCTCATTTTCATTTCTCATGAGTCAGCGGACTCCATGTCTGGGAGGACCGAGGAAAGGATCCCGGGCTCTCCGGCTGCAGTCGATGCATCCGGCGATGGCTCAGCAAACCCCTCTATCCGCCGGCGGCGCCCAGACTCTGTGGTCGCGGTTTGGAAATCTGCGCGAGAAGTGGGCGGCGGGGGGTGAAGCGGCGGGGGTTGTGCCTCGGAGCTGCCCAATCGACGTGCCCCATTCCGTGCGCGCAAGGCAGCCTCTGATTACCGCCTCTCTCAACCAATTTCAGGCGCCCAGGAAAAGCCACCCCTTTGAGCTGTTAAGGGGCGGGGGCGGGGCTGGGGGCGAGGCTCTGACTGGGCTTCCGGGTTGGGAGCTTCGTCAATCCTCGCGCCGCAGGGCTGTGACAGACAGCAGCAGGACCCAATCAACGAATCGGCGCTCTCCTGGCACGCGCTCCAGCGCTACCGGGTCGCGGCCGTTACTGGTGGCGCGCGCGCGGGGACTCAAAGTAGGTGAGTTCTGGGGGGCCTCGCCCACGGCTCCTCGGAAGCCATCTTGGTTCTCTCTGAGGGCGGGAGGGGCGTTCCTTGGGTGCGAACGGGCGGAGGATACTTGGAAGTTTGTTTTTCGGGATTATAATACTCATCCTTCCTTGACGCCCCTCCCCGAGTTTAGGTATGAAGGCGGGGAGACGTGGGGTCTGGAGGGAACCCCCTGGGGTGGAGATCAAAAATGGTGGCCCACTGGATTGGAGCCAAGGGTCCTGGGCTCCCGCTGCGTTCGCCATTCTTAAGGCCGGAGTTAGCACTATCCCCATGGACGCGTACTACTTTCCCTGTCAACAGTTAACCTCTGCGGTGGCATCTTTCGGAGTGATTTCCACCCATACTGTGTTGAGTTTTCATCACTTTTCATTTGTCCTTTCATCAGAAGGGCAGGGTTAATTTGACGTTTGGTTTGTGAATGTATCCCGAGCTCTTTGAACAGTACCAGGTGCACAATAGATACTGTCGAATGAATATGATATGGCCTAGGGGAAGACGCAGTTTTGTTAGTCCTGTTCTCCAGAGGGCCTGTGAAGGCAGAAATAGAAATTAATGGTTACAATATAGTGAGAAGAATTAGGGGAAGTACAAGTTCACTGACCAGTGGGGACCATGTGGGTACACGAAGAACACCAGAAGGCAAGGAAGATTCCAGAAAAGTGACCTTTGAACTGAATCATAAAGTATGGGTAAGAGTTGGACCAGAAAACTAGGAGTGAAGGGCCAAGGAACTGGCTAAGGCATGCAGGTGTGGGGAACAACAGAAACAGTGTGTTCAGAAATTGGGGAGAAGGTCCTATGTGGCTGAACCATAGGCTTTGGGGGAGGGGAGCAGGACGTGAGGCTCAGATCATGGAGAGTCTTGCTAAGGAGTTGAGATTTTGTTTTATCCTGTGGGCATGGAAAGCCACCAAATATTAAACAGAGGACAGTATCTTGGTGATCTTGGGCAAGTTCCTTAACCCACCTATGTTCCAGTTGCTTAATCTGATAAATAGAATATAATAATAATAGCTTACAAGGTTCTTGTGAGGATTAAGTGAGTCTGTCATTATAAAGTAACTAGAGCAGTGCTTCACACATAGCAAGCCTCTATGTATGTCAGCTGTTAGGATTCTTTGCAGCTTAGTTTGATCACACAGTGATGTTCTTGTAAAATATAAAACGCATGGGCTTTGCCTCCAAAAGCACATTTATTCCTGTCCTTTCCACCTACCTGCTGTGTTATCCTGAGCAAGTCATTTAATATTTTTAGCCTTGGTTTCCCAAGTGCATGCCTCATATGTCTATTATGCCTGACACATAACACAATACCCAACACACAGCTGATGCTTGGCAAAGTTTAGCTCCCTTTAAAATGTTTTTTTCAAATTGTGGGTTCCAACCCAGTAGTGGATAGTGAAATCAATTTAGCGGGTTGCAGATCAGCATTTAAACAATAGTGGATGGGGGAAAAAAAGAATGAAAATTTTCAGTGTATTGTATACCATAAAGTTAAGCATTGTTTCTCAAAATGTTTGTCTCTGTACGTAAGCACATGCATTTGTATAGTTTGTGTACTTGGGACCTTCTAATATTTATTTCCTCTTCCATAACATTTATTTTTTATTATAGTCCCAAATATTTTTTAAATGTTTCAGAAGGGTAATAACAGGATGACTGTCAGAGGAGAAATGTCAACTTCCACAACTCTCCAGATTTACCCCAGTTATCAGCCTCCTCTTTGAGGCTGTGTGTGTGAACCTGTGACAGAGATGATGATAATGTGTTTCCTTCCCAGGTCATGGAGGACACTCAGGCTATTAACTGGGAGGTTGAAGAAGAGGAGGAGACAGAGAGACCCAGTGAATCTCTGGGGTGTAGCTTGGAGCCCGTAGGGCGGTTGCATATCTTCAGTAGTGCCCATGGACCAGAAAAAGGTCAGAGGTTATTGGATGCTAAAGTACTGGTATAGGCCTCTTATTTTTGTGGGGAGGTCATTGGAGGGTTGTAAGAAGCTTATACATGTTTCAAGGAGATCTGAAAAAATGTTTCACTGGGAATGCAGGGGAGGGGGCTGATTGAGTTGATTGTTCCAGGCGAGTACCCTGGGCTCAGTGGGCTCAATTTTACTTTCGGAGGAGAAGATGAAGAGATTCAAATGGAAATCCAGCATGGTCTGGAAATGGATGGTGGTGATAGTAGCACAACAGTGTGAATGTACGTAATGCCACTGAACTGTACACTTAAAAATGGTTCAATAGTAAATTTTACATATATTTTACCACAATAGAAAAAATCCAATATGGATGGATGGGGTATTGAAGATGAATAACACATTGCTTATATTCTTCAATATTTAGGTGTCCTACGGTCATGTGTGTGTGTATGTAAGTAAAGCGATAGAAGTTTATTAAGTGAAGATAGAGAAAAAGCTCCCAAGAGTGAGGGGTTCTTGACAGGGTTGACTGTCTTTTATTTTTCTTATGTGTGTGGGGATCTTGAATTTGTAATGGAGTACTTAACATGAGTGTTTTCCTGATAGCAGGCCGAGACTCAAGCCTTAACCTATCTGCCTCTCTAATTCTTAGATTTCCCCCTGTATCTCGGGAAGAATATTGTGGGCCGAATGCCTGATTGCTCTGTGACCCTGCCCTTTTCATCCATCTCCAAACAACATGCAGTGATTGAAATCTTGGCCTGGGACAAAGCACCTGTCCTCCAAGATTGTGGCAGCCTCAATGGTACTCAAGTCCTAAGGCCTCCTAAGGTCCTAAGCCCAGGGGTGAGTCATCGGCTGAGGGACCAGGAGTTGATTCTCTTTGCTGACTTGCCCTGCCAATACCATCGCCTGAATGTCCCCCTGCCCTTTGTTTCCCGGGGCCCTCTAACTGTAGAAGAGACACCCAGGGTACAGGGAGGAACTCAACCCCAGAGGCTCCTGTTGGCTGAGGACTCAGAGGAGGAAGTAGGTATGTTTGTGTATTGGGAGGGTGGGTGAGAAGATGGAGATGGTGAGTGTAAAACAGTCAACTTACTCCTTTCTACTCTTTACAGATTCTCCTTCTGAAAGGTGTGTGATGAAAGAACCAAGGACCTCCCCTTTGGCAGCAGTAGTTCCAGAGAGGTGAGTGCCAAAGGGCCAGATACTTGAGTTTTCAAAAGGAGGAGGAAGTAGGATCCATCTCCAAGAGATGCTTATCATGAAAGTGGGCCTGGGGAATCGCACATATTCTTTTGCTCAGGTGAACTTTGATTGAGCACCTCTGATTGTGCCAAGTAGAGAACTAATTGCTGGAGAGAAAACAAAAACAAAAAACAGCTACTCCTTGTGTCTGCCCTTAAGGAGCTCATAGTTGAATGGAGTATTCCTTCTTGGAAAACAGATGCTATAGACTCTTTCCCTTTTCTTCCCTCCACAGTGATGAAGAGGGGCCTTCTCCTGCCCCAGATGGCCCTGGGCCACCATTTGCCTTCAACCTGGACAGTGACACAGATGAGGAAGAAAGTGGGCATCCAGCAGCAGGAGAGGCCTCCTTAGCTGCCAGAAGAGGCTCCACTGCAGAGCCAGAACTGCCTAAATCTGTGGCAACTGAAATGCAGCTTGAAAAGGATCAGTGTTCAGTGAAGGAGAGGAACAATGACACAAAAGTTGAGAGGGACTCAAGGAATGGGGTGGTCCCACTTGGGGCTACTCTGGAGAGAAACCAAACTGCTGGGGAGGACAGTGACACAGATGTAGATGAGAGCAGGCCTGCCGAGGTCCACTGGGAAAGGATCCAGCCTTCTGGCTTCATAGACAGTGATACTGATATGGAAGAAGAAGGGATCCATGCAACCCCAGCTGTGGTTCCTGTGAAGAGGCAAATCTTCCACAGAATTAGTACAAAGAGTCTTCAGGCACCTGCTTTGGTACATCTACAGGAGAGCCCAGCTGGTAGTGATACAGATGTGGAGGAAAGTGAGTTCCAACTGGCAGTCCCTCAAGAAAGAAACCAAGCCTCCATGGTGATTGACAGCAATACAGATGATAAGGAAGAAGTCTTAGCAGCACTCACTTTGGCACATCTGAAAGAGAGCCGAGCCGATACATGGAATAGACACACTGATGTGGAAGAGTTCAGGGCCCAACATGTGGCTCTTCTGGAGCAAAGCCAAACCTCTGCTGGGAGAGACAGTGACACAGACGCAGAGGAGGAGGAGCTCCCAATGGAAAAGAGCAGAACTATTCCCAAGTGTCACATAGACAAGTCACATTCGGAAAAGAGGCAGTCTCCTCTCCGAGACCGTGATCTAAGGGTGGGCGAAGATAAGAGCTCACTTGGGGTTCACCTGGAGAGAAGCCAAGCCTCTGCCACAGTGGACATCAACACACAAGTGGAGGAGAAAGTCCTATCAGGACCAGCTGTTACACTTGTGGAGAAGCATCAGGAGCCTATGGTATGGACAAATCAAACAGATGTGGAAGTAGAAGGGGGCCAAGCAAAGCTACCTATGATGCATCTAGAGGAAGCCCAGCCTCCTCCCCCTGGGGACTGTGAGACACGTGCAGAAGAGGGCACATCCTTAGCAGCCTCAGTGGTGGCAGATACAGGAAAGTGCCAACTTCCGGCAGAAGGGGATGCTGGGACAGAATGGGCTGCAGCTGTTCTTGAGCGGGAGAGAGCTCTTGAGGCGAGGGCCCAGGGTGAGTCCCTTGTGTCACAGGTGGAGCAAGATCTTCTCCCTGTCTCGAGGGAGAACCTTACAGACCTTGTGGTGGACACAGGCACTTCAGGGGAACCCATCCAGCCACAGAGAGAGGGAGCCCAGACCCCCACAGAAAGGGAGAGAGAATTACATGCAGACAGGACCAAGGACTCTGGGGACAACCATGGTGGTAAGTGTTGGCCTTCCTCCCTCGACCCCTAAAAAAAAGAATGCTTATAGGGTATCTTAGTCTATTTGGGCTGCTATAACAGAATGCCATATGCTGGCTGGTTTATAAACAACAGAAATTTTTTCTCCTAGTTGTGAAGGCTGGGAAGTCTAAGATCGGAGTGCCAGTATAGTCATGTTCTACTGAAGACCTGCTTCCTTGTTCATAGGCAACTGTCTTACTGTGTCCTTAGATGGCAAAAGGGCACAAAGGGAATTCTGGGGTCTCTTTTATAAGGGTACTAGTCCCATTCATGTGGCTTCTACCCTCATGACCTAATCATCTCCCAAAGAACTCACCTCCTAATAAAATCACATTGGGAATTAGGTTTCAACATATGAATTTGGGTGGGGATACAAACATTTGGTCCATTGCAGAGGGCTTGGGGTTAGGGAGAAAATGGTAGAGAAAGAGTAAGGAGTTAAGCGTCAGATATGACTTTTTTTTTTTTTTTTTTTAAGATTTTATTAATTTGTCAGAGAGCAGCAGGCAGAGGGAGAAGCACGCTCCCCACTGAGCAAGGAGCCCAATAGGGGATTTGATCCCAGGACCCTTGGATCATGACCTGAGCTGAAGGCAGACACTTAACCGACTGAGTCACCCAGGCGTCCCCACATAGGACTTTTTATTATCTATCTTATATTCCTCCCCTCCTAGATTCTGAAGACCTGGACCTACAGGCTACACAGTGCTTTGTGGAGAGAGAGAATCAGAGCCCAGAAGGTGAGGACATCATGGATGTTGGCACAAGTGGGAGCTGGGAACCCAGACTCGTGGTCCTTGAAGGTTGTGAAAACTGGCACGGGTGGGGCAGGAGGCCAGGAATGGGAGCCCAGAGCTCTGTGGAGGAACTGTGCTTGAGCCAGCTTTTTTTGTGCAGCAGTCCAGAGCATGGAGGATGAAGCCACCCAGGCCTTCCTGGTTACTCTACCCCAAGAGCCTGGCCCTTCCTGTTGCAGTTTGCAGGCCCCAGGTATAAGAAACTCTAGCCTTGGTGCCCCTAACTTGGCATCATTGCTTTTCCCTCTTCATGTTTCTTTCATAATCTTTGACTCTTTTGCTAATGTTTCTCCATCTCCATCATTTTTAAAGAGACTGCTATGAGAACTTCTATATGCATGTGGGGGTCTTAACTTAGACAAATATTAAATGTCATGACTGTCCTCTTTATTCCCAGCTTTCCTTTAGTAATCCACTTAGTTTTATTATTCATGAATTTTTTTCTTTTAAAGATTTTATTTATTTAGGGGCGCCTGGGTGGTTCAGTGGGTTAAGCCGCTGCTTTCGGCTCAGGTCATGATCTCAGGGTCCTGGGATCGAGCCCCACATCGGGCACTCTGCTCAGCGGGGAGCCTGCTTCCCCCTCTCCCTCTGCCTGCCTCTCTGCCTACTTGTGATCTCTCTCTCTGTCAAATAAATAAATAAAATCTTAAAAAAAAAAAAAAGATTTTATTTATTTATTTGAGGGAGAGAGAGCCTACCCATACGAGTGGGGGGGAGGACCAGAGGGAGAGGGAGAAGCAAGCTCCCCGCTGACCAGGGAGCCTGATGTGGGGCTCAATTCCAGGACCCCGAGACCATGACCTGAGCTGAAGGCAGATGCTTAACTGACTGAGCCACCCAGGCGCCCCCTTTTTTCATGAATTTATCTTAATCTTTTCTCAACCTATTAAATTTTCAATCTGCATTTCTCTCTCTCTTTCTCTCTCTGACTTTACTTCCAGGTGCCCTGGATGAGCCGTGGGAAGTCTTGGCAACACAGCCATTCTGCCCGAGAGAGTCTGAGGCCTCTGAGCCCCAGCCCATTGCTGCCCATCTCGATGCCCATGGATCTTGCTCCTCTACACCTAGGACAACACTACAAGCCCAACATCCAGAGATCCCAGTTCATGAAGAGCCACTGGGGATTCAAGGCAGAGGGATGCAGACTGTGGAGAAAGACATGGGTATACCAAGAGAAGCAGCAGAGGGGGTGGCCCCTGAACACCACCCCAACGGTGGACCGTTGAACAGGGAAACCAAGAACCTGCCAGCAGGAGAGAGAGAAGATGTGATAGGAGAAGAAGAATTAACCAGAGGGAAACAGGTGTTAGCTAGAAATAATCAGGGACAAGAGTCTGACCAAAAGGTGAAAAGTGCAAGTATTGAAAGGAATATGGAGAGTTTAAACATAGAAATTGAGATACCCAGGGAAGTACAAGACGAAGAGATAGGAAAGCAGACTCTTGCAAGAGAAATATTTGAGAGAGAAGTAGAGAAACTAGTACTAGAGACAGAGGGTGAACCAAGTGGATTAGGCATCGAGGTACCGGAAGTAAAACTGGAGAGCAGCCCACAGAGAGGGGAAACAGAGAAAGGGAGCCAGGACCAGGAAGAGCAGGCCTCCCGTCTAACACCAGAGCCTAGAGCAGGGACGGGAGACCATCAGGGACTTGCTTCAGACCCAGGAGCTTCTGGGAGCCAGTCAGGTGGATCCCCAATGAGCCCCAGGAGGCAGCAGAGAGGTAAGTGAAGGCAAAGGGAAACCCAAGGTGATACACAGCCCTTGTGCTAATCAACTCCTAAGTGTCTCGACTGCTTACACCTCAGCTCCACTTGCTTTTACTTTCTCTCTAGGCCACTTGACTTGCAAGATGCCAGCTGCTGAGAAGGCCTCTGCGGTGAGAGCTGCTTTTTCTACCTCTTCACTACCCCTTCCCCTGACCTTGCTTTAATCTACTCCTCCATCTTCCCAATTTTCTTCAGTTGTCACCACTCCTTGGCTTCTGTGCCTTTCCTTTCACACCTGTCATTTTCCATATCTGTTTCCCAAGTTCTGTCTCCCTGTACCTGACTCAGAATGTCTATTTTTTTCATGTCTTTTCCCTCTTCTTCCAACCACCCTCTTATTACCATCATCCATCTATGGAGGACACTGCTGGCATGAGGAGAGGTCTGTGGGAACGAGGACTGCTCCCTCCTTAGGAAGTTCCCAGTCTCATGGAAGGGAGGTCATAGATAAGTGAAATACCAGGAACACACTCTAACCATAAAGAAGTATTAAGAACATATCTGAGTACTGTCTCTCTTCTCTCTGCCTCTTCCTCCCTCACTTGCTTCTATATCTCCTCAGGGTGATCAGGAATCTGCAGATGCTTGTCTGCCTCCTGCAGTGCCTGAAGCCTCAACTCCACATCACAACTCCCTCCTCTCTCAGAGTCAAAAACATCCTGCGCCCCAGCCCTTCCTTTCTCCCTCTCCATCTTCTTTAGAGCCCATTCCCAGCACCAGACAAAATGGGAATCAGGAAGTTCCAGAGACTCCCTTGTCCTCAGACATGGAGCCTCTCCACCCAAAATCCAAAGTCAGTCTCCGAGGGTCCTCTAGGAAGACACCCTCTGCAGTTTCTTCTTTAGCCCTTGAACCTCACTCTCCCATCCCCACAGACCAGCGCCTCAGTCCTGAGCTCACATCTCGGGTCACTCGGGGCAGGACACGTAGGTCCTCTGTCAAGACCCCTGAACCAGTTGTCCCCACAGCCCCTGAGCTCCAGACTTCCACCTCCAAAGACCAGCCTGTCATCCCTGAGTCAACATCGCAGGTCACTCGGGGTAGGACACATAGGTTCTCTGTCAAGACCCCTGAACTGGTTGTTCCTTTAGTCCCTGAAGTCCAGCCTTCCACCTCCAAGAAGCAGCCTGTTGCTACTGAGCTCATATCTCAGGGCAGGACCCGTAAATCTGTCAAGACCCCTGAACCAGTTGTCTCCACAGCCACTCAGGGCAGGGCACATAGGTCTTCTGTCAAGACTCCCAAACCAGTTATCCCCACAGCCTCTGAGCTCCAGCCTTCTACTTCCAAAGACCAGTCTGTCACCCCTGAGCCCACATCTCAGGTCACTTGGGGCCGGACACATAGGTCCTCTGTCAAGATTTCTGAACCAACTATCCCCACAGTCCCTGAACTCCAGCCTTCCACCTCCAAAGACCACCCTGTCATCACTGAGCCCACATCTGGGGCCACTCGCAGCAGGATACATAGGTCTTCTGGCAAAACTCCTGAGCCAATTATCCCAAGAGCTCCTGAAGTCCAGCCTTCCATCCCCACAGACCAGCCTGTCAACCCCAAACCCACATCTCGGGGTAGGACACCCAGGTCTTCTGTCAAGACCCCTGAGCCAATTGTCCCCACAGCCCCTGAGCTCCAGCCTACCACCCCCAGAGGCCAGCCTGTCACCCCCAAATGTACATCTCGGGGCAGGACACCTAGGTCT
Organism: Potos flavus; assembly: GCA_028534135.1. Lineage (NCBI taxonomy): Eukaryota > Metazoa > Chordata > Mammalia > Carnivora > Procyonidae > Potos > Potos flavus. The sequence continues at coordinate 106,236,831 of CM052886.1, forward strand.
TCTAGCAAGACCCCCAAATCAGTTGTCCCCACAGTCCCTGAGCTCCAGGCTTCCACCCCCACAGACCAGCCTGTCACCCCCAAACTCATACCTCAGGCCACTCGGGACAGGACACAAAGGTCCTCTATCAAGACCCCTGAGCCAATTGCCCCCACAACCCCTGAACTCCAGCCTTCCATCTCCACAGATCAGCCTGTCACTCCTGAGCCCACATCTCAGGCCACTCGGGGCAGGACACATAGGTCCTTTGTCAAGATCCCCCAACCAACTGAGCCCACAGCCCCTGACCTTGAATCTCTCACCCCCACAGATCAGCTGGTCACCCCCAAGGCTCAGGGTAGTCAGGGTAAGAAACTCAGATCTTCTATAGTAAGTGCTGTGCCAGTTCTTACCACCCCTGAGTTCCAGTCTCCTGTCCCCACAGACAAGCCTATTCCCCCTGAGCCGATCCCTCAAGCCAGTTGCAGCAGGAAGCTGAGGGCCACTAGGAAACATGGGTCCCTCACAGCTCTCATTGTCCATGAGCCCTACTCTGCACTCCCTGAACCTAAATCTCGGTACTCAAGGAACCAAAGACAAGGAGCAGTGAGAGCAGTTGAATCCCTCAGGACCATTCCCAAGCCTACCTTTGCCCAGCTTCCTGAGGCCCCCACTCATGCTACCCAGATCCAAAAAGTAGAGGGAGTAGGCAGATCTGAGTTCACCCCAGAGCCCCTGCCTAAGTCCTCTCAGAGCCGCAAGAGGCCTTTGGCTACTGCGGATTCACCCCCACTTCAAAAACGGCTCCAAAGAGGGGAAGTCATCCAGAACACAGTGTTCCTCAAGGAAAAGGAAGAAGATCTAATGGAGAGGCCAAGGAAGGAGGAGGTGAGGAGGAGGGCTGGGGCCATGAAGCTAGGGAAGGGCTTAGAGGCTCAGAAACTCCCAGCAAGATCTTTCTCAATCCTAGGAGGTAGTGGTTCCAGGACCAGTCAAGAGACAGAGACACCAAACAGAGGAGGAGCCCAAGGGAATCCCAAGCCGCAGCCTTCGAAGGACCAAACCTAACCAAGAGTCCACAGCCCCCAAAGTAGGAGAAAAGGGGCATAGGGCTTGGTGGGAGACAGACAAGGGAGGATGGGAGGAGACCTGGGGGTTTGGAGACAGGCGCTGATGGTACGGGTTGCTGTGCCCAGCTCAGGTTAACCCCCTCCACAGGTACTCTTTACAGGAGTGGTGGATGCCCGTGGAGAGCGGGCAGTGCTGGCCCTGGGGGGCAGTCTGGCCAGCTCAGTGGCAGAGGCTTCCCACCTGGTGACTGATCGAGTCCGACGCACAGTCAAGTTCCTCTGTGCCGTGGGGCGGGGGATCCCCATCCTCTCCTTGGACTGGCTGCACCAGGTGAGAGTCTAAGAGAGGATGTACCATCAGAGATACTGATGGCAGAACACTACTCACATGGTGCTCTAGAAAGTAGTGGGGGAAAGAGGGGTACAGGAGGACAAGGGAGGTGAGTGAGGTGGAAATGCTAGGCAGAAGAGCTGGGTGGTGGGCTGGGCTGAGCCTGTGTGCTGACTGCTACTATCCTTAGTCCCGCAAAGCTGGTTGCTTCTTACCCCCGGAAGAATATGTGGTGACTGATCCTGAGCAGGAGAAGAACTTCGGCTTTAGCCTTCAAGATGCCCTGAGCCGGGCTCGAGAGCGAAGGTTGCTGGAGGTGAGAGGCTGTCTTCTGCCCCGTGCTTCAGCCTTCCCTCCAGAGGCTCCCCAGCTGTTCATGGCCTCTCGGTGCATACATTTATGGCCCCCACCGTTTTCTTCCTCTTAGGGCTATGAGATCCACGTGACCCCAGGAGTCCAGCCCCCGCCACCTCAGATGGGAGAGATCATCAGCTGCTGTGGAGGCACTGTACTACCCAGCATGCCCCGGTCCTACAAGGTATGGGTGCTGTGTTCTGGATCCGGTGAGGTAGCAGTTAAAGAGGTGGCTGGAATGGGAAGAGGTTAGAGAACCAAACAGGTATGGATAGGAGGACACAAGAGTAGTGAGAGGGTGAGGGGAAGCTCTAGTATGTGAAGGGATAGGAATGAAGAAGTCTGCTGATTCCGAGTGGATTTATTTTTATTTCGTATTTTAAAAATTTTCAAATATACACAAAAGGAGAGAAAACCTATTATCACTCAGATTTAACAAGATAGTTTAGACTTTGCTACATTTTCTCCATTTATCACTTTTTTTTTTCTGAACTATTTTAAAGGAAACTGCAAACATCATATTATTTCCCTCTCCATACTTAAAGTATACTTCTCTAAGAAATTATGTACTTTTTTTTTTACATAAACACAATGCCATTATTGATCCATAACAAAATTTACCATAGTTTCTTGGCCATTGTCTTATGCTCCATTAGTCAGATTTCTCCAACTGGCCAAAAATGTCTCTTTACAATTCAAGTCAGGATTCAAACGAGATCCATGTATTGTCACAATTGCACACATCTCTTGATTCTCTTTCACTCTAGAAAAGATCTCCCCCAACCCACCTAGCCTTTTTTTTTTTTGTTTTTTATTCCATTGACTTCCTACAGAAACTAGGTCAGTTGTTCTTTAGAATGTCCCAGTCTGGGTTTTTCTGTTTGCTCCTTTATTGTGTGATTTATCTTGTTCTTCTTTTACATTCCTTGTAAACTATAGTTAAGTTTAAAAGCTTGAATAAATTCAGGTTCAACTTTTCTGGCAAGAGTACTTCTAGCAAGTATGTTTCATATCAGGAGATCTATTTTAGTGATGCTGAAACTGATTAGTAGGTTCTGAACCTATTTCTAGGATTCTTTTTCACCCCTGACTTTGTCTTTGCTCTCTGTCTTTCCCCAGCCTCACAGAGTTGTGATTACATGCTCCGAGGACTTCCCTCGATGTTCTATTCCATTTCGGATTGGGCTGCCCATCCTCTCACCTGAGTTCCTGCTGACAGGAGTGCTGAAGCAGGAAGCCAAGCCAGAGGCCTTCATCTTCTCCACTTTGGAAATGTCATCCTCCTGAAAACATCACCACAGTACTCTTTTCCCTCCTAGACCAGTAAATAAAGTGTTAGAAAAGATTTGGAAGAAAGAACCTAGGGTTTTAGAAAGGTTTGGGATATACTGACCTGATTTGTCTTGGAACATGGGTGGGGCTGAAAAGGCTTATGGGTAAACAAAAAGATAGGGAGATTTGGAGCCACAGATTTCTTAAATGGCCACTTAAGAGTTGGGTAATCCCATACGCAGATATCTTAAGTGGCTACCCTTAGCAGGACTGGTGTACTTAACTGCTCTGTGGCACACACTGTCCTGCCTTCTGTTTGGAAGCCATTTCTCTTCCTCTTTTACTGGGATTCTTACTCATCCTCTGAGAGATAGTGGAAACAATTTTAGTGTCAAGAACTTGAAGGGATACTTGGAGTGGGTAATTTGAGGTTGGAGTTATGGAATGCTCTAAAATATTTTCCTTTCTTCTCACTCCATCTTGTTAGAAGCATTCTTTAGCTTTGACTTTGAGCAAATCTCTACACTTTTCTGGCCTGCTTTCCCAGTATTTATAAAATTAGAGCTTAGGTTTAACCTCTGATAAATAAATATTCACTCTGTGCCTTATGGTGTAGTGCAGTTTTTTTTAACATACCTGAAATTTAAATTTTACTTATTTTTTTTATTTTTAAAGTAAGCTCTATACCCAGCGTGGGGCTTGAACTCACAACCCTGAGTTCAAGAATCTCACGCTCCACCAACTGAGCCAGCCAGGTGCCCCTTAAATTTAAATTTTAAAAGTTGGTTGATTACAATGATGTGGAGAAATTGGAACCCTTATTATACATTGATGGTAGGCATATAAAATGGTTCAGCTGCTGTGGTAAGTAGTCTGACAGTTTCTCAAAAAATTAGACCTAGACTTACCAAATGACCCAGTAATTCCATTAGGAGGTATATACCCAAAAGAATTAAACCTTGTGCTCAAATACTTGTACACAAATGTTCATATCAGCACTTCACAAGAGCCGAAAGGTGAACAGAAAAATGTTCATCAGCTGTTGAATAAATACATGTGGCATATCCATAAATGGACTATTATTCATCCATAAAAGGGGATAAAGTACTGATTCATGCTACAGGGTTTTGAGGATGAACTTCAAAAGCATTATGCTAAGTGAAAGGAGCCAGACACAAAAAGTCACCTTGGATGATTCCACTTATATGAAATACCTGGAATAGGTAAATGCATAGAGACAGTAGAGTGGTGGTTGCCAGAAGCTGGGAGAAGGGGAAAATGGTGAGTGACTGTTTAATGGGTACAGGGTTTTATTTTGGAATGATGAGAATACTTTGGAACTAGATAGAGGTAGTGATTAGACACGTTATGAAGGTATTAAATGTCATGAGATTTTTCTCTTTAAAATATTAATTTGGGTGCCTGGGTGGCTCAGTCGTTAAGCATCTGCCTTCGGCTTAGGTCATGATCCCAGGGTCCTGGGATAAGCCCCACATCCAGCTCCCTGCTCAGCAGGAGGCTTGCTTCTCCCTCTCCCACTTCCCCTGCTTGTGTCCCCTCTCCCCCTCGGTCATTCTCTGTCAAATAAAATCTTTTTTAAAAATTTAAAATAATTAATTTTATGTTATGTGAATTTCACTTTAATGAAAAAAAGGTGGGTGACTAGTTTGTGACTTTTCTGCAACTGAATTATACTTAAGTTTGTAAAACTTTGGTGTAGTAGAATGAGCACGAGCTTTGCTGACTTTTAATACTGCTGACTTCTAAACATATGAACATGTCTCAATATATGTTAAGCACAGCCATTGTAGGTGTGGCACATGGTAGGACCCAAATAAATGTTAGTTCCCTTGCACAACTCAGAGCCTGTACTGTGTGAAACTGTCTATGGCCTGGAGGTCCAGGGGATTCCTTACAGTACCAGCTGCCTCTATATCCCCATTTAGCACTCATGTGCACTCTTACTTAGTGACATTGAATTGCTCCAGTTTAAATTTCTGGAGACTAGAGACCTTTTCTTACACTTCCAATAAATACTATAGCTTGTAGCACAAGTAAGAAGTATCCCTATCACTCAGGGTCCTAGCAGGAAATGATGACACTGTCAAATTAGGGTAATTTAGAGAAAGTTTAATAAAGTGAAATTTTCAAAGAAATTGGGAGAGCGTAGAGAAATCATAATGTTGCAGTGCTCCAGTACCCATAGCTCTATTGTGACCACCTCTAAGTCCTAAAGGTTGAGAGGAGGGAGCAATTTTGCAGAGAGGGCTTCCTCAATAAAAGTTGTGATTTTCATTGATGTAGTCCATTCAGGACAACCTCTTGAAGCAGAAAGCAGGGTGGAGGGTGCATCTGGAGGGAAAACGTAAGATGTCTGGTAACAGTTTACAACAGCATTGATTAAGAGAGGAGGGTAGGAGTACTGAGGCTCAGGGTGGAGGGAAATAATAGGCTGTGGGATGCTGCCTGGCCATTGTCTCATTCATAAGCCCACAGGACTAGCATGTCATCTTGGTAAATTTTCTTTGTATTTCTTCTGTCCGTAAGCCAAGAGATTTCACTTAATGATGTCTAAGTTCCCTGCTATGGTCATAGCTACTGTGACTAGGCCTTAGCAACATGATCTTTAATTCTGATGGAGGAAAATCTGTCTTTTATTTGCTTTTCAGATATATTAGTCTGTAGGTATTACAAACAGGTCTGAAGGAAAAATATGTTCAGGCAGAAGATCTTAGCGATTTCTCGCTAGTAAGTGGGGTCATACTAATAAGCTTGCAGAGTGAAGTCATAGATAGTTAATTATCACAGGCTTGGATAAAATTAGCCTGCTACAAAGTTTACAACAAATAAAATTTTCTCTCACAAATATTTTAACGTTGTTATTCTCATGATTACAAAACAACAGCCTTTGGCATTGTTAGAAATAATCTGTGTTACAGAGAAGTTTTCTGTCCTTGGCAAGTGGAGAGAATAAGTTACAGAATAAACATTACTTTATGGTAAAATAGTCACTAACTCTTTAACAAGATGTAATAGGTGATTCAGAGTTTTGGGTTCTCAGCCTGGGTCAACAATCTTCCGTTCTCCTCTCGCCGTTTATTATTGAAGTATTAACTGAGGCTTTGTAACCTCCGACTCTGGCTAGGTTTTCTGGCTAAGGTTACAGAAAGGGGGGCTCATAATTCTCGGTTTCTACAAGAACTCTGAGAGGAACTGTCTTCATTTTAATTGAGACAACTAGCCGAGCTGCGATTCAACCCACACGAGGGGCTGCAGAGCCTCCGCCTTCTCCACTTGTCACTCGGAATTCTAACTTTCCCTTCTGTGACGCAGCGACTGCGGGCTGGGTAAAAGCCCCTGGTACCCGCCCAGCCGGCAGAAAAAAGAGCGCGCCGCAGACCCGAGCCCCGGCATTTGAGGGAAGGAGCCCCGCCTTTCTGGGCAGGACCCCGGGCGGGGGCGGGGCAGGACCCCGGGCGGGGGCGGGGCGGGGCCTGTAGCCGCGGGAATCCTAAGCCCGCCCCCTTCCCCACCCCTCCGTGTGTCGCCATGGCCCCAGCTCTGCTCCTGATTCCTGCTGCCCTCGCCTCTTTCATCCTGGCCTTTGGCACCGGAGTGGAGTTCGTGCGCTTTACCTCTCTTCGGCCACTTCTTGGAGGGATCCCGGAGCCTGGTGGTCCGGGTGAGCGGGAGGGATCGAGGATGAGCTCTGGGCCTGGAGGTGGAGTCGACGAGGTGGGGGAGGGCGGGGCTTGGAGACAAATGACAGGGGAAGTCCTCGAGAGGGAACTAGAACGGTGAAAGCCGTAGAAGCTTCTGGGCAGACCAGAGGGCTAAATTAGGAACTCAGGGATTAGCGGTTTGGAGAGGCGAGAGAGTGAGGACTGAGTGGGGAAGAAAAGGGCGATAAGCAGAGGAAAGGAAAGTGCTTTTAAAGAGAGGACTATGGAGGGGAGAGTGTTCAAAAGAGGGAGCATTTGGAGCACCGAAACAGAGTCAGTCCAATGGTTGCCTCTCCAGCCATGACTTTTGTGGTCACTCTGCAGGAATCTTCCTCCCCACCCTGAAGGAGGCCTGGGGAAAAGGGAAGAAGCAGGGAATGGAAGAGGTGGGCAAAGCCTGGAGAGGAAACATTAAGACTCTTGAAAGCATTAAGGGTACATGGCCTGGGGCCCCAAGAGGAGAGTAGGATAGGGGGTGTTTCCCATAACCCTCTTGATCTTTTGTCCCTTTCTTCAACTCCTCCAGATGCCCGCCAGGGATGGCTGGCTGCCGTGCAGGACTGCAGCATCCTTGTCCCCCTGGCTTGGGATCTGGGTCTCCTCCTACTATTCGTGGGGCAGCACAGCCTCATGGCAACTGAGACAGTGAAGGCGTGGATGTCTCGATATTTTGGGGTCCTTCAGAGGTCACTGTATGTCGCATGCACTGCCTTGGCCTTGCAGGTATGAGGCCTTGGCCACTGAGTCCCAAGGGAAACTGTGAGAAGGGTATCCTAGATTGGAGGGGCAATGGACCTTCTGAAAATGTGGGTTTAAGAAGAGAGCTGAGGGTGTTCAGGACTCTAATCTCAGCTTCCATTCCTCCACAGCACACATCCTCCTTATCGAGACTGGTGTACCATTACTCATTCCCCAAGCAGATATGTGCATTCTCACTTTTGCAACCTTGTTCATGTTGTTCTGCAAGAGATCCCCTCGGTAACACCTCTTTCAGGGCTACCCTTTCTTCAAAACCACTTCCCTAGGTCTCAAAAGAAGGCTTTCCAGTTAGCACTCATTTGTCTTCTCAGTGAGTGCTTGGCATAGGCTACTTTATGTACCTATCTGGTCACCCCCATCCGCTCTGCAAGCCCTCAGGGTAGATATGTCATCCTTACATCCTTGGGACCCCACGTAGCACCCCCTATGTGGTGACTGTGATGCTCATGGTAAAGGTGGGGAGAGCTGCAGGTCAGCCTGGGGTGGGGGCAGCCTCTGGGTCTAGGTCTTTCAAGGGTAGGCTGCTGAGATACCCAGACCCTCATCCTTCCCTAGTTGGTGATGCGGTACTGGGAACCTGTACCCAGAGGCCCTGTGTTGTGGGAGGCTCGAGCTGAACCATGGGCCACCTGGGTGCCCCTGCTCTGCTTTGTGCTCCACGTCATATCCTGGCTCCTCATCTTCAGCATCCTTCTCGTCTTTGACTACGCAGAGCTCATGGGCCTCAAACAGGTGAGGCTCCCAGATTCCTACCTGAGACCTAGGATTCCTTCTAGAATGCCTTTTTCCCTTCTAAGGATTTCCCTCCTCCTTCTCGCATGCTCTTCCACTTTCCTCTTCTTTCAACTCCCTTACCTACTTCCTTTCTTATAAGGTAGTCTCCTCTCAGCTTTCTGTCGAAGGCCTGAAACCATGGACCTCCTGGGACTGGGGAAGGTTCATAAACCAGAGATGAGAATCAGGGGCCCCGGTCTCGGGAGGGTGGTTCTTGGGGCCTGAGTTACAGAAGGGGAAGTTTCCTGGAAGGGGAGGAAAGAGGTAGCTAAGTTGCAAAAGGGGCTTGATCCCATTTCTGAGCTGTTCTCCCTCCTAGGTGTACTACCATGTGCTGGGGCTCGGTGAGCCTCTGGCCCTGAAGTCTCCTCGGGCTCTGAGACTCTTCTCGCACTTGCGCCACCCAGTGTGTATAGAGCTGCTGACGGTGCTGTGGGTGGTGCCCACGCTGGGCACTGACCGCCTCCTCCTTGCTCTCCTCCTTACCCTGTATCTGGGCCTGGCTCACGGACTTGACCAGCAAGACCTCCGCTACCTCCGGGCCCAGTTACAAAGAAAACTCCACCTGCTCTCCCGGCCCCAGGAAAGTGAGGCTGAGTGAGGAGCTAACAGGCACTTCCTCTCCTTTAACATCCAGGCCCTGGCTACTTCAGACCAGAAGCCTAAATCCATGGACTGAAGGGGCTGTCCCTTCCCCTGTTTGAGCCTCCACTCCTTGGGCCCAGCTCCATATCCTAAATTCTGAGTTTCAACCACTAGACTCCAAGATCTACTTCTCACCAGCCAGGAAGAGGGGGTGGGGAACTTATCTGTCTCCTCACACCTTAGGGCTTGACCTCCCCCCCCAACACACACCTTAAGAACCTCCTCATAAGGAAGAAGGGTAGGGCTGACCACTTCCCTCCCACTGTTACTCCCTTCTACACCTCAGGGATCCCCTTCTCCTCCTCTGGCTTCCCTTTCTAGGAGTGGAACCAGGATCTGCAGGTTCGATGGTAATGCCTGCCCTTCTCCAGGCTCCAAGTGCCAGCCCCCTGACTATCCTTGCCATCTCCTTAGGCCATGGCCCTGGGCTCTGTCCTCTAACCTAGTTGAGAGGATCCTCCTGCTCTTCATTTTGGGTGACTAAGAGCTCTCTGCTCTCCCGGGGAACACGTGCAGCAGAAAAATAAAATTCAGACTGTTTTTTCTACATACGGTATGCGGTCTATCAGTGTCTCTCTAGCTAGATGCTTGACTTTGGGAAGGAGGGCAAGCGGAGCCCGGGCACGCCAAACTCGAGTCTGGGCAGCCACCGCGCCCTCTGGCGACCGCTGGGTGGCAGGCCACTCCGGCAGACCCACCCCCACCTCCCCAGAGAGGCCCAGTCCCCCTTCCTCCAAATCCCCCAGTTTCCCTCGCTGCAGACCAGGGGACCCGTGGGAGACAGGTTGAAGCCAAAGAGTGGGGCAGCGGCTCCGATGTGGGAGCCAGTTCCCATAGCCGTTGGCTTCTGAGTACTTCTCCTGCCGTCCCGCTCTCCACGGGCCCACCATAGCCTGGTGGCGGTCCCGGACCCCGAAGTAACAAAGGCTGGCGGGGGGAGGCAAAAGCGTGGGGAGGAGCGGCAGGAGATGGGAAGGGCGGGCCCGGCTGTAGCAGCTGCTGCTTCCTCTCTAAGTCCCTCGAGGGGCCTGAGTCACGGGTGGCTGCCTTGGGTCGGCGAGCTCGGGGCGAGGGTCTGGACACCTGGGTTCTCCGGGGCTACCGAGAGGGAGCGGGGTGTGGTCCCTGGGGACAGAAATGGAGGGCCAGGGGTCGCGGCGGGAAAAGGGGAGTCCGCCAGCCTAGTCCCACGTGGGGTCTCTGGAGCGAGGCCCCGCCCCTCGGGCCCCGCCCCGCGCCCCCTTCCCTCTCCGCATTGTCCTCAGACAAAGCGGTCGCCGCCCCTCGCCCGGCCCCCAGGTCTCTGTCTCCGTCCCTCCTCCTCGACTCCCCTCTTTCCCTCCTCCTCCTCTCCTTCCCTCCTCCCCTCCCTCCTGTCTCCGGATCTCCCTAGGTCCCACTCTCCTCCTCTTCCTCTCTCCTCCTCCCTCCGGACGCCAGGCTCCTCCGCACCCCCTCCCCTGGGAGCCCCGCTGGCTCGTGAGTTGACTGAGGGGCTTCAGACTTGGGGAGGAGGTGTCTCCCCTTTCCCGTCCCCGGCCCGGACCTTGGGCTGTCTCCTCTTTGTGCCGAGATTGCCTGTCTGAGCGGTCCGAGCTGGGTGGGACTGGCCGGCTATGCCAGGGCTCCCTGAGAGCGGACGGGCAGGCTCAGGGGAGCGGAGCCGTGGAGCGGGTCCTCCGCACGCCACGGTCCCGGGCCCAGCCGGTGGGAGAGGCTGGCGGTGGTGACGGGACCGAGTGGGGGTGGACGCCAGGGTTCTGAGAACGTGCTGGCAGCCCAGACACCCGGGTTCCGAAAGTCCCCAAGGGAGGGTATTTCCCCAGAGCTGCCTGGGGGCGGAGTGCCGGGTGGCGGCTGGGGGGCCGGAGAGGCGTGGCCGGAGCGGAGCTGGGAGGGGAGCCTGGACCTCCCAGGCCCGCGCTGAGACGCGCCCGGCGGCTCCCGAGGAGCTCCATTTCCCCTCTGCCCCCCCCCCGATTCCCCTGCTCCCCTAGACCTCTCCACTCCCCGCACCTCCTCACCGCCCCGACACCCCCTCAGGTCCCACCACCCCCTCTCGGGCGGGATTCCCTGGTCTCCCTTCCCACTCTAACCGCCCCTGGGGTAACGGTGGGGAAGCCTCGCCTGAACTCTAACCACCCCCCACCCCTCCCAGCCTCTCTTTTCTCTCTCCTCTCTCATTCCGACTTTTTCCGCCTTTCTCTCCTCTCACATCCTTGGGACTCTCTGATACCATTAACCCTGCGCTGCCAAATCTGACTCCTGCCTCTTTGCCCTGAATCTCTATTCTTCCTCTCAGGGCCACGACCCCACCCTCACTTGGCCCACAGCTTTTTCACTTTGTTTTCCTCTTTCTTTGCCCTCCATCTTCTTACTCTTTCCCTCTGTCTTTACCCTCAGCTCCTGTGCCCATCTCTGTGTCCCACCTCTCCCCCATCTACTTCCTCTCCCCCACCCCATCTCACCCCTGGGCCTCTGGAGCCTCTCTTTCCTGTTCTCCGGCCCCAGCACTCCCCACCCTCACCTCAGCGTGACCATGGCCACCATCCCAGACTGGAAGCTACAGCTGCTAGCCCGGCGACGGCAGGAAGAGGCAGCCCTTCGTGGCCGGGAGAAGGCAGAGCGGGAGCGTCTGTCCCAGATGCCAGCCTGGAAGCGGGGACTCCTGGAGCGGCGCCGGGCCAAGCTTGGTCTGTCTCCAGGAGAACCTAGCCCTGCACCTGGGACTACAGAGGCTGGACCTCCAGACCCAGATGAGTCAGCCGTCCTCCTAGAGGCCATTGGACCAGTGCACCAGAACCGATTCATTCGGCAGGAACGCCAGCAGCAGCAGCAGCAGCAGCGGAATGAAGAGTTACTTGCAGAGAGAAGGCCTGGGCCTTTGGAGGCCCGAGATCGGAGACTCGGCCCTGGGGAGATGCGGGATCAGAGCCCCAGAGGAAGAGAGTCAAAAGAGGATCGGCTCAGTCCCAGGGAGGCCAGAGAGAGCAGGCTGGGGATAGGGGGAGCTCGAGAGTTGAGCCCCAGGCCTTCAGAGACTTGGGACTGGAGGCAGAGCCCTGGAGAGGCTGGAGACAGGAGCTCCAGACTGTCAGAAGCCCGGAAATGGAAGCTGAGCCCCGGAGAAACTCCAGAGTGGAGTCTGAGACTGGCGGAGCCTGGAGAACAAAGCACCAGGAGAAAAGAGGTGGTGGAAAGTAAACTGAGCCCTGCAGAGTCTGACAACCAGAAGTTGGGGCCGATAGAGTCGCATAAATGGAGGCCTGACTCTGGAGAGTCTCAAGAACAGAGCTTGGTACAACTGGAGGCATCGGAGTGGAGGCTGAGCTCAGAAGAAGAAAGAAAAGACTGTTTGGAGGAATGCAGGAGAAAAGAAGAGAGACCAGTTCCAAAGCTGGCCTCAGAAGAGATTAGAGAAGTGTCAGAGACCCTGACAAGGGAGGCTCCAGACAGCAGCTCCAGAGAAGTGGAGGCAGCAGAGCAAAGGCCCAGCCCAGTGGAGGATGGTGAGAGGGGCCTGAGGCTGACAGAAGGATGGAAATGGACCCTGAACTCTGGAAAGGCTCGAGAATGGACACCCAGGGACACAGAGGCTCAGACTCAGAAACCAGCCCTGCCAGAGTCTGCTGAGAAGTATCTGGGGCCTCTTGGTACCGAGGCTGGAGAAGGGGAGGCTGAGAAGGAGAAGGTGGGGGCTCAGGGCAGGCCTCTGAGAACCCTGCAGAACTACAGCTCTGTGCCCTCCCCCTTCCCACCAGAGGACACTGGGACTGGAGGCTCTAGAAAGCAGGAAGAGGAAGCAGTGGATCTCCGGCCCCCACCAGCAGCCCCTCTGTCTCCCCCACCCCCAGCCCCACCTGCCCCCCAGTCCCCTGGGGATCCCCTCATGAACCGTCTGTTCTATGGGGTGAAGGCAGGGCCAGGGGTGGGGGCCCCTCGCCGCAGTGGACACACCTTCACAGTCAACCCCCGGCGGTCCGTGCCCCCTGCAGCCCCCACCACTCCCGCCACCCTAGCCACAGCTGATACAGCAGTCCCTGGAGCTGGGAAGAAGCGGTACCCGACTGCCGAGGAGATCCTGGTTCTAGGGGGCTACCTCCGCCTCAGCCGCAGCTGCCTCGTAAAGGGGTCCCCTGAAAGGCACCACAAACAGGTAGGGAGCAGCCAAGCCAGACTTCTCAGAAGCCTGCTCCTCAGTTCTCTCTGGCCTTTCTTTTTTATATCCCCGTGTTCTTGTCCTCCTCTATTCTTTCTTGTTAATTCCTGCCACCACCCTTCCTCCACTACACACACCCTTCCTTCTTGTAGAGCTCATTTTCCATTCATTTCCAAACCTAAGGATCCTGCCCCAAATCAAGTGCTGTCCCTCGGTGTGTCTCACAGGGTGTGCCCAGGCTGCTCACTCTTCATTCCCTCAGGCTCTGGGTCCAGCCTCCCCACCCCTCTCAGTTCCCCCCTCCCCCCCAGCCCCATTTCCTTCTTTTCCTCTGAGTCTGTGACTGAACCCAGCCCTTCTGGTGGGAGACCTGAACCAAGGCTACACAGCCTAGAATCTGTGAGAGCAGGGTCATCAGGTTGAAAGCACATAATAGCCTTCCAGGGTAGTGAATGTTGGGGCAGGAAGCCTGCAGAGGCACAGGGGGTGGCTTTGGGGTTGGAAGAAAATGGAGAAGTGAGTGGAGAAAGGTCTCAGTCCCAAGGCAGAGAAGGCAGAGCTGAATGAGGGGATGTCCTAGGGTGGGGCAGGGGAATGGAATAGGGCTGGAGAGCAGAGAGAAGACTTTTGAATCCCGAGCCTTGCTCCATGGGAGAGGCGCACACAGAGGCCATTCGAAGTGGGTGACCTCAGGGTTGCACACCCCCAGCTGGGCCACTGCTTTAGACAGTGCCCTCTTCTCTCTTGGGACAAGAAAAGCCTTCTCTTCTTCCAAAATCCTCCCCCCACCTCACTCCCCTTTTTCCTTCCTCCCTGGGCTTCCCCTCCCTCCAGGACTGGCTCAGCAGTTGGTTTTCCCCATTTTCCCCTCTCTTCCTGATGCCCTGGTCTCTCCCTCCTTTGGGGTAGCAAAAGAGAGAAGTGAATTTGGAGGCACTGTGCTGAGAGCAGGGAATACAATGGGAATTGGGGACAGGGGTGGGGGCTGAGGCCAGGAGAGGGTCAGAGGTTAAAACTGGAAAAAAAGACAAAGTGCAGGAAGTGGGAGCAGCTAGAGTTCTTGCCCTGGCTTCAGCCCAACCCCTTCCTTACTCACCAACCAGTTTCCAACTTGCAAATCTCTAAGGAGAGAGAAGACCCTGCACCTAACACATCTCCCAGGGATGGGGAAGCCCTTCCTAGTCTCCAGGCCTCATCTCATCTGACATCCTCAGACTTGATTTTTTTGTGTGTCCTCTGTCAGTGGGAAACCACAGAGACAGAGACCTAGATTGAGCTTGCAGGTCACTTGATCCCCCAATTCATCTTCATGTGGAGCTCAAGCTCCCACCCCTGAGCCGTGGTACCCGAGTCTGTCCTGAGCACTCTGACTGCTACCAGCCCCTTCCCTTTGGGCTGGGCAGATGTGAGGAGGTAGGTCAGGAACTGCCAGGATGAGGTGTTCAGACAAGTCACTTCCTACGAGGTTGGCCGGTGCCTTTGGGGAGGAACAGCAGAGGGAGGCATGAAGTTTGGGGCCCAAAGCTGGGGACCATGTGAGTGCAGGGCAGGACCTGTGATAGTGACCCTACCTAGGTCCGGGAATAGGGGAGCCGGAAGCAGATCACCCAAACAGGAAGCCTGGGGTGGGGACCGGAAGGCTGGTAGGGCTGAGTGGGGAACCGCTGGGCCCTGGGCCTGCCAGAACTTCTCAGGATGTGGTGAGAGAATAAGGAAGCCCTGGCTGCTCTGGGGGTGGGGGTGGGGAGAAGCAGCACAGAGTTTTCTAGACCCAGACACCTCCCCCTCCACCCCGTCTCAGGCCTCCTTCCCTCTCTCTGCACCCTGCTCAGAGGGGACTAGTGTGCCTTGTCCCAGCCCTGACCCAACCTACTTGCTTGGGGACCAGAGGACTGCCCCCACCTCCTAAATATTTAACTTCTATTTGCAAGCTAATGCCATCAAACATATCCTTGCCATGGGAAAGAAATCCCAGCCTGTGGCTGGTGCCCTTCCCCAGAGGCCCTTCTAGCTGAGAGATGGGCTCCTCCCCTCTCTGGTCCCCTTGTGACTTTATATAGCTGATGGGAGAGGAGCAAGTGAGTCACACCCCTCTGTCTCCCCACCCCCCTTCCCCAACTCCCATGCAGGCTGTGCATTCCTGAGAAGCCCAGTCAGAAGTTGGGGCGGGGTGAGGGGTGGGATGGGGGGGTCAGGAGAGAAGCAGGGTTGGGGAAGAAAGACAAACATGACTGAGAGCAAATAAAATGAATCCTTTTTCAGAGTGGATAATAAACTGTGGAGTTTGTTATCCCAAAAGGGGATGTGAAAAGAAAACAAATGGGTCCCCAGAAGTCTGGATAAATCTGTCAATTACAGAACCAGAAGTGGTCCCTTTTGAACAGCTGGAATGTAAGGGGTCTGGCTGCTGTCACTCATTTCTACCAGCAGTTCCACAGACAGACTGTGTACCTCCCACATTGTTCCCTAGTGTTGATTCTCTGTGGGGACCACCATCTGAGGTTTGGACCAACCCTTCCTTACTCTCTGCAGCAACTTTCATGCTCTTATGGACAGCAGACACAAGATCACAAATAAGTAAATTCTCTGGTACATTAGAAGGTGGTAGTAGGTAAATGATTATGGGGAGGGGGGGATTTAGAACAGGGTAAGTGGAACCTTCAGGGCCAGAAAGTTGGGAGAGTGAATATGAATTTCAAATAGGGTGACTGGGAGACGGGGAGCCATGGGGATATTTGGGGGAAGAGTGTTCCAGGTAGAAGGAATAGCCAATGCAAAGGCCCCAAGACGGGAGTGTCCCTGGTGGGCTTCGAGGAACCTTGACCAGGGTGGCCAGAGTGGGAGCAGATGCCTGATAGGTGAGGTGGGGCGTGGCACAGTGGGAATACCCTGTGGGCCTTAGTCAGGCTCTAGCTTTTCCTCCCGGTGAGATGAGAAGCCAGTACATGGTTTGGAGCCAAGAAGTCTCTGAGTTCCAGCTTCCCTTGGGGACCCAGGTTTCGCATTCCGCACAGCCCTTAGCATCCACGTGTACAGCCACCCTCCAGGAAGCAGGGCCCAAGCCCTGAGTTTCCCAAACAGGTGCCTGGGAAGTAGATCATCTGGACCTTTCCAAGTAGTTCACATGGAATCCTCCTGTTTGTCTCTTTAATCGCTTTGGATCCCAGAGTTAATCCCCTGCCCCCTGAGCTCCTTAAAAGGGCAAAGGGAAAGGGTGGAAAGGCAGTGAGAAAAGCTGGGGCTCGCCTGCTCTTGGGACAGTGTGTGGATTTTCTGCCCCCTCCAGTCACCCTCTGTCCTTTTGCCTCTGTTTCTGCTTGCCTCTCCTGGTGCATTCTCCACCCCAACCTGTGTTTGCATGGACTTTCCTCTCTGCCCCTGTCACTTCCCCCAGCTGTACCTTGCAAGGACTCAAAGGCCCATCTCCCCTGTGTGTTAGGGGAGAGTCTCGTTTCCTCTGGGCCTTTTGGTAGGTCTCTTTTTTCCTCCCAGGCCCCAGCCCCACTTTGTTGTCGGTCCACTCCAGCTATAGAAGAATGAGGGGAGCAGGAGGGCACCAGAGTCAGAGTCCTGGGTTTCCCAGGAACTTCAAGGCACTAAGGGTGTGGAAACTAATGTGCTTGGCTTTGCTTTTGCCTGGGACTGCCTCCAGCCAGCTATTTTCTGCCAGCTCAAGCTTCTTTCCTCCTCCAGGAACCCTTCCTGGTTGCCCTCGCAATGCCCAAAGAGTCAGTTCTGATTACAGGAGTTATCTCCATATATTTTCATCTCTTTTTATCCTTCTACCACCCACAGTCTAAAGGGTTGGAACCCAAGGCCTGTATTACTTCTGCCACCTGTGGCCAAAGCTCAGGCCAAAGTCTGATGTTTTGGAAATGGTATGATAGAAGTGGGAAATTATGGGATTAGAGAGCCTGTATCAAAAGGAAAACTGGACCCCTGGGGGACCTCCCCCCGCAAAGTCAGTGGGGTGCCCAAATCCAGCTCCCCTCCCCCCACCTTCTATGTGCTCCGCTGGGCGCTTCCCCGACTAAACTCGGGGCCTCCCCCCTTCTCTCCCACTCTCAGCTCAAGATCTCCTTCAGCGAGACAGCGTTGGAGACCACGTACCAATACCCCTCCGAGAGTTCGGTGCTGGAGGAGCTGGGCCCGGAGCCTGAGGCTCCCAGTGCCCCCAGCCCCGCAGCGGCCCAACCCGACGACGAGGAGGATGAGGAGGAGCTGCTGCTGCTCCAGAGAGAGCTCCAGGGCGGGCTGCGCACCAAGGCCCTGATAGTGGGTGAGCGGAGGCTCCGCCTGTCCAAGGGCACCCCCTGGTGCTCAGAGCCGGCACTGCGGTCCGGGAGGGAAAGGAAGGAATTAATGTTGGCGCTTGGAAGAGACTTGACAGGACCTCTAGCCCCACCCGCTCCCTTACAAATGGGGAAATCGAGGTCTTGGGAAGTGAGGTGCACAAGGGGTCTCCAGATTTCAAAACCAGGACTCTTTCTGAGCGCTCTAGTGTGGTTAAAAACACAGGGTTTGGATCAGACAGGCCTGCATTTGAATCCCATCTTGTCTCTTCCCTGTGGTGTATGTAACCTCCAGGAAATCACCTGATCTCTGGCCTCCGTTTATTAATTCTGAAATGGGGTTGATAATAACCACCTCCTGGGGTTTACTGAGAGGGTTCAGTAATTTTTATGAAGCACCTTGGAACTCTGAACATCAAATTAGTTTGCCCTGTCTGGGGTTATTGTGTGATTATTAAACAAGTTGTAAGAATGCTTGGCACAGAATGCAAGCCACATGAATGATGGCCGCTGTACTGTAGTAGCAAGCACTCGCCATGGAAGATATTATAAGCCTTACGTTCAGTGTGGAGGGTAAGTGGGAAAGGTGGGAGGCCCCCACTCATTCCCTACCATTATTGCTTCCTCTCCCACAGATGAGTCCTGCCGGAGGTGACCCTCTTTCAACATAGGGTCTATACCCCCGTTTCCCGGAACTGAAGATCCTGGAGCCCAGAAGATTAAGAACAGAGAGACCCTGAAAACGAGCTTGGCAGGGAAGGGCAACTGACATCTTCCAACTTGCTTTTCTCATCCTGTTTATGGGGGCAGAGCTAGTATCCCAGTTTCCACCCTCACCAAAGGTCCCTGGTTTGAGTGTGTCAGATATGCTGGTGGCATCCTAGGTGGTTCAGACATGAGCATCAAGTCCTGAGGAGGATCACGGCGCTCACTGGGACTGGAGCTGGAGCACCTCCTCCATCTCCATGGGCAGGATACCCTCTCCCTTCAGCCTCCCTTGACTCCCCACCACTCCCTGGGGGCTCTTAGGATTTAAGCACTCATCCTGGGCAGCCTGCCCCCACTCCATTTACAGGCCCCTCTCCTTCCTATTCCGTAGGCCACTGCCCCTTTGTTTATACCTCCTGCTTCCTCTCTTGACCACCAGCCTGGTTTACAAACCCCATTAGCTCCCAGCCCCACCTGCCAAAGTCCCAGGTTTACAACCACACCTACTTGTTGAGTCCATGTGGAACCCTCTCCCTTGTCCCTGGCAGTTGCCTCATTGGGGGTATGGGTTCCTCCACTTTTGCTCAGTATTACCGTATACCTCAGTTTTCCCCAAGAAGGAAGGCTGGGGATCTTAGGCCTATACCCCCATCTAGTTATTTAATTCTGTTCCTTCTAGTGGTCCACAACTGAATTGAATTGCAAGGGTGAGGGGTGACTAATAAGGCACCTCAATTCTTCTCCCCCATTTCTCCTTATCAACTCCTGTTTGTTGGTTTGTTTTTTAAGTTTTCCTTAATAAAATGGAGATCTCCAACTCTTCTGCTGCTTTTCCTTCTTTAGAAGAAAAATGCGGGTGAGGGAGGCTGTGCGTTCCTCATTCCAAGCCTCGCCCATCTTCCTATTGGCCATGAAGAGGTAGTGGCCATGGCTGCAGGAAAGAAAAATGATGGAGATGAAACAGGAACTCAGCGTTGACATGAAGAAAGGGCTCAGGAAGAGCCCCATACCTGTTTCTCAAAGGACCGGCAGGAAAAGGACTGGTTTGAGGGAGGGTAGGAGGAATCCACTAAGCTGAAGTGCCACAAGAGCAGACTATGTCAGCGGGGTTTAATGAAGCATCCCCACGCCTTGCAAAATTATTCCTAGTGCACTTGCAGAGTTATTACTAGAATGAATGACTGAACAAATATATGAATAGATGAAAAGAGCTAAAATATTGGAAGCAGAAAACACTCTGAATTGAAGGATTCTAGTATTTAGAAGCCTGCTAGAAGCACCCAGCTAGTTAGTGTATAGCAATGGCTAATCTAGGGGCATTTACCCCAAGACTCAGGACCATAAATAATAAGTCTAAAACTGCTGCAAGGGGCACGCCTGGGTGGCTCAGTCGTTAAGCAGCTGCCTTTGGCTCAGGTCATGATCCCAGTGTCCTGGGATTGAGCCCCGAATGAGGCTCCTTGCTCAGCGGGAAGCCTGCTTCTCTCTCTCCCATTCCCCTTGCTTGTGTTCCCCCTCTCCCTGTGTCTCTCTCTGTCAAATAAATAAATAAAATCTTAAAAAAAAAAAAAAACAACGCTGCAAAATATAGTGTATGTACAGAGTGCAGTTTCCTGAAAAACAGTCTTTGAGAGACAATGGGTTCTATATTTCTAAAGGTTTAATTAAGAACCATTGATAATTCATGGCTTTGTTGCCTAACTATAGTTAACTGGGAGATTTTCCCATTTCAGAGAATTTCTCTCTTCTACAAATGTGGCAGATCTATAGTTCACTTCTCAGGCCTTTTTTTTTTTTTTTTTTTTTTCCAGTTTGCTAGGGTAGTAAAGACATGTTTGAGTAGTTACAGTCTATTACAGGAATTTTCTCAGCTTAGTCAGAGGAAACTCCCTTTTACTAAATACAAAATAAGTAAGACAAATTGATCTTAAACATATACCAAAGTCTTTAATTTAGTAGCAAAGGAACAACGAAGGTGTTAAAACAATGAGCCAGTTTAGAGAGGGTATGAGTATGGAGGGAAACACTAGTAGCTAATTATGTAAAGATCCTAATCAGTTACCACCCAGGAAAACAGAGAGGTAGAAGAAAGCTCTGAGATGCCAGTGCTGCCCACAGTTCATCTCAGAAACAGAAAACAATGCATCTAAGAAGTCAATGCTATGACTGTTGGAATAGCAATATTTCATTTCCCAAGAGTAAGTGTCTGATAAGTCCAATTATTCATAGAAGTATGAAGCGGGGCCAAACCAACATCAAATAAGCAGAGAGTAAGGTAACAAGCTCTGCTTATTTTTGAATAAGCATCACCAGTGAATTAATCAAGCTGTTAGCAAAAACGCAGAACATAGTTTACACATTCCTTACTTTGGAGGGTGTTTTTTTATTTTATTTTATTTTTTTAAAGATCTTATTTATTTATTTGACAGAGACACAGCGAGAGAGGAAACACAAGTAGGGGGAGTGGGAGAGTTAGGCTTCCTGCTGAGCGGGGAGCCCCATGCTGGGCTCAATCCCAGGACCTCGGGATCATGACCCAAGCCGAAGGCAGACACTTAAGGACTGAGCCACCCAGGCGCCCCAGTTTGGAGGTTTTATTTTTTTAATTTTTTAAAGATTTTATGTATGTATGTATGTATGTATGTATGTATTTGACAGAGAGAAAGAGATCACAAGGAGGCAGAGAGGCAGGCAGAGGGAGAGGGGGAAGCAGGCTCCCTGCTGAGCGGAGAGCCCGATGAGGGGCTTGATCCCAGGACCCTGAGATCTTGACCTGAGCAGCAGGCAGAGGCTTAACGCGCTGAGCCATCCAGGCGCCCCAAGTTTGGAGGTTTTAAAAAATAACTTTCTGGGGTGCCTGGGTGGCTCAGTCGGCTCAGGTCATGGTCCCGGGGTCTCGGTATTGAGCCCCACGTCCGGCTCCCTGCTCAGTGGGGAGTCTGCTTCTCCCTCTGCCCTGTACCCCACTCGTGCTCGCTCTAATAAAGGAATAAAATCTTTTTAAAAAAATAACTTTCTGAGAGCACCAAGAAAAGAGGGCACGTTTGCCTTTCCCCCCAGATCCTGTTTCTTCCGCGTTGAGGTCCTCGATTATGTCTAACCTGTGTTGGTTCCTGCCGCAGGTGCCGGTACTCGTAATCAGCACGGGCTAATCCTTCATCAACATGGACCTAACCTTCCAACTTGAGATATTATCTCCCACCAACACACACAAACCTTGCATTATTTCTGGCTCCATAGGACTTACATGTTTTATTTATTATGTATCTTGTCTTCCCCCTCCCTTCAGTAGGGATTTTTGTCTGATTAGTTCTTCGCCATATCCCCAGCAACTAAAATTGTGCTTAGCGCACAGCATTTGTTTAATGAATGAGTAAGCGAGCCACAGACTGGCCATCAGAGGACGACAGAGAGACTTAGTGGAGACGGAAATAAAACATTTTACCCCGAGCTTCACGTGAGGTTCCCTGAAGTTTGAACTCGGTCGGCCACCATAGTACTACTTAGGCCGGAAATGACCGGCCGTTTCCGGTCTCCGCGGTCCGGGAAGACGGTTTCGGGCTGTCGGAAACCGAACCCCAAGGTCCTAGGGCAGGTCCTTCGCGGAACTCAGCCTCCATCGCAGGGCTCCAGGCTTCCAGGCCTCCAAGGGGCCCAGCCGCCAGCGTGGCTACTCGAGACAATTCAGGGCCAGGAACGGGGCAGCGCGGGTCACCATGGCGACGCCAGCTGGGCTGGAGCGCTGGGTGCAGGACGAGCTGCACTCGGTGCTGGGGCTGAGCGAGCGGCATGTAGCCCAGTTCCTGATTGGTACCGCGCAGCGCTGCGCCTCGGCCGAGGAGTTTGTGCAGCGCCTGCGAGACACTGATACCCTGGACCTCAGCGGGCCAGCCCGGGACTTCGCCCTGAGGCTCTGGAACAAGGTGTCAAGAGGGGCGGGGCGGGGCCAGGCGTGGGAGTGGAGGGAGAGACGGTGGAGCAGGGGAGGGGCCCCAGGTTATTTGTCCAGGTGAGGCTGGGCTAACTGTCCTTCTGGGAATTAAGTAAGCTCAGTTCCCAAGCACCTAGCTTTTGTCCATTGTCGCTTGGGTACCGTGCTAGGTGCTAGACGTCCAACTCTGGTGAGAAGTTCAAGGAGGGTTAAGTGTTATAGAGCAGTGTTTCTCAAACTTTAATATGCATGCGACTCATCTAGGACCCTTATTAAAATGCAGATTCCGATTAGGTAGTTTCGGGATGGGATCTTAGTTTTTGCATTTCTAACTAGTTTCCAGGTGAACCCGATGGTCCACAGGCTATGCTTTGAATAGTGAGGCTATAGAAAAAATATGTGAGAAGTGCTGTGGAAGGGCAGAAAAGGTAGGGGTAGTGATCAAGGGAAGCAGGCTCAAAGATTCCCCAAAATCTGTCTGGTAGAGAAGGGGTTAGGAATAAAGCTGTAAAGGTGAGTTCCTGGAGGACAGGACTCTATTTCTTGCCTTTGTATTTCTCCCATCGGACAGCACCTTACAGAACAGGGTCTTAATTAAGTATATGGAAGAGTGAAAGTGTTCAACATGTTCCTAGAATGGCAAATAGCCTGCTTTAGTTGTCACATATGGTGCCTGGCGGGGGGATGAGTTTAGAACCTAAGTGGTATGAGGATAGGACTTTGTGTAAATCTGTTTAGCATGTATCCTGGAATCTGGTACAGTGCCAAGCTTACAAGAGGCCTCTGCAAACCAATCCTTGTAGCATACCAGTTCTTGTATAGGGATAGCTTAGTTGTGGGGAAGCACAGAGGCTGAACAATTGAGAATTGGTTTTGAGAATGTAAAATAAACTCCATGAAGGCAGGGATTGTTGTCTTTTGTTTATTCCTGTGTCCTTGGTCCCTAGCAGGTACCCGGTGCATCAGACAGGCTTCAGTAAATGTTTGTTAAGTGAATGACTGCAAGGAGGTTCAGAAGCTGAGAGGCCCAATTCAGGCTGATGAACATGGTGTGAAGCCATGAGGAAAAGAGACAGTGAAGGCTGGTTTAAGATCAGATCATTCCTTAAATTTGGAATGGGGCAGAGTAGGTTGACAGAGATCGGGAGTTGCTCATACCCCATTATCTTCCCTTCTGATAGGTACCACAGAAGGCAGTGGTAGAAAAGCCAGCTCGGGTGGCCGAGCGAGAGGCCCGAGCCCTGCTGGAGAAGAACCGATCCTATAAGTTGCTGGAAGACAGCGAGGAGAGCAGCGAAGAGACTGTAGGTAGAGCTGGGAGCAGTCTCCAGAAAAAGCATAAAAAACGGAAACACCTCAGGAAGAAATGTCACGAGGAGGAAGAAGAAGAGGAGGAAGAGATTTCTGAGAAAGGGAAGAGAAAGACAGGGTAAGTCAGAAGCAGGGCGAGAAAGGATGGGACAGAGGATGAGGGGGCTTGATAAGCCTCCTAGGAGGCCTTATTTAATCCTTCGGGCTGGATTGCAGGGGGAGTAAACAGCAGACTGAGAAGCCAGAGTCGGAGGATGAGTGGGAGCGGACCGAGCGAGAGCGCCTTCAGGACTTGGAGGAACGCGATGCCTTCGCCGAGCGGGTTCGGCAGCGGGACAAGGATCGAACTCGCAATGTCCTGGAGCGGTCAGACAAGAAGGTGCATAGGAGCAGCATGTTGTATAAATCCCCAGGAAGATCCCTGGGTCAAATCTGAGGTTGGGTGTGATTGCAGAGTTAGTGATCTCTGGGAAGACCAGGATGGCCTGTGGTGGTGTCCATCTCTGTAGTATGAGGACCCTTCTGGGTCCTCTGGCTATGGCAGCCTTCTGCCGAACCTGTAACCCTAGAGATTCCTCACTGAGAAGGGCCATTTCTTTATACAGTGGTATATCTGAATGAGCCTTGTGATTCCAGAGGGGGATTGGCTGTGGGAGATTTTGACCTCACAGCCCTCCACCCTTGGTTTCTTCTCCTAGGCTTATGAAGAGGCTCAGAAGCGCCTCAAGATGGCTGAGGAAGACCGGAAAGCCATGGTGAGTTCTAGTGCCCAGGAAACCAACCATCAGAAGGATTGGGGTAGGGAAAAAGGACACAAAGGAAGTACAGTCGGGATACTGATGGGTTGTCAGGTCTGTGCTGACAGGAGCCTTCCAAGGACAAACTTAAGTTGTAAAGGGAAAGAAACTGCCCACAAACCCTCTTACTCCTTAGGATCTGAATCACACTGTGTGTTCGTGAGGGAGATGTGAACGCTCCCTGAGACTTAAGGAGATGTAATCAAAAGTCAGCTGGGGGGCGCCTGGGTGGCTCAGTGGGTTAAAGCCTCTGCCTTTGGCTCAGGTCATGATCTCAGGGTCCTGGGATCGAGCCCTGCATCGGGCTCTCTGCTCAGCGGGGAGCCTGCTTCCCCCTCTCTCTCTGCCTGCCTCTCTGCCTACTTGTGATCTCTCTCTCTCTCTCTCTCTGTCAAATAAATAAATAAAATCTTTAAAAAAAAAAAAAGTCAGCTGGAATATCCAAGGGGCTGGCTGGAGGAGAGGGGTAGGGCAGCGGTCCCACTGCCGAGGTATGTGCTGTCCAGTCAGCTTGGGCACACCCAATTCCAAATACCTTCCTACCACCTAATCCCTCTATCCCAAACATGGCCTTGTGATCTTCCTCTCGTTTCCTGAGTTTCTTCTCTCTGAATGGGAACATAGCCCTTGTAATTTCTGAACTGAACTTCTCATGGTGTGAGTTTTGGTAGGGTAGACAGTTTTCCAAAGGCCTGGTCTTCCCAAGTAAGGTCACACTTCGGATTCTCAAAAGAATTTTGAGACTCTTGATGTCCTAAAAATGGCCTAGTGGAACTCAGGTCTCTTCTGACTGAGCCTTCTCATGACCCACCCCACAAAATGGCTGTGGTCAGAGACTTCTGAGATACCTTTCAGTATGGGTGTAATGTTTTTATTTGCCAGAATTTAATTTTTCTTTCCTTTTCAATCATGAAAACTTCCAAACAAACAGGGAAGTTAAGAGAGGAGTATAATAAACACTCATATAAACTATTCAGATTCAGAAATGGCTAATATTATGTATAGTATTTGCAATGGCTGCATACGTGTGGGCTTTCTTTTTCTTTCTAAACTTTTTAAGAGTTTAGACATCATGGCATTTTATCCCATCAGCATGTATCTCCTCTAAGAATGAAGACATTGTCCTCTAAAACCACAATGCCATTGTCATACCCCAGAAGATGGACAGTCATTCTCATGTATCAGTGAGGAACCTGTCCACAATAAAATTTCCCCAAAATGTCTTTAATAACTGCCCTTTCCAGACTGGAACCCAGTCAAGTTTTATGCATTGCATCTGGTGGTTCAGTTTCTTATGTTCATTTGTTTCCTAGCCTCTCTCTCTCTCATCTTGTACCATGCCCCACATTCTGATTTTAACTGACTCTTATGTTGTGGTGTTGAGTTCTTCTATGCCCTGTGCTTCCTTTAAAGTGGAAGTTGGGTCTAAATCTTGCCTCAACTCAGATTAAAAAGTTGTGATGGGAACACTTCTTGGGTGGCGATGTGCACTTCACGTTACACCACATCGGGGGAACTTGCTGACTGTGTACCTGTTGGTGCAGGTAGCATTTCTGCCAACAGCCTTTCGTCTAATGGCGTTAGTATAACCGCTACTAATCCTTTCCTAAATCTGCTGTTTCACTGGGGATTGCAAAAAGATGATTTTTGGAGTCTTACATTCCTTCTACATTTATTGGCTAGCCTTTTTATGTAAAGAAGAGCTTTTCCTTAACAACTAGGAATGAGCAAGGCAGCTGGGTGACTCAGTCAGTTAAGCATCAGACTCTTGATTTCAGCTCAGGTCGTGATCTCAGAGTGGTGAGATCCAGCTCCACGTGGGGCTCCACCCTCAGGGAGAAGTCCGCTTCTCTTCTTCTCCCTTGTCTTCTTCCCTCCCCCTGCTTGTGTCGCTCTGTCTTTCTCAAATAAATAAGTCTTTTCGTTTTTTAAGATTTTATTTATTTTCGAGAGAGAGCGAGAGAGTACAAGCAGTGGGAGAGTCAGGGAGAGAGGGAGAAGCAGACTCCCCGTTGAGCAGGGAGCCGGATGTGGGGCTTGATCCCAGAACCTGAGACCATGACCTGAGCCGAAGGCAGACACTTAACCATCTGAGCCACCCCGGTGCCCCAATAAGTAAGTCTTAAAAAAAACAAAAAAACTAGGAATAAGCTACAGTTCCTTCTTAAAAGGCAGGGCAGGGACGCCTGGGTGGCTCAGTTGTTAAGTGTCTGCCTTCAGCTCAGGTCATGATCCCAGGGTCCTGGGATCGAGCCCCGCATCAGGCTCCCTGCTCGGCGGGGAGCCTGCTTCACCCTCTCCCACTCCCCCTGCTTCACCCTCTCCCACTCCCCCTGCTTGTGTTCCCTCTCTCACGGTCTCTCTCTGTCAAATAAATAAATAAAATCTTAAAAAAAAAAAAAGGGCAAATGGGGCACCTGGATGGCTCAGTCAGTTAGGCATCTGACTTGATTTCAGCTCACATCATGATCTCAGGGTTGGGAGATTGAGTCCTGCGTCGGGCTCTGAGCTCAGCGCAGAGTCTGCTTGATATTCTCTCCCTCTGCCCCTCCCCACTCATTCTCTCTGTCTCTCTAAAAAAAAATAATAATAATAAGATAAATCTTAAAAAAAGGGCAGGGCAGGGCAAATGTTTAATTACTAATTTTGAGAGAAAGGAGTTTGATGTAATAGTCACCTCACTGGTAGCAAAAGCTTTTTTCCCATTTTTTTGTGTATATGTGTGTCACATTGCACTCATGAATTTTTATTTCTCAATATTTTACAGTTGCATATCATTTTTCTTTTTGTACTCAAATTGTCTGAGTTGGGTTTTTGTTTTGTTTTTTTTTGGTTATTTTATTTATTTATTTATTTTTAGTAATCTCTACACCCAATGTGGTGCTCAAACTCAGGTCCCCAAGATCAGGAGTTGTATGCTCTTCTGACTGAGCCAGCCAGGTGCCCCTCAAATTGCCCTGTTTTTTTTGCCTGTATTTTAAAAGAACATCTGTCTGCTTCCCCCATCAGGTTGAAAAAGTATTTGATTGTGGTACTCAGATCATGAGCATAAACTCCTTTTAAGTCTTCATAGAATAGGGCGCCTGGGTGGCTCAGTCGTTAAGTGTCTGCCTTTGGCTCAGGTCATGATCCCGGGGTCTTGGCATCAGGCCCCACATCGGGCTCCCCGCTCAGCGGGAGGCCTGCTTCTCCCGTTCCCACCCCCACTGCTTGTGTTCTCTCTTTTGCTGTGTCTCTCTCTGTCAAATAAATAAAATCTTTAAAAAAAAAAAAAAGACAAAGTCTTCATAGAACAAACAAGAAAAGCCAAGCAATTAAATATAATTGAGGCCCCAAAAGAGAGGGCCTGATGAAGTTTTGCCACCACAGCAGAGGAGGTCGTTTTGATCACAGGGAAGATAGTGCTGCCACAGTGGGAGGGCTCATGGTGAGAGCTCAGAAAGGCCTTAAGGATGTGGCCAGTCTTTTACCGTCATCCATAATGTGTCCTGAAAAACTCCTGTCAAAGGAAACATGTAGAAGCCAGATGATACATTGTATGAGGCGGGGAGAGGTTAGTCCCAGAGGCTAAGCATTTCTGATTACATCTTGCCTTACAGAAACACTCTCTGAGGCTATACTTCAAGTTTTTTGCATATAGTGTATTTTTCCCCTTTTCCCAAACTATAGTCATTTGATTTCAGACAAGGGAACATCTAACTGAGGCTAAAGGTTACCTCCTGTTGTCACATCCAGTGGTTTCTAATAGTCTCATTTGTTTTCAGTTTGAGACCTGTGCTTCCAAATGCTGGTATTAGCCCTTTTGTTTTCCTTCTTTCTACCAAGTCAAATAAAATAGTAAAAATAAAATCTAAAATATTCAAATAATTGCTCTAGTGTATCTATGTTGACAAAGAAGGTGAGGCTGTCTAGAAGGACCTTACAGCTGGATTGTGCTGCTAGAAGATAGTGTGTGGGATCAGTATGTGGCTTTCAGACAGGCCCAGCTTGGGCACACCATTAGTCAGGTTGGACATTGCCAAGGGACACTGCTGACCTGTCATGGAATTTGTCACTCTTACGGATAGGTAAGGAAAGGGGTTACTGTTCCAGCAAGGTGAAGATTTGGCTGCCCTGTCCTAACCCAGGTCCCTGAGCTGCGGAAGAAATCCCGCCGAGAGTACTTGGCTAAGCGGGAACGAGAGAAGCTTGAGGACCTGGAGGCTGAGCTGGCTGATGAGGATTTCCTATTTGGGGATGTGGAGCTGAGCCGACATGAACGGCGGGAGCTCAAATACAAGCGGCGAGTTCGGGATCTGGCCCGAGAGTACCGGGCAGCTGGGGAGCAGGAGAAGCTGGAAGCAACCAATCGTTACCACATGCCCGAGGAGACCCGAGGCCAGGTGAGCCGAAGCAGAGTCGGCTTCAGCCCTGCTCCCCACGTCAAGGGGAGGGAAGTCTTCAGGGCATTGAGCAATGCCTTGGCTGGCCCCTTCCTTGTCTTCCCTTTCCCAGTGTTTGGGGGTAGTGACTGGGAAGGCGAGGCCTGGGGAGAGGGCATCCTCTGTCTTCACATGTCCTTCTTTCCACAGCCAGCACGAGCTGTGGATCTAGTGGAGGAGGAATCAGGCGCCCCCGGGGAGGAGCAGCGACGCTGGGAGGAGGCCCGGCTGGGGGCAGCATCCCTGAAGTTTGGGGCCCGAGATGCTGCCTCCCAGGAGCCCAAGTATCAGCTGGTGCTGGAGGAAGAGGAGACCATCGAGTTTGTCCGGGCCACTCAGCTCCAGGGCAACGAGGTGAGCGAGAGAACTCTGCGACATTCTAAGGAGGTTGCAAAGTCGGCCCTGAAGCTCACGCCCCTTTTTCTCCTCAGGAGCCATCAGGCCCACTGCCCCCAACCCAGGCCCAGCAGAAGGAGTCCATCCAGGCTGTCCGCCGCAGCCTCCCGGTGTTCCCCTTCCGCGAGGAGCTCCTGGCAGCTATTGCTGATCATCAGGTCCTCATCATCGAGGGTGAGACGGGCTCCGGGAAGACCACCCAGATCCCGCAGTATCTCTTTGAGGAGGTACAGTCATCCATGCCCTCCAGGTTGCTGAGCACTGACTCTTGACAAGCACAGTCCTGTCAGACCTCCTTTTGAGTAGGCACTTACTACCTTCTCTGTCTTTAGTCATTTAGTCCTTTCCGCTAAATTGCGAGTTTCTTAAGAATAAGGACACACCCTTTTCATGTTTCTTTTCTCATTTCTGTCACCGTGTCTGTGTCTAGTTCCAACGTTCCTGTTGGAAAGACCTGTAGATGGATAGATGGTGGCCTGGGGACCTTCCCACACCAACCGGCTCAGCCATCGCTCCTCTACAAGGGCCAAAGAACAAGGAGTCAGAGAACTTGGTTTCCTGCTTTTTCACCTTCTTTTCTTCCGCTTTGTTTCTGGGTCTGCCCCAGCTGGTCTGTCTTTTTCCAGCTCAAATCTAGCTGAGCCTGAATGTGATTACTAAAAGGCTGGGACTCTCAGGGCTAGTTGAGGACACCCTTAAGGGCCTTAGGGTCTGCCATCCTATATGTTTGCCCTGGTGGTCTGGTTTTCACTTTTTGTCTGTTCTTTCCTTTCCCCCTGCCCTGTTGTACCATTTACATCTTCTTTCTCTAAATTGTCCTGGGCCCTAGGAGCATATTTATTTATTTATTAAAGGTTTTATTTATTTGAGAGAGAGAGCATGAGCAGGAGTGGGGGGGGGGCAGAGGGAGAGGGAAAAGCAAGGGGAGCCCCATGTAGAGCTCAATCCCAGCACTCCGGGATCATGACCTGAGCCGAAGGCAGATGCTTAACTGACTTAGTAACCCTCCCCCTCCTCCCCAACCCCAAGAGCATATTTAGCCAAGGGAAAACCTCTTCTCTTGTCATTCAGGGTTACACAAAGAAGGGAATGAAGATTGCCTGCACCCAGCCCCGAAGAGTGGCAGCCATGAGTGTGGCTGCCCGGGTGGCCCGGGAGATGGGTGTGAAGCTTGGGAATGAGGTGAGATCTGTGGGGACCGAGAGGGGAGGGGAGCCTCTAGTGTCTGGGACATAGCCCACGCTGTGCAGGGCTTCACACCACAGGTCCAGGCACTGACCCCTCCTCCCCTAGCCCTTCAGGGAGCACCAGTCCAATCTTAATGGCCTCTTTGACAGGTTGGCTACAGCATCCGCTTTGAGGACTGCACATCAGAGCGAACTGTCCTCCGCTACATGACAGATGGGATGCTCCTCAGGGAGTTCCTTTCTGAACCTGACCTTGCAAGTTACAGGTACACACAGGGTCCCCATCTCCCACGAGAGAGCCACTGCCTTCTCTTCCACCCAGTCTCCTGCCCTCCTCCCCTTCAGCACCTTCCTGTAGCTCCTTTAATCTCTGGCCTTTCTCTTCTTTCTTCTCATCCAGGTAGTTTGGCCTTTGTCTTCTGACTGGCCCACCAGTTCTTGAATCTTTATGGTGTGGATAGTCCTAGGACTGACCTGCAGGTGCCATGGAGATGGGGTAGAAGAGACTGCAAAGAAGTCCTTTCCCTCCCTCCCCGCCCCCCAGTTGCTTCCAGAGTTTAGAAAACACCAGGATGGTAGAGTGGTGCCGTGGAGACTTAAAAAGCCACATGAAGACCCTTTGAAGAAACTTAGAATGTTCAGCTTAGAGTGGAGAAACTCAGGGGAGACATCCTGGTTCTTTCTAAATAAGGGAAGGGCTGTTACATGGACAAAAAAGTCAGACTTGTTTCACATGAATCTAGAGAGTACAACTAGCAACTGTGGGAGAGGTTACAGGGAGACAGATTTCAGCGCAATACTAAGAAGCCAGAGTGGTGGAGATTTGAGGGGCTGTCTGTGTGCTGGGGCCCTCACTCTTGGGCCTTTGGCCCAGGTCTTGGAGTGGCTTGGTCTGTGAATTGTGAGTTCTCAGTGCTGGTGTTGGCCAAGCAGGGCTTGGACGAACATGTGTTTAAGAGGAGAAGGGATCTGTGCATGGCTGGTGGTGGGGTCAGGCCAGCCGAGCAGTATATGCTTTCTCAACTCTTAGGAGGCTGTGAAGTTCTGGTCTTAGAAATCACAAATGGAGCAATAGGACAAATACAATTTGAGCCTTCACATCCCTTGCAAAAATCTCAGAACCCATGAAAGGCTAGCCAGTGCAAGGGTGTTTGGGGTATAGGGTTTTCCCATCAAGCCAGCCTGCTTTGTGGAACAGATGGGGACTTTACCAGCACAGTCAGGGATGAACTCTTACAGGCTTGGCTGTCACCTGGAAATCCAAAGATTTGAGCAAGGATAAAGAAGATGCGGCACCCAGATAACTAAGGAGGAGACCAAGAACCCTGCAGAGCTCTCTAAGGTTGGGGTAGAAAGGCTAACCCGATCCCTCTCCCCAGAAGGAGGCAGCAGGGCCAACAGGGATGCCCAACAGCTACCAGGGTGTTCGAATCGTGGTGGCTCAGATCTTTCTGCTCATCCCAGCCAGCCCAGGGACCCCAGCCTTATTTGAAGAGGCCCTGCTCTTACTTTTTTTTCCTTTAAAACAGATACTCTTACTTCTGTTGCCTCTAACAGACCCGTGATACTGACCCAGAGAAGATGTCTGACTTGTCCTGGCCTTGGCTTTCAGCCTCCAAATCTTGACTGTTGTTGTCTTCCCAGGCTGGGATAAGCTGCAGACTGCGGGGTCTTGGCCTTCTTTTTCTGTTGGGTCTTCCTTAACTGGGGTGATTGGCTTCTCTTTGGAACCACCCCTCCCACATTTACCTTTGGGCTCTTTGCTTCCCTTTGTGCCCTCGTCTAGGGGATCCTATTGTCCTCTCCTGGCCAGCTTTCCTGGCTCACTGCTCCCCTGTTCTTTCCCCAGTGTGGTGATGGTAGATGAGGCTCATGAACGGACCCTACACACAGACATTCTCTTTGGGTTAATCAAAGATGTTGCTCGCTTCCGGCCTGAGCTGAAGGTCTTGGTGGCTTCAGCCACACTGGACACTGCCCGTTTTTCCACTTTCTTTGATGACGCCCCTGTCTTCCGAATCCCTGGACGCAGGTTTCCAGTTGACATCTTCTATACCAAGGTGCTCCCCTCAGGGAGGGTGGGTTTAAGTGTGAGGCAGCAAAGCTTGGGCCTTTGGAGAAGGTTGTCCCGGGGAGGGAAGGAGAAATGGAGAGTCCAAAGGGGAACTGGGATAAACTGGTTATTGAGCTGGGAGAAGTTTCCCAAACAGATGGCCTTCCTGTGACCCCTCTCCTGCTCCTGCCTAGGCTCCAGAGGCTGACTACCTGGAAGCTTGTGTAGTGTCTGTGCTGCAGATCCATGTGACCCAGCCCCCTGGGGATATCCTGGTGTTCCTGACAGGACAGGTGTGGGAGACGGGGCGGGGGGCGGGGGGCGGGCGGGGGGGGGTGTATCCCAGGGGAAGACAGAGCTGCCAGGTGGGCCTTGCGTCACTCTGGGACCTGTACTGCTCTCTCCATCTCAAATCTAGGAGGAGATTGAGGCTGCCTGTGAGATGCTCCAGGATCGCTGCCGCCGCCTGGGCTCCAAAATCCGGGAGCTCTTGGTGTTACCCATTTATGCCAACCTGCCTTCTGACATGCAGGCTCGTATCTTCCAGCCCACACCCCCTGGGGCACGAAAGGTCAGTTGGAGAAACCCACATTCTTCACCCCTATAGTTCACACTACTAGTAGTAAAAAAGAGAGTATGTGCCTGCCCTTGTGCAAGATCTGTCCTGGGCCTGCTGTAGCCACAAGGCTCAGCAATAGTCAGTCCCCCACCTCCAGAGCTGGGGAGAGGAGGAATTCAGCATGAACTGAGACACAGCCAAATACGTGACCCGGGAAGTCAGTACCATGGAGGTGCAGAGGAGAAGGGAAGTCCTTGGTATGCCAAAAGGTGGGATTTGATCTGGATCTTTAAGAAAAAAGGTAGGAAATTCCAAAGCAAGGCGTAAGATATGTTTGAGGTCAGAGTGTAACTAGAAGATTGAGGGGAAGGTTCACATGGTGAAAACAACTCTGGACTGAGATTAGGGAGGGCCTTTGAGAGCAGTTGGAAGCATTTGGACTTTAGACCACTGGGTGGCAATCAAAGGGTTTTGAGCAAAGATGTAACTTCGATTCAACAAATATTTAATGAGCTCCTCCCACATGCCAGGTACTGTTCTAGGGAATGAAGATACAATGATGAACAGAACAAAGTCCCTAGCCTCACAGAGCTTACAGTCTAATGTAAGTTAGGAGAGACAGTGGACACGTAAATACGTGATGCTGATTTGTGACCAATGCTATGGAGAGATACCGTGCAACATGGGGAAATGGAAACTGACTCCAGGGGAGTGGGAGTGAGGAATGGCAGAAGGTATTTTCCTCGAGGTGTAGGGAAGACCTCTCCTTCTCCAGTAAGGTGAAAGGGAACCCAGTGAGGGAGGGAGCCAGGCTGATATCTGGGAGGTGAGTGTGTCCAGCGGAGGGAACAGCTCGTAGGAAGGACCCGAGGGAGGAGTGCGCTCAGACCAGCCAGGGAGCAGCAGGAGTGGAGGAGGAGTGGAGGTGAGGGAGCCCGTAATGCTCGGAGGGGAGCTCAGAAAGGTACCAGGGCTAGAGGACTCAGGGCTTTAAGGAGATTGAATATAGTTTGCAAGTAGGACGGGAAGCCATTGATGGCTGGGGTTAGTGATGTGACAGATTTACATTTTTGAAGGGCCGTCTGGATGCTACAATGATGCCAGGTAAGCAGGGCCAGGAGTAGAGGCAGGGAGACACCCTGAGGAGCCTCTTGCAGGAAGTCCTGGATGAGGATGAATGTGAAAGTGCTGGTGGGAAAGATGGAGCCAGGGACCTGGACCCCCTCTCCCATCTCTGAAAACAGTTCTAACCCTGCTCCCATTTCCTTTCCACATTATGTCCCTGTTCATCCCTATTCTCCCTCGCTCCTGCCTGGCCTTGTCCCCTTCTCCTGACTTTAGACCCTAATCCCTTCAGCTCCCATCCCTTATCTGCACCTGCTTCTCTACTCGAATCTTCCAGGATTACTTTTTCTAGGTAACTTGGTGGATGGAGTCTCCGGGTGACTCTACATCTTCTCACTCAGGTGGTTGTGGCAACAAACATCGCTGAGACATCACTCACCATTGAAGGCATCATTTATGTGCTGGATCCAGGGTTCTGTAAGCAGAAGAGCTACAACCCTCGCACGGGGATGGAATCCCTCACTGTCACGCCCTGCAGCAAGGTCAGCCTGCTTGGGCTCCAGCAGTGTCTCCATGGGGAGGGTTCAGGCTCCAAAGTGGGAGCTTCTTAGAGGACAGGGAATAAGCAACCTACATCCTCTCAGATTTCTTGCATTAAGTATTGCTCCTTCTCCTTTCCCTCTCCAGTTGTCAGCATGCCTGCCTCTCCTTTCTTTGCAGGCCTCAGCCAATCAACGGGCTGGTCGGGCTGGTCGGGTGGCTGCTGGGAAGTGCTTCCGCCTGTATACTGCCTGGGCCTATCAGCACGAGCTGGAGGAAACCACTGTGCCAGAGATCCAGAGGACCAGCCTGGGCAATGTCGTGTTGCTGCTCAAGAGCTTAGGTTATTTGGGGTCCCCCAGTCCTCCCGAGAGAGGAGGGAGGTGGGGCAGGAGTCACTGATCCCTGCAGAGAAGCTGTTGTACCCCCTCACATCTTTCTTCAGGGATCCATGACCTAATGCACTTTGATTTCCTGGATCCTCCACCATATGAGACCCTCCTGCTGGCTTTGGAGCAGCTGTACGCTCTGGGAGCCCTCAACCACCTTGGGGAGCTCACCACGGTGAGGCGGGAGGGCAGCATGGGCTGGCGCAGGATGAGGGGGTTGGGGTGACCTCTTGAGTGGTGGAGGGATCCCTGAGGGAGGACTGGCCTCAACTCTTTTTCCTCTCCTTAGTCTGGTCGGAAGATGGCAGAGCTACCGGTCGACCCCATGCTATCTAAAATGATCTTGGCCTCTGAGAAGTAAGTGCTGCTTCCCACTCCCACCCCTGCCGCTCTGGCCAGGCCCCTGGCACACAAACTGGCTATGCTTCCTTCTGTCTCTTGGGGCCTTCTTTTTTTTTTTTTCTTCTTGGGGCCTTCTTTGTTACCTTGCTCTTTTTCCTCTTTTTCTCCCTGCTCTTATTATTCTTTAACAAATAAGTTATTAGAAAACTCTCTTACTGTCCCTTTTGAGGCTCACAAGGGGCAGTAAGACACTAATCAAATGAGTAAAATTGACAGAAAATTTGGGGCCATGAATGGATGTGGAAGACTTAGCAGCTGTGAGGAGTGCTTTGTGTGGACTGGTTTGGGGACTTTCTCATTCCTGAGGTTTTGGACTGTAACATTTAGATGTAGTTGTGGAGGGACCACCTTTAAATGCCATTCCTCTGCTGTAGTAGAGGTCAGAGGTCACTACATGAACTTGAAGTGCTGTCTTTTTCTGATGCACATAATACACCCCTTCCTCCTGCAGAAGTCCTTCCTACCCTCAGAAGTCCCCAGCGCTTTCCTGCCCCCACCTCCACGGATAGCCTCTGCTACTGTTTCATCTACAGCCCACCTCCTCCATACCCGTACTGCCATCACTGCCACCAAAATCTGTCCGCTCTGAATTGTAGCCATTATGCCAATGGCAGTCTCCATGTGAGGACACATCTGCACACAGTGATCACTTCTCCCCTTACCGTGTGTCTATTCTTGTGTGTCTTCCTTTGAACCCTCATGCTTTGCCCTTCCTGCCCCAGGTATAGCTGTTCAGAAGAGATCCTGACAGTGGCTGCCATGCTGTCTGTCAACAACTCCATCTTCTACCGACCCAAGGACAAAGTTGTTCATGCCGACAATGCCCGTGTCAACTTTTTCCTCCCTGGTGGAGACCACCTGGTTCTGCTGAACGTCTATACGCAGGTCACTGGGCTTGGGTGATGGGAATGAGGGAGGCATGGGGGACTCTGGTTCTGCTATATACTTAACTCCCACTTTTTTTTAACCGTCTTCACAGTGGGCTGAGAGTGGCTACTCTTCCCAGTGGTGCTATGAAAACTTTGTACAGTTCAGATCAATGCGCCGAGCCCGGGACGTGAGGGAACAGCTGGAGGGGCTCTTGGAGCGCGTGGAAGTTGGTCTCAGCTCTTGCCAGGGAGACTATATCCGTGTACGCAAGGTCAGCTTTTCTTCAGTCTCCCTGTTCCCCACTCCCTCTCCATCTACAGAGCAAGCTGCTCTGGGGGCCTGCAGCAGTCCCTCCAGCCTGAGGATGGAAAGGCGTGCTCTTCTGTGCTCTCTCCCCCAGACCACTGAAGGTTCCTTCTCAGGGAGTTCTTCATGCATTCCTTACCTTTCGAGTTCTCCAGAAGCCTGAACTAAAAAGGTAATGAGTGCTTAGCGTCCCTGGATGTGTGGCTTTCCAGTTGACTTTCTTTCCTGTTTGGTCCTCAGGCCATCACAGCTGGTTACTTTTACCACACGGCCCGGTTGACTCGTAGCGGCTATCGTACAGTCAAACAGCAGCAGACAGTGTTCATTCACCCCAACTCCTCCCTCTTTGAAGAACAGCCACGCTGGCTGCTCTACCATGAACTTGTCTTGACCACCAAGGAGTTCATGAGACAGGTGAGGGGACCTTCCCCTGCCCAGGACGGTGAAGAGGTGTGGGGAGGTGGGATCCTAGCAAGCTAAAAACCCAGGGTCAGGTTGCTGAGACAGCAGAGAAACAAGAAAACACATTGGTTTAAAG
This sequence comes from Potos flavus, assembly GCA_028534135.1. Taxonomy (NCBI): domain Eukaryota; kingdom Metazoa; phylum Chordata; class Mammalia; order Carnivora; family Procyonidae; genus Potos; species Potos flavus. Next base: position 106,273,661 of record CM052886.1, read on the forward strand.
TAGGATAAAATAGAAAGGCATTGTCTTGACAGCTATGTCAGCATCTACTAAGAACCTCATATTCATTCAGTGCATATTTGAATGCCTATTAACTTGGTGTTTCAGATGCTGGGGTGAGAATGGTGAACAAAGCAGATGTGGTCTCTGTCCTGAGTGTATTTTACAGTCTTATGATCAGGTTTTTTAGGGATAGTTTACTGGGGATCCTGAGTGACATGTAGAGGTGTGTCTGCCCTTGGGGTATATAGTATTAGAGTCTGGCACCTTTCCCATAGCCTTGTAGTCAAAGGTGGAAGAAAGAAACTTTTCTGATCACACATACACTAGAGTCTAGGTTGGAAAAAGGGGAACCCTACTGATTTTTTCTCTCCTCTTGTAGGTATTGGAGATTGAGAGCAATTGGCTTCTGGAGGTGGCTCCCCACTATTATAAGGCCAAGGAGCTAGAAGATCCCCATTCTAAGAAAATGCCAAAAAAAATAGGCAAGACACGAGAGGAGCTAGGGTAAAGAGGAGGGGACACAAACAGAACCCAACACCAGCTCCTTTTCCTTCTGTAACATTATTTAATATATATTTTTGAAATAAAGCTTGTGGGAACTTTTTTAAATTTAAATTGATTTATATTTTATTTTTTTTAAAGATTTATTTGAGGGGCGCCTGGGTGGCTCAGTGGGTTAAAAACTCTGCCTTCGGCTCAGGTCATGATCTCAGGGTCCTGGGATCGAGCCCCGCATCGGGCTCTTTGCTCGGCGGGGAGCCTGCTTCCCGCTCTCTCTCTGCCTGCCTCTCTGCCTACTTGTGATCTCTCTCTTTGTCAAATAAATAAATAAAATCTTTAAATAAATAAATAAATAAATAATAAATAAAATAAAATAAAATATTTATTTGAGAGTGAGAAAGGGAGAGAAGGAATTAGTATTTTAAGTAGGCTCCATGCCCAGCATGGGGCTTGAATTCACAACCCCGAGGGTCAAGAGTCCTATGCTCTACCGACTGAGCCAGCCAGGTGCCCCAAGCTTGTGGGAACTTTTAAGATACAGAGAAGGTGACATGGAATTTCTCATATATTCACTTAGACTTTATTATTTACAAGATAAATTACACAGCAGCTTTACACAGCATGAGATGGCAAAAAAGGAGAGTAAAGTGGGGAGGAAGCTGGCTCTGAGATTCTAGGCCACCTCCACCCCTTCCTCTTGTGCGTATATAGCAAACTCTTCAGTGCTGCCTCTACCTCAGTCCTGGATCAGGTCTTGGAACACAGGTGTAAGTTGGGTTCTGGCTCTGACAGTCCCAGAGCCACCAGGGCTCCCACTAGCAGCTTCTTCACAGGTGTTGGGGCCGAGTGTGAAGGCATCAGCTGCAGGGACAGAGATTAATGCCAGTTGGTGGGATGTTCTACACCTTCACCCATCCCCATCCAGCCTAAAGACTCACTTTGTCTAGGCGATGGCGACAAATGAGGCCATTGGAATTCAGGTAGAAAGTGGAATAGGCATCATAGGTCCTGGTGAAGGGAAAAAGAGAGGCTTACTGAGGGAGGTGACTGGTCCCGAAGTTTAATTCAAGCATTTGTTTAAACCAGTAGTTCCTAAATTTTGCTACATAGTAGATCACCTGGAGAACTCAAACTCCTGATGCCCAGGTTGTACCTTGTCCCACTTAAATCAGAATGTCTGGCACCAGTATTTTTTAAAGATCCTTAGATGATTCCACCCTGAGCAGAGTTTGAGAATCACTTGTTTGGGCCGAGCCTAACAATTTCCTGGGATTCTATTCTACACCAGAAATTTACCAAATACTCTACCTAAGGTTGTGAAGCTCAACTTATTAAGACAGGAATTTTTATTTGTTCAATAAATACTTGAATGACTACCATGTGCCACAAGTTGAGAGGTTTCTTAACGCACTCCCAGGTCCCTGATTTCTGTTATATTAGAGAAAACAAAGTCCCTGCTCTCAAGGAGCCTGCAGTAAAGTCAGGGTAGATCAAGGATTGTCTGGAAGACTAGATCAGAGTCCTAAAGGTAAGATTAGGAAACCGATTGGATCTTTTCTCACTTCTCTCACCGATAAAGCTCTTCCTTGTCGCGCTTGTAGAAACGCAGAAAGAGCATGTGGATGGGCAGCCCCACAAGCCGCCAGCGGGCTTGCAGGGTCCAATTCTCTGGATGGCGGGTCAGCTGTAGAACCTCCAACCGAAGCTGTGCAAAATAGTTCCAGGCCAGGAAGCGGCAGAAGGTCAGTGACAGAATGTACCATGTCCGGCCCCTGGGAAGAAGGGATGGGAAAGATCGCTCATGATGGCATAATCAGAAAACCAAACTGGCCTCTGTCTGGGGAATGGGAAACAGTTGTGAGAAGTGGCAGGACCTTCTCTGGTAAATGAAAAAGATCAAGTAGAAAGCACATAGTGCTTTTCCTCCCCAAGGCCCCTACCCGTGCCTGGATTCTCACTTGGTACGGATGTTCAGGATCTCATTGATGAATTCCACATCCGATGAGTAGAGAGTATAGTCGTGGGAGTGAAGGAAGAGATTGGGAAGCTGGGTGGAAGAAGAAGGCATCAGCCCAGTAGGAAAGAAAAGATGATCCTACTTTTCAGTTTTCTCTTTTTGATGCTTCTTTACTCCCCTGAGTAAAAAGTCATCTCATCCCATGTTTAAATTCCCTTATATCCAAACTGAAGAATATCTTTTTCTTGGGAAATATTTATAAGATAATATATATGCCTGTCTCATAATTCCAAGAAAATCTAGTTGACTAACCCTCTATTTCCAAGTACTACCTACATCCCTTCTCACTGCAGATGGAGGCCACTTCCGAGCTGACTCACCTCTTGTCTCAGTCTCTCATACATGACAGCCAGGTGCTCCTCCATACTTGGATCTCCTGATGGAGTGGCAGGAGAAGGGCGAGAGGTCCCAGGGGCTTGGAAAGGTATCAAAGCCCCAGGACAGGGGCAGGGAGGTCCCTCAAATAGGCTCCTAAGCCCATCCAGGCAGCCACTATGCATCTCAGGTCCTGGTCCCTCCTCCCCCTTTCCTGGAGGGAGAACCACCCATGGTGAGCTGAGGGCCTGGATCTGAGGGAGATGTAGTGGGGGAGCCCGGGGAAGCAGCCAGATGGGAGGGGGTGGGGGAGACCAGAGAAGAGAAGATGGAGAAGTGATTGTTGTGGAGGGGGGCCAGAGGGGTGGGAATGGTAGAGCCCGTGAAGAAGGCTGGTCCTAAGGAGGAAGAATAAAAGGAATAAGATAAGAATCTAGCTGTCTGATGCCCCCTCATCTAAACTCTCTTCATTAATATGCTTCCAATCCCACCTGCTCCTCCTGACAGGAGGAAAATGGGATGAATTCAACTCTATCTCTACTGAAAACAGAAGGAAACAGTTTCCTGTGACACAGGTACAAGTACTTCCCAAAACATTAAATACATTTACATTTGTTTAAGATCCCAACGCTGTTTGGCGGCTCTCTCAGAGAGAGAATCTCAGAGAAAGAATCCTAATATTTTGAAAAATGAACAAAGGAACGGAGAAAAAGATTTTAGTGTACTGAGGATGAAATGACGTAGCCGGTAACACAACTCCACCATGAAGAGTGTGACAGAAAAAAACATCCAACGGTAAGTAGGGGACATTTCTCTGAGCTCTGATTACATTGTGACACCTTGGGCACTCTCATTCCCTATGCCTATCTCTTATAAATATCCTCTTATAAACAAGGACGATGAAGCCACATTGAATTGTTATGAGGACTATAGGACATAATAAATGTAAATAAAACTTCGCCATCTAAAAACTAGTATGTAAATGTAAGCTACTATCATTTCGGCTCCTCTAATAACACAAACAAGCCCAGGAGACCGTTAAAGGCTGGGCTTCATTCCTCTGGTTTACCGACGCTGAAAGTGAGATGGGAGGTAGGTCACCCAAAGTCAGGCCTCGTCCGAGTCCGAGGCTCTCAAGGAACCCCTGGGGGGGGGGGGGGGCGTCTCACTTCCCTGGAAGGCTAACGGGCCGTGCAGTGGTACCTCCGGCCCCAAGGCGCCGGCCCCGCCGGGGGCGTGGCCATTTTGCCCGGCCGGGCTCAGGGGCCCGAACCGGATCCACCCAGGCCGGCCTTCTTACCCGGTCCGCTATCCCGGTGTAAGATCCGCGGGCTGCAGAGGGCGGCCCGCAGGTCTGCCCGCTCGGGACCTGGGAATTCCGGGGCGGCTCCGCGGCCAGGCTGCGAACCCCTCGGCCGCTTGTCCTTCAAATCACCTCCACGCACAGGTAACCGCGGAAATGCCGGCGAAATGCGGCCGCGCCCCGCCGTCCCTGCTCCAACCCCGCCCGCACGCCCCAGACCCGGGAGAACCAACATCCCACGCCACGCACGGCTGCGCAGTCCCCTGGGCCCCAGCGACCCCTCGTCCCTCCACGCACCGCCCTGCACAGGTGAGAGGGGCGGTAGGACAGCACTGCGCCTGCGCGGACGGGGCGCGCGCTCCGCCCCACACGCCGGCTCTGAAGAGGGTCTCTCCCCGCCCCCTCTCTTCCCTTTCTGTTTCCTCTCTGCTCTCACCTGGGGGCGAGCCTGGTAAGTGCGGAGGCAGGGGCCGAGACGCCGGGCCGCCCCACGGCTGGGCTGGTACATGATCTAACGGGAGCGGAGACAGCGCCTCCAGTGCCTGGCCTCTGGCCTCCTCACAGGGGTGAGCGCGCCCCGGAGCCGTCTTCTTGAAGGGGAAAAGGGGGGGGAGGTGAAGGGGCTGAAGGGAGGGAAACGGAGATGTTGCGCGCTTGCGCACTGCAGCGGGTTCCAGGGAGGCGGCGAGGCATTCGTCTGCAGTGAGTGCGCTTGCGCTTGCCGGCTCATGAGGCCGTCTAAGCGCGCTTGCGCAGTAAATTAGGTCTTGGTGAACAGGGCTGTCTCACCTGGGGCACTTGCGCAAAAAGCTGGGGGGATAATGGGCGTGAATCAGGCACAGCGAAGAGCGAGGGGGTGGGATTGAAATAATGACAACTTGCAGTAGCTCTCGTGATAAAAATAAATAATTTTATTACTCTGGTTAAAAATAAAATACAAATGACTTGGCATTGATAAAGCCTGCTGAATGAATGAATGCATGAATACATCCATTATGAGGACGGGTTTTGGCTACCTCCTGTAGTGAGAATACTGACTTTGAAAGTGTGAGAGGGGATTGCGGTCACCAAGGCCTGGTGCTGCGACGCTCCTGCAAGTTTCGAATGAACCTGGCGTTGAATATGTCCCCACCCATTGTCCAGGCCTGGGCTGGTAGGGCCTGGATCTGTGGAGGAACTGTGTGCATGTGTTCCTCCCTAGACCCAGCCTGTGACAAGACCCGCTCCTCGCTGGCAGACCTGGCAGGTGGGAGGGAGATGGAGAGTGGGTTATAGGGATACTAAAGTGGCAATTAAGATCAGAGACTCTTCAAGGTCTGGCCCTGATGTAGAATAGGACATAGGATGGGAGTATGAGGCTGAAACCATTAGGGCTACGTCCAAATTTGAAACCCCTCAGTACCAAAGGTAAGCACCAGTTGAATCTATGGGGAAAGAGGGTTTCAGAATATTAGGATGTTAGGTAGAACAATCTGTGGGAGGAGCTGGTGTTCAGAAGAGAAAGGAGCTGAGAGTGATGTTAGGAAAAGGAGTCAGAGGTGGTGGGAGGCTGGTAGGGGAGGGGCTCGGACCTCACCTATTCTCTGTGTCCTGCTCCCCTTGCTTCGATTCTTGGTTGCCTATAGAAACACCAGGCATGTGCGTGGGAAGGCTGGAGTAGGTAGTGAACATGGCCTGATTTGAGGGTAAGGAGGAATGAATACTTACCTGTATTGGGGAATGAGGAATTGAGCCCCCCATGGCGGCTGTAGCAGCAGCTTTGGGCTACCAGCCCTGGGGGAGCCCCCCTGTAGAAGAAATGGGAGATGATGGGGAAGAGGCTATAGGAAGAAAGATGAGTGGGTATGGAGGAATCAGAGGAGAGGAATGAAAGGAATAATACAGGAAAAAGAGAAGGGTAATTACCATTCCTATGTTTGTTTGTTTTTTTTTAAAGATTTTATTTATTTGATAGAGATCACAAGTAGGCAGAGAGGCAGGCAGAGAGAGGAGGAAGCAGGCTCCCTGTTGAGCAGAGAGCCCGATGCAGGGCTCGATCCCAGGACCCTGAGATCAGGACCTGAGCCGAAGGCAGAGGCTTTAATCCACTCAGCCACCCAGGTGCCCCTCCTATGGGGTTTTAAACTAAGCTGTGCCTCAGAAAAGGGGAGGGAGCTCATTTCATACCCCAAGATTTTCTGGAGCAGTCCTGGTTTGTTGATGTTAGTTCTAATGTGTTAAAAGTAAGGGTAAATTTGATCCAAGTTAAGCCAGAAAACCAGACTCATGCAAAAAAATTTGTAGGACCAGGTACCCTGGTGTTTGGTTTAGAAAACATGGTTACTTTAATTTAGGATATGTCAGACCAGAGGGAAATAGAGATTGACAAGGATGAATTCAGGAGGAAAAGGAATTGTCTTGAGAGAAGTCCAAGGGTGGGGGTGAGGGCAGGAAATCAGAATGGGAAACGGAATCCAGGGAATAGTCAGGAGGCAATGAGTGGATCCCAGAGATGTTGGTAAATCTTGACATTTCAGCAATGGCTAGTCTAGGCTAAAGGGTAGACGTCACTGGGGAGAGCTGGAGGTTTCTGGAGACAATGGGGGAGTAGATCTAGAAGCCTATACAGAGGGATCCATTATAGGAGACAGAATCTGCAGAAGATCCAGCAGATCACAAAGGTAAGGAGGATCAGAGGGCCAGGGATCCCAGGAAAAAAATCAGGTGACACACAGACGAGGCTGAGACCTGAAGTTTGGGTTGTTTTTCTTTTTTTTTTCATTGAAAATGTCCATTTAAAAAACACAAAAGATGCACACTTTATTCAGACAACACTGAAAAGGAGAAGGAAAAGGAGTTGGGAGAGAGGGAGATCCTGCTCCCAAGTACGGGATGGGGGAACACAGTGGGGGTACCTGATCTACCACATATTCAGAGAGTAGGGAGGGGGAAGGATGTTCCATACTCTGGGTATGGAGCAGGGAAGGTTCTTGCTATGGAGGAAAGGAAGGAAGGCCAGAGGAAGAGTTCCCCTATCACCTCAAGAAAATCTCACAAGACTGGAATATATCATCATCTAGCTACTGGGGCAGGGTGTATGCAAGAGGGGATCCCAGAAGCTAACAGATACTTGAGACTCAGGGCTTGTCTTCTGAACCATGGCTAAGAGTGATCCCAGGGTACTCAATGGGATCTACTGCCAAGAAACAAACTCCCTCACAGAATCTGGATCTAGGGAAAGTGGTAGTATCTTTAGAAGTGTGGGGAGTCTTTAAAGACTCAAAGCAGACATCAGCTTGGGGGTTCCTGGACACATACACAGCATGTGGGGAGATTAAAAGTTTAGCAATGTTGAGTGGATCCCTTTGGGGACCTGGTCGTCTAAGACCCTGTCCTTTATCACTGAACTGCTCTGAAGCAGAGCTCATCGGTTGGCTTCAGCAGGCTGAGAAGGTAAGTGTGGTAGACAGCACGAAACAGTATTAGAGCCACCAGTAACGCTGTAGAAGGATTATGGGATTTATTCCATGGACAAGACTCCTTAAAAGGTTTCCCTGGCAGAGGAAGCCCTTAGACCTTCCAAGGTGTTCTATAATCTAACAGCAAGCAAGAGTGTGCTTCTCTGGGTAATGAGTATGAGCCACCCAAACAAGGGATCTGGTGGCAAATCAGGCTATCTGTGGGAGTGTTCAGAGCCCACTTAGGAAAGAAGGCGTGCTTTCTACATAAGAAAAGCTACAGAATATTAGGCCATCTGGGACCCTGACAACACCTTTGCCCAAGAAAGAAGAAGAGGGAATCCTACAAGCTCTATCGGGTTCCACGGGAACCTAGGGACTACAATGGAAGAGTGGATCTGGGGTTCTCAGGGAGAGGGGGCTCTGCCTACCCCAGGTCTCCCAGGGAGGGAAGGGGTAACTATCTGTCAGTATCGACTCTCATCGGAGCGGGGAAGGGAGCTGTGGAAGGGTGTTATGGACAGGAGGAAGGGAAAGGGAAAATGGGGGAGAGAGAAAAACAGAGAAGTCAGAAGTGAAGAGAAAGCTATGGAGAGAAATCAAGGAGATGCCCACTCCATTTGCTGAGATGGGTTCCTACTATACAAAAGCACTAACATGAGGCCAGTGGCTCCCCAAACTATCAGGACATTGCATCTTCCCAGTAAGCATGAAACCAAGATTTCCCCAATCTGAGAGACTCAGTTCCCCCCACCCAATGGATATGTTCTTCCTATCCTTCCTCCCATCTCTCACTTTAAAAACTAGAGTCCCTAGACTCCATATAAAGTACTATTCTACTCCTTCATGTAACTTATTTCCAGACTGCTCCCACAATATCCAATATCCAATATATTATTCTCAAAAGGTTTCAGGACTCTCCAATCCACCTGTCATATTGCTTCACATCTCTGCCAGATTCAAACTCCCCTTTGCCATTGCTAACACCCTCTTTGACAGTTCTGAGGCTCCCTAACCCTCCAACTCCTATTACCTGGTGCGCCGACGTTGGGCTGGGCTGCCCCCAGGGTCAGTAGCAAGCAGAAGGCGGGCAGTAGGGTGTGGGGGGCAGAGGCGCAGGGAACGCAGCAACTCCTGCTCTGGCACAAAGGGGCGGAGGGGACCCCGTTCTGGTGAGTTTCCCAGGCTGCTGGAGCGGGGGGGTGGGTGGGCTGGAGGCGTGGCACGGCGAGGGGCCCTGTTTAGGGGCCAAGGAGGCTCCACAGCTACCTTCAGAACTGGCAAGAGGGAAAATACAGAGCAAGACGGAGAAAAGAAAAAGGAGAAGAGAGTGATGACAGGAAAGATTTGGATAGGAAAAAGAGAAATCAGAGCCTTTAGAGAGAACTACTCCTCCTGGGTCAAGGCCCCCAAACCCAGCCACCCTACCCCAGTCTTACATTCTCGGTCACTAGAGGAATATGGCTTAATGTCTCCCTCTGCTCTCTTGGGTGGCAGCTTTCTTGCTGGAGCTGGCAGTGGAGAGCACACAGACAAGGTAAGTGTTATAAGACATACTTTGCACCCCTCCTCACAGCCACTACCCTCTTGATCCCAAACCTCTGCTCCCTGACACCACAGTTCCTCCTGGGGAAGGAGAGAATTCAGTTCAGCTCCATCGCAGAAGCCCTGTGGCAATGCCTTCACACCAAGAGGGAATTCAGAGGAAATGCTGGAGCACTTTTGAGGGGAGCCAGAAGGAGTAGGACAAATGCAGAGTTGGGGGAAAAGTTCCAGGGGGAGACTCTGGGGCCTGGGAGATGCAGGAGAAAGGTGGCTAAGGGAGGCAAGCTCTTACTGTCAGTGGGTGCTGTCAGGCCCCCCTGGGATTCTGGGGCAGTGGAATGGTCCCAGCCGGGCCAACGAGGACCCCAGGTCCCTCTAGATGAGACGGACAAAGTCCTTGGTTAATTAGGAATTGCTCTGGAGAGATCAGGGGAGGTTGGGGTAGGGCAGAACCTCTCCTTCTAGGGCAAGATTTAAGCTTTATTAGGAAAAACAAAGTTTGAGGAGAAAACACAGACATTTGGAGTTAGCACAGTAAATGGGAAGCTAACATATTATCCAAAGCTCTGCTTCCCATCCCCTCAGTTTTCTGTTTGCTCCCTCCTTTTCCCTCTCAAGAGGTTCTCTACCATGTGTGGCAAATGAGAGACTGCTCAGCAAATCTACTTAGGCTTTATCCATGATCCCCCACCTCCCCACCTTCCCATGGACTTGGGTCCTCACCATCCTTGTTGGCTATCACTCCCTCTCACAGCCTGTAGTCAGCAGGAGCTGGATGGGGGAAGCCTTGGCAAGCAAAGCGAGTCATGGATATGAATTGCGTCCCAGTGCCTGACACTGGTCAAAGCTATTAAATAGTAACAGATTGTTCTTTGGGTGGTGGTTACTCCCTTTTCTGGCCACGGAGGAGGTAAGAGCTAGTCACAAAGCCAGCTCAGCAAGGGAACACTTCTGTGCAAGCATCTCTACCCGTGGGAGGCAGTGAGGAAGGAGGAGTGGGGCTCAGACTGGCAGGGAGTGTGTGTGTATGAGGATGGAGGAGCCTGGGCAGCATTTCAGTACCTCCTAGATTTGGTTTCTCCAGATCGATTTCATTATTTGGTTGGAAATATTATAAATTCTGAGCGTTACTTTCTAAAACTAATATTTAAACTTTGGACCATTCATGTCACTACTGAATGACTGGAAATGGAAGGGGAGACCGCTCTTGTCTATCCCCCGACTGACAGAAACCTGAGGGGTCTGCGAAGGAATGTGACCCTGGCCTGTTTTGATGGACCTGAAGTGGCAAGAGACTCCATCAATATCAATCATCAAACAGGCTCCCAATGAGCTCACTTAGTTAAAAGTTCTGACAAGTGTTAAGATGTACTAAGCTCATAAGGGCAAAAGCAGATGGGTAACAACTGCTGGGACGTGGGCTGCTTTAGAATTCTCCCAAATTGCCCACAATCGAACTGTGCTCCCTGTGGCCTCCAGAGGAACTAGCCACCGTGGCCTACGGTTCCACCCATTCACTGCAGCTTTACCAGAGGGTATAGGATCAACCGCAGCAGCGCGAGAGTGTCGAGATGCCCTCAGGGAGGGAGCAGGGGACCCTGTGAGGAAGGAAGCAGTGGTGCCCCTCAGTAAGGGGCCAGTGGGATCAAGAATCCACCTCTTTCCTTCCCCTCACCCAACTATTTGGCCAACACACACAAAGTGACAAAACTTACGATGTTGATGGGCAAAGAAGCCTTCGAAGATCACAAAGTTGTTGACCTATAAGAAACAAGTGAAATACAGCTGTTCATTCAGCCATTCACCACTACATGGGGACAGAACCTTGTCCCAGAAAAACCACAGTGGGAAGAACAAAAGCCAGTCTTCCTGTCCTTATTGACAGACTCAGTCAAAAACTCAGACCCTGGGGGCTCCTGGGTGGCTCAGTGGGTTAAAGCCTCTGCCTTCGGCTCAGGTCATGATCTCGGGGTACTGGGATCGAGCCCCGCATCAGGCTCTCTGCTCAGCAGGGAGCCTGCTTCCCCCTCTCTCTCTGCCTGCCTCTCT
>CM052886.1:106294971-106364590 GCA_028534135.1 Potos flavus
TTTTTTTGGGGGGGGGGGGGGGGGGGGGGGAAGGAAAGAGAAATCTGAAGCAAGTAACAGAATGTTTAGCCTATCTACTATTTACAATATATAGAGTCTGGGATTTCCCATACATATCTGTCCCGCCCTCTCCTAAGCCTCAGAAGCATTTATTCCCTTCAACAGCAATCATTTCTCCTCTCTGGCCCTGGGCCTGCCTTTGGCCACATATAGACACAATTCTCCAGAGTGAAATCCCATCATGTAATTCCTAGGCACGATCTCTTAATTCCTTCTCAGTCTACAGCTCCTACAGAGCACTCTGGGGGCTCTCCTGCTCAGTGGAAGAGGCTTCAGCTGGGGTTGTGAGGGGCACCTCAGGCATTGACTCAGGTGGGGGACCACTCTCTTTCCGGAGATGGCCCTGATAAAGCCGTCGAAGGCGGGACAGCTCTCTCTCTGGTGGCTGTTTCCAGCTGTACCATGAATACCAGGGGTCACCTGCAACCAGGGAGGGGGCTGGCGGAGTAGCACTCACAGCTCCATGAGAGGTACTGAAGTCAAGGTCCCGAGGTTCAACCTGAGGAATATGGTAACTGAGGAGACCTAGGGGATTAAAAAAAGAGAGAAAGTGAGGGAAGGAAGCAAGGAAGGGTAGTTCAGGTTAAGACAATACGTAAAGTGACATATAAAGGGAGGGAGGAACCAGTCAGAGGGACTGAGTATATTTATGCATGTTCTACACTGCACAAAGGCAACTGGCCAAGAGGGCAATGGGGACTGACTACTTACTGCCGGGGCTCTTTTCTGCCAAGCTATGCAGCCCTACACCAGGGCTGTAAAGCCACATCTGCCCTAACAGAGACATACCTTTTTTAATTTCTGCAAAGGTGTCATGGAGCCCTGGGACAGAAATTTATACAAAGACCTCCTATGATCTATCTTTGGCATTGGGACTGATAGTTATAAAAGGGAAGAAAAAGGAAAGAGGATTAAGGCAACAGGGCAATCAATGACAAGGTAAGAGACTCAGGACAGAGAAAAAGGGACAGTGGAGTGCTGAAAGGAGATTCTTCGGAAGAGCATGTTGGGTGCTGCCTCCTCAGACAGGTAGGAATATTTATATTTACCCTCCAGCCCTAGATCACTTTCTTTATGGCTAAGAAAAATGTAGTGGGCCTGTTCTCATGCTCACCATGATCTCTGGCTTTCTGGATGGCCTGGGTCAACTTCTTGTGTTGCTTCATACAGACCCCTGTATGGAGAAAAAGAAAACTCAGTGCTCATTCTAGAAAGCACAGTAAATAGAGTATACAACTGCTTCTATATGGTTATAAAGAGCTGGGTTTGGAAAACTTGCTCTACCTAATAACCCTACTTCCCTGAGGCCTCAGATTAGCCTCAGTTTCCCCATCTAGCCAATGGGAAGAATCTCCCCTCTTTGAGAGCTGAGATTAACAGTTTAGCTACAGAAAAGCTATTTAATGGTAAAACCTCCAAGACAGAGAGTAGAAAATAATTCGAAGGGCAAGTGTTGTTAATTAAAGGTTTGGGTTGGACAATCCATCGAGAAAGATTCAGTAAGGAAGAAAGGGCTCCTGATCTGGAGGTGATCTGAGAGAGTAGTAAAATAGTTCCCTCAGCTTTTTATAGCTTTACTATAAAGTTGTTGTTGGTTTTTTTTAAATTTTATTGTCAGGGACAGAGCACACAAGCAAGGGGAGCTGCCTCCCCACTGAGCAGGAAGCCTGACATGGGGCCAGGACCCTGAGACCATGACCTGAGCCGAAGGCAGACACTTAACCGACTGAGCCACCCAGGCATCCTGGCCATAAAGCTCTTCTTCAAAACTCCCTGACTAAATAAATAAATAAATAAAAAGTAAAACTCCCTGACAAACCAAACTCCACTGATCATGTTGCCATCCCCAAAATGGTGGATTCAGACTATTCTTTGCAAATTTATCTTGCTTTAGAGCAGGGTTTGGCAAAATTTTTCTGTGTAGGGCCACATAAATTTTAGGATCCACGAGTCCTACAGTCTCTGTCTCATCTACTCAACTCTGCCACTGTAGCCTGGAAGCAGTTATCGACAACATGAAAATAAATGGATATGACAATGTGTCAGATTTGGCCTGCGACCTTCATTAAAGGAATAGATGTAAACTTGAATTGTTAGGATTATAACTCCAAATTTGGAAGATCTAATGGATTGTTGATGGCAAAAAGAACTTACAGGACAGTCAATTTGCTAGAAAGCCTTTTGTAAAAGCAAAGAGACTCTACAGAAAGGAAATAATTACCACCACTTCTAAGAGCAACATTTAGATAATTTACTTACATTGGTACTTGCTTGTATCTTTTGTCCACATGTGAATATACCCAATAAGGCAAGATTTCCAAAATAAGTTCACTCACACTTTTTATGCCTCATGTAAGAGCCACCAGATACCTGTTGTATGACTGAATAAATGAGTGCTCCAAGGAAAAGCTGTTTTGGTGATGACAAGGACGATAGGCTAACCTGTGTATGGAGCATGGAAGATGACACCTGTGTGGGCGCAGACAAACTGTTCCAAGAGCTTCACGTTCTACGGAGGAAAGTGGTAGGAAAACATAAGAGAGGGGAGGGAGAACAGCAAGACCTTGAGAAACTGCAAGTGCACAATCCCTACATATGTGCATGGACACCCTTAACTCCTCCGTGTCCCTCCAGGTGCTACTTGCCTTCATGTCCCAGTTTTAGCCCCATCAATTTGCTGAATACATTCTTGAAAACACCAGCAAACACTTCCCCTTTCTTGGCTTTGCAACCATTTCACGCACACCCTACATTCTGTCACTGAGACTCACATAGAACCCTCTTCTACAGGGATTAGGTTCTTTTTTTTTTTTTTTTTAAGATTTTATTCATTTATTTGACACAGAGAGAGAGATCACAAGCAGGCAGAGAGGCAGGCAGAGAGAGGGGGAAGCAGGCTCCCCGCTGAGCAGAGAGCCCGATGCGGGACCTGATCCCAGGACCCCAAGATCATGACCTGAACCGAAGGCAGAGGCTCCAACCCACTGAGCCACCCAGGTGCACCCAGGGGTTAGGTTCTAAAATCAGCACTTCACACAAAAAAATTGGGGACAGTCAGTTGGCAATCCCTGAAATCACCTAAAAAATATAGTATGTGTTATAATGTGCACGTATAAATATGAACGTATATGATAGCATTCTGTATGTAACATATATATTACTAAGATCAATTTTATAGGTCTAATTATGTAGAATGACTGCCAGCCAGCAGATTAATCACAGAAGGTAACACCCATGGAAAAATGCAGATGCACTTGTGGAATGGAAGAGCAAGCAGAGTCATCTGCACTATCCAATTTATAATCTTTCTTCCTTGGTTATGTAATTGTTTCTAAACTGTATACAACTGGTTGTGTTCTATATTTTTTTTTAAGATTTACTTATTTATTTGAGTGAGTGTATATGTGTGAATGAGTGGGGGGGAGGGGGAGAGGTAGAGAATCTCAGGCAGACTTCTGGCTGAGCATGGAGCATGATAAGGGGCTCAATCTCACAACCCTGAGATCATGACCTGAGACGAAATCAAGAGTCAGACACTCAACAGATTGAGCCACCCAGGTGCCCCTGTTCTAGTTTTATAACCAATTGTACACAGCTGAAATTGAGAAGTTATCTATCTACGGGACCCTTCTATAGTGGTGTCAGAAGGGACCTGAGAACAGTTAGACACCCCGATCTGCTGACTAATGTACAAATTCCTTCCAACTCCCCTGATGATCAATCATTCAGCTTCTACTCCAATACCTTTACCGCAAGTTCAGAAGAGTTTTTTTCCAATTATTATTTTTATATGCTTTTTGAACTCTTCAAGGAGCAAGTCCTGTCCTTGCAATAAATTTTTTTTTGAAAAATAATTAAACTCTGTATATTTCTCCATGTATCTGCCCTCCGGCCTTAAGTATCAGCATGCCACCAAACATTAACATGAGAAGAAAATTAAAAAAAAAAAAAAGCAAACAAAAAAAACCACACCTCAGAGGCCCCTGGATGGCTCAGTCCGTTAAGTGTCTGCCTTCAGTTTGGGTCATGATCCCGGGGTCCTGGGATCAAGCCCCACGTTGGGCTCCCTGCTTGGTGGTGAGTCTGCTTCTCCCACTCCCTCTGCTCCTCTCCTGCTTGTGCTCTCTCTCCCTCACTCTCTTTCTCAAATAAAAACAAACAAACACCTCAGAAAAAAACTATCCCAATCTACTTGCTAATAATTGCAATGGATATCAATGAACCTTTGGATATTGCTCTCTTGTTAGAAATAGATATTTTTCTGACCTTACAATTTAAACTGTAAATTCATAGGTAAGAGATGAAGGTTTTTAGTATGAGCCACAGTAGAGGACAAAAAGCTGGAAAGAGGAATGTTTTTTTTTAAAGATTTTATTTATTTATTTATTTGACAGAGAGAGATCACAAGTAGGCAGAGAGGCAGGCAGAGAAAGGGGGGGAAGCAGGCTCCCTGCTGAGCAGAGAGCCCGATTCGAGGCTCAATCCCAGGACCCTGAGATCATGACCTGAACCAAAGGCAGAGGCTTTAACCCACTGAGCCACCCAGGCACCCTGGAATGTTTTTATACTACTAGAAAATCAATGCAAAATGGACTGTAGGGTGCTAGCTTATGAAGAAGAGTGGGGCACCATGGTAATCTCTTTAGCACTACAAAGAGGATCCAAATCCTTATCCTGGAGAAAAGACTGCCCTTACCCTAAAGTCAACATGCAGCTTATGATCCCGGCAGATGGGACAGGGATTCCCAGCAACTTTATCTCTACGCTGTGGAGAAAAGAAACTAGTAGGTGAAGGATGTTCAAAGTACTGTGAGAAAAAGTGCTACTGCCACTGTCACTATGGCATCCACCCTCACTCCACATCCCATCCATGTACCACCTTCAGAAACTCACAATACATGTCTTTCGAGTCCGCTGTGGGGGTATTCCACCTTTGTGGTTTCTACGGTAGTCAGCCCAGACAGGGCGAGAGCCATAGCGGTTCTGGTATTCTGAAATGAAAGCTCACACAAGTTATTCCTGGTGGGGATAGTAGAAGTGT
Organism: Potos flavus; assembly: GCA_028534135.1. NCBI lineage: Eukaryota > Metazoa > Chordata > Mammalia > Carnivora > Procyonidae > Potos > Potos flavus. Next base: position 106,300,073 of record CM052886.1, read on the forward strand.
CCCTGTCCATTTATTTCAGACCCCACAAAATCCTCCCCTTTCCCATTCAGAGGTACCTTCTGAGTCCAGATATTTCCAGGGTTCATTCTTATAAGGTGCTACAGGAACTGGGGACGACAAATCTTCCTCAGGGGGGCCTTTGGTGCAAAGAGTCTGGAGGAGAACCTATAAATAAGGCAAAAAATGAGAAAATGAGTTCAAGGGAAGGACCTGATAGTTTCGCTGCCAACATGTTAGGGACAAGAAGAACATGCCCATGGTATTACTGGAATTTAGCAAGAATATATATAGAAAATAGCATTTTTGTTAGGGTAAAACTGACGTCATCAACAACCACTCTTCCTGTCTGTCTGGATCCTGAAGGAGAAGCTAATGTGAGAGGGTAACTAGGATAGGTGACTGGGAAGCAGTCTTATTTGAGAAGACACACATGATGTGTTCATGCTTTTGGAGATGTGCTGAGGAAAGGGAGAAGAAAGGAAGAGGATGTCTAGCTTCTTGGAGGGAAGATGCCTGGTGGGGACAGGATGCATGACAGGTGAGTAGTCTCCAACCCAATCCAACCCTGAATCATTGAATTGCCCAGCCTTATAAAAGTTGAAGGTCAACATTCCACAGGCAGAACAAACTTGAGTCCTAACGCCAGCTTTAAAGCTACCAGGGCTGTTATTAACTCTGTGGTGACCCCTGTCACCACTCTTAGGGAGTGGCAGCTGTGCAACCTTTCCTATCTCACCCTGCCCCACCAAGAACCTACCGTGCCCTACCAAGAACTTCCAGTGTGGTGAGTACGGGAGGCTGGAGGAAAACCTCAATCTAAAACACTAAGTTAAGGTATCTTGTATGCTCTGGTTAAAAAAAAAACAAACTAATTTAGCGAGAGAGAGCTAAGAAACTGGTCCCAGGTCGTGAGAACATACCCTGGCTTTACCAGGAGATAGCTCAGGAGGTAGAAGTTAGTGTCCCTCAACTCAAGGACACTCCAGGGCATCACAGATATAGACATCATATGCATGCCTAAGAGCTGGTTGTGTATGACCAAGAGGCCCAATCCTTCACCTAATTCTTTGGCCCAGTTGGTACCTTGGAAAAGGATATCTAAATCTTTTCCCTTGGCTGGGGATTAAAAACCCGCGCAGTACTGAGGAGGGCGAGGGGAAGGGGAAGGGTGGTGAAAGCAGTGTTGCCTAGACAGCCAAGGCATAATAAGCACTTGGGAAAGTCTCCGTTCCTGAATTCCCCGCAATGGAGCGATGACCTGCAGAAAGTATTACTAAGTGGCGGTTGCACAAATGTGCTCCAAGGAGCTACCTGAACTCTGTAGGCACCTCCGAAGGGCGAAAGGCTAGAAAGGCGCCTCAGCAACGAACGCAATACGGAGGCCGCCATCTTGACGCACGCCGAAGGCAGGAATGGCCGGAAAGACAACTGCGCATGCTCCAAGAAACTGACTAGGGTAGGGCCAAGGGCGAGCCCGCAGTGCGGGAGGCGGGCGCGCGCTTGCGTCAGCACGGAAGGGTGAAAGGGGGGCTGTGGGGAGAAGCCAATTTCAACTGCGTCACAATCGAATTTGGCCTCAAAATTGCGTTTTCCCCGAACCAGTCACTACGACTTCTAGATCTTATACTTAGAGCTTGCGTTTTAAGCAATTTTGAAGGGGATTTCGACCGACGTCTTCTCAATGCGCATGCGCCGGCCCGGTTCTACCAACCAGGGTGAGACGTGTTCTCGAGGACGGAAGTGGTGGAAGCAGAGGAAAGGGAGGTGCTGGGCTCTCCAGTCACGCGCTTGTAGGGGGGCGCCCAGGAAGGAGGTGGAAGAAGGTACCGGGGCGGGGGGGGGGAAGGGGCTGAGCGAAGGTGAAGGAAGGATAGCCAATCAGCTAGCCAGTTGTCTTTCGGATTGGCCAATGAAGTCACGCCTCGCTCACAATGTCTCGCGACAAGGGCGTTTCACTAGCATGTTTGGGCGCGTTGGGCGGCGTCCGGGTATAAAAGACTCCGCCCGAGTAGGCAGCCGCCATTCTGAGGTTCGTTTAGAGGTAAGTTTGGGTGTTTTGTCGGTTGGTGGGTAAAGTTTTGTTGAGCTCGTTGGACTGGGGAGGGGGGTGGTTAGGTATGGGTTGTGTTAAGGACCATGGTTTATAGAAGGCGGCTGTGTTCGGGATGGGACATGGAGGTGTTTGGAGTCAACAAATACGGTACTTTGGGGTGTTTAAAGCGACCCGTATTGATTATATCTTTCTCCTTTGTGTTCCTTTTATCCCAGGTTTGAATTTTCTCGGAGAAAGACAGTCCGGCCACGAGGAAAAAAAGAAACAAGCCGCAGCACCGTCTAAGCCCTTGAAAGGATCCTGAGAGGGGGGAAAGGGAAAACAGCAGCCACCAGCCCAACCACTTGTGTCTTCTGCCCCTTCCTATCTTGCCCACCCCACCAGCCCACGCTGCATGGGACTTGAAATCTGTGGCCGAAGGACCGTCACCACATAACTTGAAAAATAATCAACCACCCACCCTTCCCAAACCCACCCAAATTCACTCATCCAGCGTTTACTTTTTTGAATCCACTCAGAACTTTTTTTCTACGACCCCCCTCCCTAAATGGAGTTGGTTGGGGGGAAAATGAATACTGAGTTGGCCTTCATTTTTTTGAGAGACTTTTTGATCCAATGAGGCCCCCCAAATAATTGAGTTTTGGGTCCTGGTTGGTTGTTTTATTTTTTTTCTCCAAAATTTTAACCCCCTCCCCCCCTGAGCCCGAGGTGCTGACGTCGCAAAAAAATTGGATAGTAAGTGTCGAATTTTCCAAAACCAGCCTTGCAACAAGAAATCAACGTTTCCCGTTGTGAAACCAAAAATAATGAGAGGAAGAAATGAGCCAATAGAACAAAATAGAGAACTGGAGAAGGACCAAGCCGGTCACTTAATCTCCATTAAAAAAAGGGCCTTTGGTCTAAAACAGTCTTGTTCTCTCTCCCCTACCATCTACCTTCCTGCCCTGCTGCAGGAAAGGAAAGGGTGGAGGGAGGGCCAGCAAGTGAGGATTTTGATGGTTAACCCTTGGTAATCCAGCCAATTTCCAGACTGCCAAAGCCATAAGTGTTTGCTTTTTATAAGGAGGAATGGTTAACTTCCTCTTGTTAGCAGTCTTCGAAAGGGTTAATGAGCTCACATACAAAAGATGGTGGATCTTGTGGCCCAGAAGTCCCACTTCTTTGTGTGTGAGACAAGCAGGGCGCCTTTCAATTTGCCAGATTAATAAGCAATCTGTACATAAAGATTGCAGGGTAAGGAGATGGGCAGAAAAATTATAGCTGGCTGTGACTTTTTAAATGACTTAAATCCTCTCAATTTTAATGTAATTTGCTTCGGGTTTATTTGTGTGGTTAAAATCGGTGGCAATCTAGGAATAAAGATTGCAAGACACTTAATTCAGTACAAAATATAATCTTAGTGCCAGTACATACAAGATAATGGGGAGGTAAAGAATGTTTTGTAATTGTTGCAGGTTGCATAGGTTATTTAAGAGCAAAAATGATTAACATTTTAATTTGATACGTTTTGGTGGGTGGGAATGCAGTCTAATAGGGGGTGGAAAGGTTGGGAAATGTGGAATTCAGGAGTATAATTTTAAAAGCCATTTAGTGCAATTGAATGTTAGCTTTCTAAAAGATTTGTGTCGTTAAAAGGAATTTTTCTTCCCTGCTTCAATATGGCGACTTTTCCTTGTCCTTTTGTCTTCCAAGCGGCGTTGCAGGTTGTGTCTTGGCCCATTTTTCTCCTGTCCTCCCACCTCAACCCTATTTGTTGAGAGGGGTCCAAGTCCTCCCCCCTTTCCCTTTATAGGGAGGATGGGGGTGGTCGACGGTAGCAGGTTGAACTTCAATTGGAAATTCAATTCTTCCCCACAGAAAATTGTTCTTTTAAGTATTTTAATTGGTTTTATTTTCACAACTCTTACTCAAATCAGGTCAAAGACCATTCAGGATGGGTGCTGGCTTTGGGGTATTTTACTGAAAAAGGGTGTTTTTTGATGTAACTAACTGCCGGCTGCGCCGGGATAGCTTTTTTAAGTTTTCCTCTTCTCCATTACAAGATGGCGGCGTCCCTGCTTCTTTGTTATTTTTTTCTCCCCCTTTTGCCATCCAGAGCTTAGGGCCGCCCTAGAAACTTGGTCAAGGGGGAGGAGCAGCATGGAAAGGTGATGTAATCAGCTTTCTTCCTCTCCACCCTCTTGAGACTCCACCCCTGAGCAGATGCTTTCTGGACTCCCTGTGCGCACAAAAGACATTTTCTTTAGAATATCTTTTATAATCTTAAAAGGAAAAAGCTTATAAGAATTAGGTCTTGAAGTTGTTCATCTCCCGGGCAGCTCTAGTTTTTATATTTAACAATCAGAGCCTGTTGCTTTTATTTTCACCTTTCACTCACCACAACTACTTGGAAGTTTCCCCCGCTTCAGTTGCCAGGGGTGGAAAACCAGTCAAACCAACAATACTTTAAGACTGGGAGCCTTCTGGTGGTGTGTGTGTGAGAGCTGTGTGTATGTAGATCTGTGTGGTAGGGGATAGTGGGGAAAGGAGGACTTGTGAAAGTGACTTGAATAGACAAATGGGGCCTAATGACACTGAGTTGTGCCATTTCTGCTCAGGAACCAGTCCTTGGGCCTGCATTTGGTTGCTTTGTATAATGAGACGGGGAGGGTGGGTACTTCAAGACTTCCTTTTAAATCACCCTTATTCCCACCTCTGGGTTTGGGGATAAACTTTGTGTTCAGTGCTGTATCACGTTCTCCAGTTGCGTAGCTCCTGTACATTGGTACTAGGATGAGAAGTGACTAGGAAAGGAGGCGGCAGTTGTAAACTCAAGGCAGGGGGATGCGAGCTACAGTGTCTGGTAAGCAAAACCTTTCTGGTATTACATTTCACAACCTTCATTTCTTTTTTCCAAAGAGCCACCTTTTTTGAGTTATTTTTTTCTTCCCTTGAGAAAGAAATTCCTTAAAAACTATTAATGGGAGAAAAATGTCTTCTTCATTTTTCAACTCGTCAGTGCTTTCGCAATGGGTGCATGTTCAAAGCCATGCCCTATCTGAGGGTGGTATTGGGTGTCCTGTCCCTTCTCTATCTTTCTCCAACTTTTTCAAAGTCAAATCTTTGTCAGACTCTCCATATACTTTTCATTTTTTAAACTCCTCATTTGAAGCGTAGAGGTACTAGGCAGAATTGGAAAGCCATTTTGTACAGCTGTCCTGTGGTGACTTGGTGAGACTTTCAGGGCTAATTTTCTGCTGGGTACGGATTCTCAGATTAGTACTTAAAACTTCTGGATTGGGTGGGAGGGACTCTTCCACATGTCTGTTGACCACAAGTTTTTTATCTTTTAAGCAGTTTGCCATGTGTCTCTGCAGCATACCTTCCTTGGGAGCTGAATAGTCCACTCATTGGGGTTCCTGATCTCCAGTAAACAGGGGATTAATAAAGAAGATCTTCCTTAACATGGGAGATGGGAAACAAGGTCTTTAGGGAAACCACATCCATCCAGAGAACCTCGGAGAACCTGATCCTTGTAGTTTGTGGCCAGTTATATTCTGGGATCCTTTGCTGGGGCTGGGGGTGATTTTACATCCTTACTGAAAGGCAAATAAGGGTTCGGGGAGATCACTGTACCAGGTTTTCAAAATGAGTGTGAGGGATAGGGCCTTACCATTTAGAGAGGTAAGACCTTGTGCATTACTTGAGAGACCTAATTCAGTCCACTGAGTCATATTAGGACATCACCTCAAAACACCCAAGAAAAGGAAGGGGAATGTCAGGGGTCAGGTACAAAGCATTTTCATTTCCTGAAGTGCTAAGACTTCTAAGTTAAGGTAAATTCAGACTCCTTCCTCCTTTGTTGAAAGAGTGTTATGATTGTTTTTAAAAGGGGTCTGATTTGCATAGGGATTTTGTCCTGAACCAATTAAGTTTTGTTTTGTTTTTTTTTTGGTGATGGGTATGGAATAATTTTAGCCCAGCTAGATATTTTTCACCCTGTTAATTGAATAACCCTCAAGTAAAAGTCATTTTGGAGGCAGGAGTTGGTGTCACTTAAGAACTTCTAAGTTTCTCTCTGGTAAGAAAGGTAAAAAATTCCCCAGAGCCTTGTGTTCTGTCAGTAGTGCTCATCTCTGCCTGCAAAATCCTCCATAAGAAGAAACGCACAGCTTAGGAGGAGATGGAGATAAGGCTGAGATTCTTCCCCTTCCCCCGCCCCTTTTGTATGTTGTCTTTTAGGAAATTAAAGGCAAACACATGCCCTAGATTATTTTTGCTTCCAAAAAGCTTCCTTAAGCATTCGTTCCAGGTTCCAGATAGGACTAGGTAATGTTGACACTTGGTTACTGTCCCTTCTTCCCTAGCCAACTCTGCCTTTTCCACTGCAGGCCTGTGCCAGGAATTTAGGCTCTTTATTCCTTTCCAGTTGAGTGCCTTGTAGCTTCATTCAAAATGTACTGACTTCAAAGTAAGGAAATTTGGTTGTAATACACTTGGAGTCCTTAGTTTTAAATGAGTCAAAACTAATTTGCCTATAGGAAAGCCATGAGAAAACCCATTTATATTTTGTCACGATTGGTACTTGTAAGACGAAACTTGGTTCTGTTAATTGTATTTCCAAAATATAAATAATAGGGAAAATATTAGTGGAAAATGAATATTTAACATTTCTGCTTTGTCTTCTAGATTCCCCTGACTATTCTTGCTTGTTGTGAATGGGAATGAAAAAGTTGTCCCTGGGTCTCATTCCCAGCAGAAGGCACTGGACAGAATTTAGCTTCGTACTCATTGGTCTCTTTCTAGGGATGGTTATTCTCTCTTCTCTCCCACCCTCTTATGTGAAGAGGAACATTTGAGTTCAGGTGACACTTTTTTTGAGTTTCTGAAGGAAATAGGGGTAGCAGTCCTGTTGGCTTAGCTCGTACTTGGATATGCAAAAGGTAGTTCTCCAAGGTGATGTATATCTACTCTTGAGTTTGAATCAGTCAGGTCAGCAGTATTTGGCCCGGTGGGGGCGATGGTGCTGGTTTGAAGTGATGTTAATTTAATTGAAGTCTTTTTGTGAAATTGTGTATATTGTGGTTGCTGATATGTATTACCTTGGATTCACTCACTGCTTTTCCAGTCTCCAATAGATGGGAAATCTGTTTTATCCCTTTGTTGTATCTATGTATGTATCTCTTGGTATAGTGTCCATATATCACTTTATGGTGTCTTACTACATGGGAAGAATGCCTTTCTCCCCATGTCTGTCTCTGTAAGAATCACCACACTTCAGTGGATTTGACCCATGGGCTTCTAATCTTACCCAGTATTCTACTTCAGTGTTTTTCCTCTGACCTGAGGTTCTACCTGTCCTTGTGGAGGTTCCAGAGCAGCAGCAACAGCACACTTAACCCAGATTTGCTCACCTCAGCATTTTTTTTTTACCTCCTCTCTGTCGGTATTCAGCCCACAGGTTATGGTCTCAAGAACCAGCCTCTTCCTTGCTTCTGCTGCTGCTTCGCTAGGTTGTTAGAACCTGTCTATTTAGAAATTTATTGGCCTTTTTGTTGGGAGGACTAAAAGGTTGAGATTGTTATGCTTGTTTTTCTTTTTTGATTTGTCTGAGAACAAATAGAACAAATTTTTGTTATTTTATAAGAAACTTCTCTTTTCTGCACAAAACACAGCTTGTAAAACACTGATTTTCCCACCCTTCTGCTGGGATCGTGTCTGTTATCTGTACTATAAGCAGGAGGCAAGAAATAGTTTTCTTGCCTCCTTTCTACCCAGCATTAACCTTACATTGGAATCGCAAATATTACCGAGGTGGCTTTCTTTTTCGGTTCTCAGGAGACTGTGTTTAGGGGCATAAAAGTCACAGTCAGAGCTACAGTGATTCTAAATTACTTTGGGTTTTGGCCTAGAAATTGCTTCACACTTTATCCCATAACAGCAGTTTAGCTTTTAATGAGCTCTCTTTCTAACCTGGTCTAAAGTAGCTACTTAAAATTTAATGGCATTTTTCCAGCTTCTAGTTTTATTCCATTCTTTTTTGGCTCCATGGTTTCTAATTTCAGGCTTTTTTTTTTAGGGATCTTGGATGGTGGTTTGATTTTGAAGGGGAGTAGTAATCAGATTCGCATCTTTGCTTTTGAAATCACAAACCAGTCTTCCTCTTAACTTTAAAACAATAAAAATGTGTGCAGTATTTGGTTAATGAGTGACAATTCCGTTCAAGGCTTAGGAGTGCCTGCTTGATTTCCTTTATATCCATTTGTCTCCATTTCTGGGAGCTACCCACAGCTCTCTTGAGATTTGTTTTCAAGATTATATTTTCAAAGATTATGTTTTCAAGTTTTTATCACTTACCACTTTAGCTGATTGTCTCCTGGTGCAAGCAGAGTGTATTCTGCCGCTGGAGGGGATTGTGACTCTTAATAGACTAAGATAAAAAGGAACTGACTAATCTTAGAAGACATTTAGCCCAAGTGTCCAAAATTGTCCCAGTTCTTTACAAGCTATACGTTTTTTTTTCAAGCCAGATTTATCAGCAGCTAAGAAGAAATAAGACCTAACAATAAGCAAGAATACCTTGGAATGTTGAGTGTTTTATTACGGGAACTTGACTCAGCCCTAATACAATTTAGTGAAGTTCAGCTATCTAGAAAGGAAGTAACCAGGAGGGAGAAAGGTGTGCTGCCCAGTCCTCCAGTCTTAATTGTCTTCCCATTCAGTCCTGTATTAACACCATGCTTAACTTGCCAGGGCTTTTTTTCTCTGTGGTAGTGATGGTTTGATTTTTTTCTTACCTAGAAAATGGTGAGTGTAGTTGAATATAGATTGAATAATTAGCCACAAAATTTTGTCAGCTGTAGAAGTGGAATTTATTAGTGGGTATAGTGGGACTGTCCTTGCCACCCATTTATTCTGTGGGTTTATTTTGTCCTTGTCTTAGAAACCTCGATCATGGGTTCAGGTCCCATAGATCCCAAAGAGCTTCTCAAGGGCCTGGATAGCTTCCTTAACCGAGATGGGGAAGTCAAGAGTGTGGATGGGATTTCCAAGATCTTCAGGTGAGTCTGCCTGTCTTTGGAGTCATTGTGAGTAGAAGATATTGTATGTTGTAATATGACTGTAAGTAGACAGGAATGACCGTTTTTGGAGGGGAAAGAGAGAGTCCGTGAAATAAGATTGGTATCCAATAATTTTAGACTAAGTGATAGGGAAAGGTGATCCCTTGGTTCCTTGCCATAATGGAATCTGGGTTTGGACGTCCACAATCTCGAAGTCATGCTTTGGAAGGAAGGGAGCAGAAGAGCCAGGTGACAGAATTCTTGGTTCTGTTTTGGGTCACATTCCGTATACCCAAACTGCCATTTTCCTCAGGGATCCTTTAGTTTCCCAGGGGAAGGCAAAAGACTAAGCCAGTCCTGAACAGACTACGAATGGGTGGCTGTTAGTGTTAGCATTCTTCATCGGGAAGCAGAATCAAGTGTGTCCTGTGGGTTAGAGAAGCAGTGATGCTCACCTCCCCAGATCAGAGACTTCAGTGTCTCTTCAGTTGTCTTTCATCCTCTCATGGGATTCCATTTCACTCTGGATCCATCCCATCCCCCGGAGGCTTGTGTGACCTTTCCGCTCTGTGGCAAAGTCCCAAGTCATCTGGGATTTTTTTTAGGCACTCCCACAGATAAGAGATGCTTCTGCTGAAAGAAGAGTTTGTTGCTCCATTTCTAACCGTAATTTCTCTCCTACAGCCTGATGAAGGAAGCACGAAAGATGGTGAGTCGATGCACTTACTTGAACATTCTCCTGCAGACCCAGTCACCAGAAATACTGGTCAAGTAAGTGGGGATCTGGCTGGCCGGCTGGGCTGGGAAGATGTACATAGAAGGTGGGGGAGCAGGTAGGGGTTCCTAGGTCATTGATAGGGGAGTAGGAGTGTGGGATGTGGCACTCCAAAACCTGGGCATTAAAGATTCTCCTACCTGCCTGCAGGTTTATTGATGTTGGTGGCTACAAGCTTCTTAACAACTGGCTGACCTATTCGAAGACAACGAACAACATTCCCCTCTTGCAGCAAATTCTGCTCACCCTGCAGCACCTCCCGCTCACTGTGGACCATCTCAAGCAGGTACCTTAAGTCTCTACAACATTGGTGCTTCCTTTTTGCTTTAGCCTAATAGATAAAATATATGGAGTCTGATGTGGTGGCACTCTTGGGCCTGTGCAGGCAGGTGGTAGAAAAAATAGGAATTTAGTATCAGAAGATTTGGTTTATGTCCATTAATAGGTGTGTGGTTGGGGTAATTCAAATATTTGAGCCTCAGTTTTCTTGTCTGTCATTGGGAATGATTGCACCTACCTACATTAGTTGTTTTAAGGACTAAGTAAGTTTGTGTGCCTACAAAGATTTTATAAATGGTAAGGTACTAGAGTAGTGGTGGTCGCAGTTAGGGCAGGGCGCCCAGCTGGCTCAGTTGGCGGAGTCTGCGACTCTTGGTCTTGGGGTTGTGGGTTTGAGCTCATGCTTGGGTGTAGAGATGACTTAAAAATAAAATCTCACAAAAAAGAAATTGTGCATGACTTTGTGCAATTCTTAGCTTCGAGAGAACTCATTTTCTTCATTGTACACAACCTTTCTCCCCATCTCTCACAGAACAACACAGCAAAACTGGTGAAACAGCTGAGCAAGTCAAGTGAGGATGAAGGTAGGGGCCAGCCCTTCCTCATGACTGCCTTTTTGTTATTTTCGTGTCTCACTCCTATCCTTGAACCGTCCTGTCATTCCTTCCTACCTCACTTTACTTTCCTCTTTCTTTTAAAAATTGAGCCTCTCTAACCTCTCCGCCTTTCCTGTTCTCAATTCCGAACGGGATTTGTCCATTTCTCTACTACTGAATGTAAGAAGAGACGCCATATTTTAATGAGAAGCTGATTCTTACTATCTCTTGGTGTAAAAGGTATATACTTAAACTTCTTTGGAGAAGATAGTGTCATCCTAGAGAGCGTCGTCATCATTTCCTTTTGTTTTTCTAAATAAATAGAGCATATTCTGGGACCTTCAGTGTGTGTTTTCCTAACAATAGGCATGTAGTTCTACCAATAAACACCTTCCTTTAGGACATGGGCAGAAAGTATCCTGACTGCTGGAGTAGATCATAGCTTTGGTAGCAACAGAGTCTTTCTTTTTCTTAAGATAAAGGGTATTGGAGCCCTTGGCAAGGGCCATACAGTTCTGGCTTAAAGACGGGGCCTGGCTCCAGAAAAGGCTTCAGAAAAGGATTTATACCCAGGATACAAACCACTGGCACAAGACGCTAGTATCGCACAAGTGAGCAGTATTCTAGCAGAGCTAATCCGCTGATCAGAATACAGGCTTACTCTTTCGTCTAAAGGGAATGGTGTGCCAGGTCCTTTTGGACAGACGCCTTGGCATTTTGGTGTAGAAGGAGCATGTAGGCCTGGGTAAGCCTATCTGAAGTTCCTTTAGCTATAGGAGAAAACACTGGGAACATTTACCAAGATAAAGGGTTTAACTCACAGTGTTTAAGTGAAAAACGTTCTCTGGCTTTCCATTCTATATTAATTCTGTATTAATTCTCGGTATTAGGTCTTTTTAATACCAAGCACTTCTGTTTGTGTGACATTACAGAGTATCTTGAATAATAATTTGTAATGTAACACATACTGTAGAATTTCCTATTAAATCATTGCTCATCTCTTGTTTCTTCATTGTTGGGTATAGTGTTCCTTGTTTTCCAGTTGTGTTGCCACCTTTGAATATAGATTTAATTGTTCTGTACTTCCTTTGAATACTGAAATTTGTACATTCCTTATAGACCTTAAAGTCTCACTAGGCCATAGTATCAGTTGGTCCAAAAAGGTTTAGGATATCCCTGTATTGGGAATGCACTGGAGTTCATGTTGCCTTAAGTATAGAAATTGCTAGTTGTGTATTTGAAAAGTTGGGTTTTTTTTGTTTTTGTTTTTTTTTAAAGATTTTATTTATTTATTTGTCAGAGAGAGAGAGAGCACAAGCAGGCAGAGTGGCAGGCAGAGGCAGAGGGAGAAGCAGGCTCCCTGGTGAGCAAGGAGCCCGATGTGGGACTCGATCCCAGGACCCTGGGATCAGGACCTGAGCCGAAGGCAGCGGCTTAACCAACTGAGCCACCAGGCGTCCCAAAAAGTTGAGGTTTAATGTTTTTAACAATCTCATTATTAAATGAGTCTATAAGTGGAAATTTTGGCAAGAGGATGGGTCCCATAGATAAGAGATGTTATTTGCCAAGTACAAAAGGCAAGAGCTTTAAGAGGTTTGTTTTTTTTTATATATATTTGGAAACACATTTTGTCCTTTAAATTCTCTGACCATCTTTTTTTTCTAAATAAACAATGCCTTCCTCATCCCTAAAGTGGTCTGCTTTAAGCTTTTCACCTTTGCTGCATTTAATTGATTTCTTAATTTTTTAATTTTATTTACTTTAAAGATTTTATTTATTTATTTGACAGAGAGGAGAGAAATCACAAGTAGGCAGAGAGGCAGGCAGAGAGAGAGGGGAAGCATGAGCAGAGAGCCTGATGCGGGGCTTGATCCTGAGATCGTGACCTGAGGCGAAGGCAGAGGCTTTAACCCACTGAGCCACCCAGGCGCCCTAATTGATTTTTTTAAAGCCATTATCACTAGTAGCATTCTAGGAAAAAAGGTGGCTTAGGAAATCTTTTATAAGATGGATCTAAATATGCTCCTTGAAACTTTGTTTGCCTTTAGGTAGGACAACATAGAGTAATACTGTTCTTAGCTTTTCAGATACTTGAACCCTGCCTGTCTTTTTCCTGATTTTAGGTTCTGTTCTTTTAATATATGGTTAGCAGAAGAGCACTGGCACTGGCTTCATTCTGCTGCTCTCTAGCTTTCTGACTCTGATCTTTATGCTGCTTTGTGTCTGTGAAGGAGGAGTAAGAATCTTCAAGTTACAGTAGCCACTTGAGATACATGTAAAACAACTGATGTAGTTTTTATAATATACGTTATAAGTAATTAATGTGTCATCGTCCCCTCCTACCTCACCCTCCATTGGATTGGAATAGACTACCATGTGATTCATTGTTCCATTTTGAAGAATTTGGATTTTGAGCCTATCTCATGTTCTTTTTTTTTTTAAGATTTATTTATTTATTTATTTGACAGAGAGAGAGAGAGATCACAACCAGGCAGAGAGTCAGGCGGGGGGGGGGGAGCAGGCCCCCCGCCGAGCAGAGAGCCCGATGTGGGGGCTCGATCCCAGGACCCCGAGATCACGACCGGAGCCGAAGGCAGAGGCTTTAACCCACGGAGCCACCCAGGCACCCCTCTCATGTTCTTCTTAAAACTCTGTGTTACTGGGGCACCTGGATGGCTCAGTTGTTGAGCGTCTGCCTTCGGCTTGGGTCATGGTCCCGGGGTCCTGGGATCGAGCCCTGCATCGGGCTCCCTGCTCGGCGGGAGGCCTGCTTCTCCCTCTCTCACCTCCCATGCTTGTGTTCCCTCTCTCACTGTGTCTCTCTCTGTCAAATAAAGTCTTTAAAAAAAAAAAACTCTATATTACTTTGGACGCCTGAGTGGCTCAGTTGGTTGGGTGACTGCCTCCGGCTCGGGTCATGATCCTGGAGTCCCGGGGTCAAGTCCTGCATCGGGCTCCCTGCTCAGCGGGGAGTCTCCTCCCTCTGAACCTCTCCCCTCTCATGCTCTCTCTCTCGCTCTCAAATAAATGAATAAAATCTTAAAAAAAAAAACTCTGTTACTTTTTCTGTTACATAGATTTTCACAGTATATCTTTAAACATCTCTACTTTCTGTTATTGGAAGAATAATATTTTTAGCTACTTAGGCATTTCCCCTTATACTCTCACCTACAGAGCTCCGGAAATTGGCTTCAGTCCTTGTCAGTGACTGGATGGCTGTCATCCGCTCCCAGAGCAGTACCCAGCCTGCTGGTAAGCTCCTTAGTCTTTTATCCCTCGTATTTATTTCTTTCCCACTGGGACATAGCCTTCAGTGCCTTTAGCCTGCTTCACCTCTGACAGTGTTTCTCTTTAAGTAAAATCCTTTAATGCTTTGTTTTTTCATAACAGAGAAAGATAAGAAAAAACGTAAAGAAGAGGGGAAGAATCGAACCACCCCTCCTGAGCGACCCTTGACTGAGGCGAAGGCTGAGACCCGGGCCGAGGAGGCCCCAGAGAAGAAGAAAGAGAAGCCCAAGTCTCTCCGAACCACGGCACCAAGTCACGCCAAATTCCGTTCCACCGGTAGGGCTGTTGGCTGGTCTTGGGGAGGTCTGTGGGTAGATGTACACCTAGGACCTTGTAGTGGAATAGCGGGTTTATGATAGGGCACACATATGGAAGAAGGAAGATTAGTGGGTGAGGCTTGGGTTGGATGAAGATTTAGGGTTGGACCAGGGAGGAAGAGTTAAGAGAGTGGGAGTGAGTTCAACCCCAACAGCATGTTTCTTCCCACAGGGCTAGAGCTGGAGACTCCATCTTTGGTACCTGTGAAGAAGAACGCCAGTGCAGTGGTGGTTTCTGACAAGTACAACCTTAAACCCATCCCCCTCAAGCGTCAGAGGTATGGAGCACGTCCTGGGTTTCTACATGGGTTAGGTCTGTGGACATGAGGGAGAAAGAAGGGGTGAGTCAGGGTGAGTCAGAGATGTTGACAGTTTCTCTTCTGACAGCACCACAGTTGCTCCAGGAGATGCTGCACCCCCTGCAGAGAAGAAATACAAGCCACTGAACACCACACCGAATGCCACCAAAGAGATCAAAGTGAAGATCATCCCACCACAGCGTGAGTCTAAAGAAGAGGAATGCACTTTGGGAGCAAACTCTTCATGGGAATAAATGTTGAGGGGTGTGTAGGGGATGGATTTCTTGGTGTCTTAATTAATTTTTGCACCTCTAGAGTTTCCCTTTCATAGGATTACTTAGAAGTAATTTTAGAGATGAGCTTTGGAGGTGTGCTATTCATTGACTGATTAGGGGTACCCCCAGCTTCGGGATATTCTGTCCTGTCCATGGGGGCTGCCTTCTTCAGTTACCTGAACTCTAATTCATACTCAAAGGCTCAGGTTGCCTGCCTTTAAAAGAAAGGGTGCCTGGCTGGCACAGAGGAGCATGCAACTGTTTATCTCCAGGTTGGGAGTTCAAGACCCACACTGGTTGTAGAGATTACTTAAAAACAAAATTTAAAAAAAAGAATAACAAGAGTTTCTTGTTTGAATCCAACATATGCTTCCTGGTCACCTTGAACTTACTGTGTCCTCAGTTGTGGCCCAATTCCTGCTCAGACTTTGTCTATAGGAATAGGATTGTGAAAGAGGTCTGATGATTCCATGTTATGCTTTTTCCTTTTGTAGCCATGGAGGGCCTGGGCTTTCTGGATGCGCTCAATTCAGCCCCTGTTCCAGGCATCAAAATTAAGAAGAAGAAGAAGGTGCTGTCACCTACAGCTGCCAAGGTATGAGCGCTGGGCTTTAGGTGTCAGTGACAGGGTATCAAAACTAAAGTAGAAGGAAGGGCTCAGCAGCTGGCAGTGGTTGGGGAGGACAACAAGATGGGGACTGTGGTGGCGGTGGTGCAGGGTCAGCAGCATGACAGACAGAGTCTTCCTTCATCGGAACTCATGGGGGATCCTGTCTAGGACCCTGGACTGATTGCCTTACCTTAACCTTGGCTTTCACGTCAGCTCATTAACTTTTTTCTTTCACAATAGCCAAGCCCATTTGAAGGGAAAACGAGCACAGAACCAAGCACAGCCAAACCTTCTTCCCCAGAACCAGCACCTCCTTGTGAGGCTATGGACACAGACCGCCCAGGCACCCCAGTTCCCCCTGTTGAAGTCCCAGAGCTCATGGATACAGGTAAGTCTAGAAATTGGTTCAGGTTTGGGGATTTTCTAAAAGGAAGGACCTGAGTCTGAAACCTCTCCTGCTTTGCAGCCTCTTTGGAGCCAGGAGCAATGGATGCAAAGCCAGTGGAGAGTCCTGGAGATCCTAGCCAGCTGACCCGAAAAGGCAGGAAGAGGAAAACTGTGACCTGGCCTGAGGAGGGCAAACTGAGAGAATATTTCTATTTTGAACTGGATGAAACTGAACGAGGTTAGCGGTCAAGATTGTTGTGTAGTAGGTGGGTATAGGGAGTTTAAAAAGGACTCGGTTGTGTTTACTTTTTTTTTCTCCTTGCCAATAGTAAATGTGAATAAGATCAAGGACTTTGGCGAGGCAGCTAAGCGAGAGATACTGTCAGACCGACATGCATTTGAGACGGCCCGGCGTCTGAGCCATGACAACATGGAGGAGAAGGTGCCCTGGGTGTGCCCGAGGCCCCTGGTTCTGCCCTCCCCCCTTGTCACCCCTGGAAGCAACAGCCAGGAGCGATACATCCAGGCTGAGCGGGAGAAAGGAATCCTTCAGGAGCTCTTCCTGAACAAGGAAAGGTGAGCAAAACAGGGTTCACACCCTGGGCATGAACCATGTTCTTGGTAAGTGCTTGGACTCCTGAGGGGAACATGCCTTGGGGTAATTCAGAAGCGGGTGGAGACTAGGAGGGAATATAAGGGCTTGAATAAATAATAATTCTTGTCATTCTTTTTTTTTTTCCATCACCTGTGGCATTCCTAATAGTCCTCATGAACCTGATCCTGAGCCCTACGAACCTGTACCCCCGAAGCTCATCCCTCTAGATGAGGTGAGCACACGCTATGTGGTGATGGAGGTTGTGATTGATTTTAATGTGTCTTTTGACATTTCATTTCCATTTCAAAAGGAATGTCTTGTCATTCTTTCAAAGTTAGTCCTGATTATTCTCCTGTCTTGCAGGAATGTTCCATGGATGAGACCCCATATATTGAGACTCTGGAGCCTGGGGGAGCTGGTGGCTCACCTGATGGGGCAGGTGGCTCCAAGTTGCCCCCTGTCCTGGCCAATCTCATGGGAAGCATGGGTGCTGGGAAGAGCCCCCAGGGTCCTGGAGGAGGAGGCATCAATGTCCAAGAGATCCTCACCTCCATCATGGTATGAGCCTGCCCTCCTCTTTTCCACTTTCTCTGGAATTTGCCTCTCTTTTTACCCCAGTACTTACCTTCTCACTTAGCTCCTCATCTGGCTCTTTTCTCTGCCAGTTGTTACCCTTGCAGTCTCTTGACCTTGTTCTTTATTCATCTTACCTCACAGGGTAGCCCAAATAGTCATCCCTCAGAGGAACTGCTAAAGCAACCAGACTATTCAGACAAAATCAAGCAGATGCTCGGTAATCACCAGAGCCAGCCCTGGGGCTTGGGGGAGGAAGCCTACTGTGGAGTTGGGGGCAAGCAGGGAGCAGGGTTCACAGACAGCGGTGGGCATGGGTATTACTCCTGGGTGGGAGGGCAAGACTGGACAGAGAATTGCTCTGCCAAGTTGGTCTGAGAGGGCCAGAGAGGCATACCTAAGTAAGAAGTCATGCCACTTTTCTAAAATCCTCTTGTTCTACATTTTTTTTTTTTTAAATAGTGCCACATGGACTATTAGGCCCTGGTCCAATAGCCAATGGTTTCCCACCAGGAGGCCCTGGGGGCCCCAAGGCCATGCAGCACTTCCCCCCTGGGCCTGGGGGACCTATGCCAGGTAGGTGATAGTGAGAGGTTGGAATGGGTTTACCTGCTTAATTTTGGCCTGGTAATAGTGTAGATTTGACCCAAAGGTGGGAGGTGGTTTAGGCTGGGAGAGGCCCTCCCTGACTGTAACAGGTAGCTGATACTCTTTTTTTTCCCTAACAGGTCCTCATGGAGGCCCTGGTGGGCCAGTGGGTCCACGTCTCTTGGGTCCCCCACCCCCTCCACGAGGGGGTGATCCCTTCTGGGATGGCCCAGGTGACCCCATGCGGGGTGGCCCAATGCGGGGGGGTCCAGGACCAGGTCCTGGACCATACCATAGAGGCCGTGGTGGCCGAGGAGGAAATGAACCACCTCCTCCTCCTCCCTTCCGGGGGGCCAGAGGAGGTCGCTCTGGAGGAGGACCCCCAAATGGACGAGGGGGCCCTGGTGGGGGCATGGTTGGTGGTGGTGGGCATCGTCCACATGAAGGCCCTGGTGGTGGCATGAGCAGCAGCAGTGGACATCGTCCCCATGAAGGCCCTGGCAGTGGCATGGGTGGTGGGCACCGCCCCCACGAAGGCCCTGGCGGTAGCATGGGTGGAGGTGGGGGACATCGTCCCCATGAAGGCCCTGGTGGTGGCATGGGCAGTGGCAGTGGCCATCGTCCTCATGAAGGCCCTGGCAGTGGCATGGGTGGAGGCAGTGGACATCGCCCCCATGAAGGCCCTGGTGGGAGCATGGGCGGAAGTGGTGGGCATCGCCCCCATGAAGGTCCTGGACATGGGGGGCCCCATGGCCACCGGCCTCATGATGTCCCTGGTCACCGAGGCCATGACCATCGAGGGCCACCACCTCATGAGCACCGTGGCCATGATGGGCCTGGCCACGGAGGAGGGGGCCACCGAGGGCACGATGGAGGCCACAGCCATGGAGGAGGTGAGAATGGTTCCTGCTCACTACATGGCTTTTGGTGTCCCATGCAAATTTTGGGGGAGCATCACTACGCTGGCTATGCTAGGCCAGACATGAAATCACCCTATTTTCAGTATGCTTGGTAGTTGCTACCCTTTGCCTTTCCCTCAAATCCATAAGATTCCATGTCTCCCTGAAAGATAGTTTTCAGGATGCTATGGACGGGGTGGGGATGGGATGTGAGGGTGGCATTGACCTCTTAGCCCTGTTCTGTCTAACGATTCCACCATCATTCCCACAGACATGTCAAACCGCCCTGTTTGCCGACATTTCATGATGAAGGGCAACTGCCGCTATGAGAACAACTGTGCCTTCTACCACCCGGGTGTCAATGGGCCCCCCCTGCCCTAGGGACCACCTCCTCCGCCCCACCCACACACACCCCTGTGGACTGCAGCCTTGCTCCTGCCACCCTCTTATGGCTTCTGTGAGGCCCACATTCCCCTGTCCCCAGCTGATGAGGAGCCGGCCCCCTCAGTTCCCACCTGCTTGGGTTTCTGAGGGTTTTCTGATCACTGGTGCGCATTGATGTACATATTTTCCTCCAGTCTGGGGAGGAGAGAGACTGGATACATTCTGTACCCTGGACTGCTGAAGAGAAGACCCAGTTGGCTTCATTTTTTGGAGATTTGCCCTATAACCCCAAACCCCTTTCCAGTATTACCCTTTATGCCTGAGAACCTAAAGCTGGTTATCCTGGAGAACACCTCTACTCTCCTATTGTGGGTCCTCCACATGCACACAGAACTGACACAGGATCAGCTGCACTTATGAAATCATCCCGGCCAAGTTCATTCTTCTCAAGGGGTGGGGAGATGGTGAAAGGGGTATTATATATCCCACTGCACTGAGAGGGCTCAATCAGGCTGGATTTGAGTTCTGGAATACATCACCCCACTTCCGCCCTGACACAGGCTTTCCATTGAGTACTTTCTCAAGTAAGACTTTGCAACCTTCTGTGAACACCCAAGTCTGCATCATGGGTCTGCTAGGTTCAGTGATGGTCAGTTCACGTCTGCATCCAGTGGAAGTTGTAGCTGGCATAGGTGAGGCTGGTGGGTTGGCCCACTCTTGCCTGCAGCTCATTCTGGAAACTTTGTAAAACACTTCAGTGAGACCAGCTTTTCATCAACTTGTCCGGCATGCTGGGCCCGACAGTCACACTACATGCACTGCCTTCAGGAGTTGGCGCACTCTGCCCCCACCTGGAACCTTGTCGGTGTGAGGCCTCTGGCTCCCTTGCCCTGTCAGCCACCTCTGAGTCCCACCAGGTGCCTTCCTGGGTGGGTGCCGCAAAGCTGACGCGCCCTTCCCCAGCCCTCTCCTTCCCAGGTCTTGGCATCAGTTGTTTTCTATGAAAACAGTGGATTGGTTGGCTTTTGTGCAGGGTCTTGGGTTAGAGCCACAATGGATTTGAGGGATGAGTATTTTCTTTTTTCTTTTGGTTTTGTATATTTTGTATATTAATAATAAACAGTGGAAAGAGAAGCAGCTTATTTAACCCCTAGTGTGTTTGGGCTCTTTGTTTATAAAAAGAAAACCCAGCCACTGTCAGTTGTCTTAAGTACATTAGTACAAACCTCTCTGGATTCAGTCCCTTCGAGGAGCTAACATTTGTTCTGCTGTGAGGTCAGTGTGGGTATTAAGTGAAATACTGGTGAAAGAGTATTTTGAACATGAAAGACCACAGATACAGGGTAAATCCCATGGGTCAGCATTCTTTGAGCAAGCCTTGGGACCTAGGCAAACAGCTTTTCACAGATTGCTGGAGCTGTTGACAGTGTGGGTGGACATTCACTTCACCTCTAGTTGAACCTACCGTCCCTGTGGAGTTGCCTAGGGAGGGAATTTAAGTGAAGGTGGGTGGAAGCAGCAGGGAGAGTGGAAGGAGGCAAACTCCCAACAGCAGTTTCTGGGGGAAGGAAGAACTGGTGGCTTCTTTTAAGAGCAGTTTCAGTGGACAAAGAAGCAGAACACTATAGGCTGCTCTTCCCCCAAAAAGTGGCTCTGCAGAGCAGACGTTAGTAGGCCTACTGCCTGATGATGTTGGATTCTTAAGGACAGGTATTGAGGGTTTCGTTAATGGAGTAACGTTTTGGAGATCAGAACATAGAGGGATAGGATTAACTTGAAATAGGAATTTCTGCTATTCTTGAAACTGGAAATTAGGAGGATAGTGCATTTTGGGGAGGAAGGTGGGGTTATGGGGGCATGGATTAAGAAAAGTGGTCTTCAGGGGCACCTCGCTGGCTCAGTAAAGCATGTGACTTGATCTCTAGCTCGGGAGTTTTGCGCCCCATGTTGGTCGTAGAGATTAGAAAAAACAAAAGTACAGACAGCTCATTTTGGGGCATCTGGCAGGCTCAGTGGAGCATGTGAGACTTCTGATCTCGGGGTCATGAGTTGGAGCCCCATTTTCGGCCTACTTAAAAACATTTTTAAAAAGTAGTTTTCAACCCAACATCAGAATCATCTGAGGGGCTTCTTAAAAGACATGAGGAATGGGGTCCAGCAAATTTTCTGATTCAGTAGTCCTGGGATGGATCCTGAGATTTTGCATTTCTAAAAGTTCCCAGGTGCTGCTGCTGATCTGCAAAACGCTGAAAACACATTGCCCTAGAACCCGTTTCTTGACTGCTGTTTCCAGGACTGGCCACAGGAGGGCAATAACCTAAATTTCACAGGCCTCATTTACATTTAGCAAGGCCAATGGGGCTATTTTTATTTTCCCTTTGCCCAAACTGCCCAGACTATGCTCAGTCTGCCTACAGCAGCTCTGTGCGCTTAGGACCTGAGAAGAGCCCCTAATGTATGCGCTAAACTAAGAAGTAAGGTATGAATGAAGTAGTGGTGCCTGGCTGGCTCTGTCAGTGGAAGATGCGACTTCTGGAGCTTGGGGTTGTGAGCTGGGGCCCCACGATGGGGGTAGAGATTACTTACAGTTTAAGAAAAGTTTTAAAAATAAGTAGTGGGGCGCCTGGGTGGCTCAGTGGGTTAAAGCCTCTGCCTTCCGCTCAGGTCATGATCTCGGGGTCCTGGGATCGAGCCTTGCGGCGGGCTCACTACTCAGCGGGGAGCCTGCTTCCCCCTCTCTCTCTGCCTGCCTCTATGCCTACTTGTGATCTCTCTGTCAAATAAATAAAATCTTAAAAAAAAAAAAAGTAGTACCCAGCTCAAGTGGAAAAAATGAACAAACATGTCATGACCTAATGGGTCATTCTCTGATTTGCGTTTCTGTTTGGCATCAGGCCACAAGAACCTTCAAAGACACCTCAAAGTTTTTTCTATTTTAATTTAAAAATGAGTTCAGCCATTTTTCTTTCAAATTCTCCATGAAAATCCAAAGTAACCTGTTAGAGATTTTTTTTTTTACAAGGCTGATCATTTACATTTTAGCCACAGACCCATTTCCACACCTTCACCAAATCCCTACAGGCACTTCTACTTCTCTCCATTTCAGCTAGTCTGTTCTGCTCCCAACCTCCTTGCCCCCCAAATACCCTTTCTGTTGTAAACATTCTCTGTCAATCCCTCCCCAGGCACACCAGTTCCATCTCCAATTCTGGATCATCATTGTTCTAGTTCTCACATTCCTACTCTTGAGCAGTAAACCTAATGTTGCAAAAAATACGAAATCCTACCATCTTGGCTCAGTACAAATTGCTAGTACCAACTCAACACTTACTGCTGCTTGACAGTTCCTAAACCTTGACTGGCACCAAAACTCCTGAGTGAGCCCCATCAATGTGAGCACCATTTCCCCTTCACCTGAAAATACCTGAGTCTACATTATCTTTCTTAGAGAAGAAAGGTAGCCCTTTTCTAAGGCCCAACCCTTCTCTCATCAGCTCCTGTGTCCTCCACCCAGCAACCAGAACAACTCTGTAAAAATGAAAAGAGATCAATTCTCACCAATGGCCTCCCATTGCTCCTCAAAATGTATCCCATTCCCATCAAGGCTTACAGGCCCGGAGTGTCCTGGCCCCTGCTTAAGTTCGAGCCACATATCTTGCCTACGCCAAGCTCTTCCCAGGTTCAGGGGCTCTGCACACTATGGTTTCTTCCCTAAGGCTCCTCTTTCCCACTCACCTAGTTCCTTCACCACCTTCAGGCCTTGGCTTTAATGTTACTTCCTGAGAGGTCTTCCTTATTCACGCGATTTAAAGATGACCCCCTACTTTCCTAGTGCCATGTTTCCTTTGACATGCTCTAAAGGCACCATAGTTCCTATCTTTGCACTAACAGACCCCCAGGTGATGCTCATGCTGCTGGCATTGGGACACTTGGAAAACCACTACCCTAGAACAGCTAGTTCAACTGTCTCCGTTGTTGCATTTAGCACTGGCCACACGATGGCAATTTCAGACACTCCCAGGACTCCTTTGAGTGCTGTATGGCCACAGGGCTCTCTCTTGGTTTTCATTATTCCAGTTGTAGTACTGACACTATTCCCTAAAACCCCCTGTGTGCTCCTAAAACACAGCACTATCCTGGCTCTCAAGCCCTTCATGCTTTGGTCATCTTGTCCACATTTTACACAAGAAGGAAAAGGTCCAGGATACCAGAGCCAGATAAATAAGGGCCATCATAAAAACAAAACAAGGGCCATCACATCAGCAACAACCCTCTCTGTTGAGGGTGGGTCACTGTCCTCTGAGTCTTCATTTCATTAGGAAGGTGTGAAGAATCTCTGCTTTTCAAAACCATTTCTATGGTTATTATGTACATTAGTGCATGATTTATGGATAACAAAAGTTGTTTATGAATATTTAATTCTGTTAATGAAATTCCATTTTCCAGGCTTTGGGTTACCCATAGACACTGTACCATGTAAACTCTGTGTGTCTTTAAAAGATTTATTTGAGAAAGAGAGAGAGAGAGCACTCTTGTATGCACACACAGCAGGAGGATGGGCAGAGGGAGAGAAAGAATCCCAAGCTGACTCTGTGCTGAGCGTAGAGCCCAACGCAGGGCTTGATCTCACAACCCTAAGATCACAATCTGAGCCAAAATCAAGAGCTGGACACTCAACTGACTAAGCCATCCAGGCACACCGTTTTTGTTCTTTTTGCATTTAATTTCTATGCTGCTTTTCTTTTGGAGAAGGGGCAACCTTTTACCTATATTTAAGTGCATTATTAATAATTCCATTAAGTATGTATATCGAAGGAAAAGGTGCAATTTGTGTCCATGGACAGAAGCTGTTTCGGAGCATGTGAAGTACTTGTAGTGAAATTAGTGGTCAAAAATTTAAAATGCAAAATTTTGGCATTCACTTTATAAGTAACATTCCTACATATTTTATGTATCATCTCACCTAGACTAGTGAACTAAAAATGTTAAGTGTAGAGTGTAACGTAAAACACACGTAACAAAAGCAAAAATTTAAAGCACTTTACAAAATAATTACATATCTAATCCCTTCACAACCTATGAGGTAGGTTTTTATCATCTTCATTTTACAGATAAGGAACCAGGTACCAAAATGTGAAGTATCCCGCCCAACATCATGCCATTACTTTGAACCCTCACTCCGTTTTGTGACATACTTACTTCACAGAATCGTGGAAGGTACTTTACATGAAACATCTTACTCAGGTTCTTGGTTCAAGACCCTGATTTTTTCCCCTCAAATTCCATAAGAGGGATGGTTTCCTCTCTAATTTGAGGTGTTTCCTAACAACACTATCTCCACACCAAACCTGTACTTCCTGTATAAAATCTGTACTTCAGGCCCACTGTTATTTATTCACTTGGTCAAAAAATAGTTTCCCAAAAATAGAAGCCCACACTCGGTCTTAACCAAACAGCTCTTCATATTCCCTCTGGAACTGGAAACATCAGATCATTCTCTTTTAGAATTCTCCCCAACTCCCACACCTCTCTCCTGTCCTTTCCTTCCCAACCCAACCCTCCCATACCCTACTTAAGCACTTAGTTATCTCACTTGCAACAAGTTATGGGCTCCATTCCACATGCTTGTGTAGTCACACCACCACCTGAACCACCAACCGCTCGCCACTGGTTACTTTCCAAATCTACCTCCCCAACCTAACTCTAGTAAGAAAAATGGCCACATAAGCCATGCTTTCTCATTAACTCCCAAAATAGTTTTTTCTTCCTTACAGGCCTCCGGTCTGCTCTTTTCCTAGATTCCAAAAATGGCTCTCCATTCTCTCATTATTCAAATTCTTCTTTTTTAAAAGGCCCACCCTGAAGTGATCCTGTCAAATAATCAAGTTCTGGATAATCTTTCCCTTCTATGAGCAAATGGCAACTCATAGAATCTAGAGTACCACACATCTGGCAATTAACCAAATCACCTTTATGCTCAAATCTCATTTTCTAAGTCTTCTGCAGCTAGACTACTGATGGAGGTAGACCTTGTCTTTTCCTTTTTGTATACCCCACAGTGCTGTACATGATGGCTGACTTAGGAACTTTTGAGAGGATTGGTACTCTGCCACAGGACAGAGCTTGGACAGTGACAGGCCCAACCAAGAGTCCCAGATGGAAGGGATGAACCTTTTCCTTCCTGTCTGAAGGGCTCGAGGGAGGGAAGGAAGTCCCTCAAACAGCAAGTACCATCTAAAATGCATTAAGACTGCAAGTTAGAGCCATCGGTATTAGTGGGGAAGAGTGGACAATGAATGCCACTAGCGAACAGAAAAAAACAAATAAAAACTGAGAACGGTCCCAACTCCCACAAATCTCCAAACAGTGATAGAGCGGCAACAACTCCTTTCCTTTATTTCATCCCCTTGTAAAGGGAGATTCAAGTTGAGTGGCAATTCTTTCCTGCCCCCAAGTCCCCAACTCAAGTGACTGCAGGCACTGAACCTTGGGCTGGGTAATAGCACAGGCCTCAGAACTTGCCTCCAGCACTGAGCTGCAACAGCTGTTTGTATCAGTAAGTCATCATTAAATCCACCAGAAATGAGCAGCACCACTCAAAGACCAGGAGACCAGCTGGGCCTGAAGCTTTCAGATGGACCAGAGGCAGGGTTCTTAATGATAGAAAAGTCTCGAAACACCTGGCCACTTAAGCTTGGCCAGATGGAGCCCACAACAATGAAGGTCACCTCTGTGTATATGAAGGGATGTCAAGGATAAGGCCAGCTTAGTTATCTGAAGAAAACTGAAACAGACTGGTCTTTCAGAGAAAAGGAGCCAATCAGAGTGGTATCCTGGTCACGTCAAGGTCATGCTCTGCCTTCCCTTGCCTGAGTAGCTGCTGGGTCAGCTGCAGAGCAGAGGAAGGTGTCCAAGCAGAGAGAAGGAGACAACAGGGGACTTCCAGGCCACGCAAGCTTGTCTTTCAGGAGACTTCAGGAAGGAAAATTCACTCTCGGGGTCTGTTGACCATGACTTCACCCAGGGCCTCCAACACTTCCCGTTTATAGTCCTCAAAGTCACCATCGATCTGGCTAACACTCTGCTCCTCCACCACCCACAGTTGGCAGTTGGTTTCCGTGATGAGTCGGGCATCGTGGCTGACGACAATCACAGCTTTGAAAAAAGATGAGGGAGTGGAAGGCAGGGAGGAAGGGGGCAGAGAGGAATCAAAACCTGAAAAAGGGAGCCCTGGCCAAGGGACACTACAGCCTGGTCCCCAAGGAAAGGAGGAGGGCATACCCTGAGCCAACTTACCGCCCTTGTATTCATTGATGGCTTCCCCGAGAGCATCGATAGACTCGATGTCCAAGTTATTGGTGGGTTCGTCCTATGGAGACGTTCCGTGACCAAGCATTACAATTCCTTTCATTACTGTCACCTTAGGCCCCTCCCACAGTCCACCTCACTCACCAAGATGAGGACATCAGGCTCCCGACAAGCCAGCTCAGCAAATACAACTCGGGCTTTTTGCCCACCTATAGCAAAGGAAAGAGGAGGGCCATGACACTTTGCTGCTTTATGTTTCTGAATGTAAGCTGAATGTGTGCATGCACAGATTCCCCAAGTCCTAACCCTTCTTCTCTTCTGACTCTAGGTACAGTCTGGAAGTGTGAAAATGGAAGAGAAGGACACCTTCCCTAGCCCCCTACAGTGGTACCAGAGAGTTTGCAGATCTGGATGGTGTGGGCATGACTCTCAAGGCCAAAGCGGCCCAGGCACTTCCGGGCATCCTGGTAGGGCAGGTTGAAGCCCCGCTGCAGGTACTCAGTGGGCGTCTCCTCCATGCGCAGTTGCTCTGCATACTGCTGGTTGAAGAAGCCAATTTTCTGCCCAAGAGAAGGAGGTGGTCTGTGAAATACTTCCTCTATCAGATTCTTTATGCCCTAATTCCCAAAGCCAACTTACCAGCCGGTGGTTCTTTCTCATTTCTCCACGAGTCTGCAAGGAAAAGCAAGTGGGAAGATAAGGGAAAGGGGAGAGGTGCTGCCACTCCATATCCCAACTTTTCTGAAGGGGAGCCGGATACCAGAATTGGGCTGGGAATAAGTCCATGCAGGAAAGGAAACCTGGATGTTCTCCCTAATGTGACAACGGCACAGCCGGGAAAGGAAAAGAGTACAGAGCCAAAGGGGAGTGAAAGGAGAATAAAGAGGGGAGACAAAGAGCACAGATTCAGAACCAGGAGGGGACTGACCACAACCAAAGAACACCCCCTTCCCACCCAGCAAGACCCACTAATAGCATCTTTTTCAGCCTCAGATGGGGGTTAAGACACAGTCTGTGAGAGGATCTAAAAACACCTTGTGGTGGTGTGAAGAAAAGTGCCCTTCTCAACACTTTCCTGGAGGAATTAAAGAGGGCTACAACTAATCTAAAGCACTGTGTGGCAGTGTGTTGTAAAAGTCCTAAAAGCAATTCTTAGGAGTACATCCTCAAAAAACACTACATTCAGAAACACATACAGTTAAGAATATTTACTATACAACTGACCTTGAATGAAAAGCCAGAAATGATCAAAGTGACTGACCTCCAATAAATCATAATAAACCCATAAAAGACACAGATAACAATTGGCATGGAAAAATGCTTGATGTACATTACCTGAAAGAACTAGCTGTGAAACAATTAATCTGAGAACCCATTTTTGTCAAAAAAAAAAAAAAAAAAAAAAAAAATCATATGCACATTTGCAGAGGAAAAAGAAAAAGCAATCCATCAAAATTAATACCAGTGATCTCTAGATTTTTCTCTGACTTATGCAATTTCTAAGCATTCCACAATGAACTTACATTTCTTGTATAACCGAAAACACGGGGAGGGAAGGGTACTAACCCCTTTTTTCCCGTCTAACCCCTCTTTCTCCTGGCTCTCCTCCCCAAACTGATCTACAGTTTCTCACCTACAGCATCTCTTAGGACAATGAGTCATCTATGACGAGTTCCATATTAAAATCGCCAGCACAGAAGGGGGCTCCCTGATTCTAGTATCTGGTGAACAGCTGCCTTGCCATCCTTGTCATGCTCCCCTGTCCTGGCTCCAGGACTTACTGGTGTCAGCTTGCCCGTCAGCAGCAGGAGCAGGGTGCTCTTCCCCACGCCATTAGGGCCCACAATGCAGACTGCAAGGACGAAGACAGGTAGTTAAAGAAGTCCCCAGGAACTGTCCCCCACAGTCCAGCTCCCCATCCCCAAGCACTTGACACCAACTCACTCCTTGAGTCCATGTCAATGCCAAAATCCAGATTCTTGAAGAGTGGTTTCTGCCCCTCATAACCAAACGTCACACCTGAGAACCAGGAAAAGAAGTGATTCGCTTTCTTTTCAGAGTCACTCTGAAGGTCCTGTCCTGGCCAATGGATCCCATGCTGGGTGGAGGATGTGCGGTGCACGTGCTGCCTGGGTCTGCCGCAGCTCACCATGCAGACCCAGCACAGGAGGGCTGAGCGGCGGGGGGTTAGGGAAAGTAAAGCGCACGGTGTACTCCTTGGGGCGCTTCAGGAGCTCCGGAGCCTCTTGCGATTCCTCATCCTGGTTTTTCCTCCGGCATTTCTGTTGCTTTCGAGTCAGGGCTTCCTTTGTTTGCTTCTCCTGGAGAGGAAGGGGGAAAGGAGAAATCCACACCCTTCATAGCAGTCCCTGAAATGAAGGGCGGTGTCCTAGAGCCCCCTCTTTCTCCATACTGAGAGAAGCGCCCCCCAGGCCAGGGAGATCCCCAGGTGCTCACCGCCTGCTTGGTGGACTTGCCACCTGCCTTTAGCTCCTTCAGCTTTTTCTCCTGCTTCTCATACTGCTTCAGCAGTTCTTTCTGCTTCTGCTGATACATCTTCTTGAAGGTCACTGCAGCAGAACAGGAGGATGGGCATCAACGGTTGTCTTCCTCCCCAGCAGAGGGGAGACCAGTTGGTAGGCATCACTGTCTGGACTCTGAAGATTTAGCTTAACGCTACTGGGTCCTTCCTCCGAGGCCTTTTCTTGAGGCCTCATCTCTTTCCTCCCCCTACAAATGATCCTACTTACTGTAATTGCCCCGATAGTAATGGAGCCGCTGGGCATCAAGATGGATAATATCAGTGCAGACGTCATCCAGGAAGCCCTGGTCATGGGAGACGATGAGCAACGTCTTCCGCCAGCCCTGGAGGTAGCTGGGTTTTAGAAAAGAGTGTGGACATGTCTCAATGGTCAGGTTAGGGTTAAGTCAGGGGAAGCAGACAGACAACGAAAAAAGGCAGGAAAGAGGAAGTGCTAGGCTGTAAGGACAGAGTGTGAACAGCTAGAGGAGACGATGACATAATGGGAACCAATGATGCAAAGACTGTAATCGAGGGTGACGCACTTATTGAGCCAGATGACAGCATTGAGGTCCAGGTGGTTAGTGGGCTCATCCAACATCAGCAGTGTGGGCTCCATGAACAGTGCCCTAGAGGGTGGGGTGGCAGAATGTAGGATCAGGGCTAGATCTTTGCTCAGAAAACCCCACAGAAGCCTCTGGTAGGTGAACACTCCTTCCCAATCTCTCCTCAGAGAAGCTCCTGTGCATGAAAATGTTCCACCAGGTAGGGAGGAAAGATCTTGAGTCTGACAATGCAGACGATATGGGAGGAAGCAGGAAGCTTTAAAACTCCCTACTGGCTGTAGAACAGGAAAAAAGGAAAGCCCCACCGTGGATGGAGGCTGGAAGAGGGAGTGTAGTGATGTGGGTGGCCCACCTGGCCAGGGAGACGCGCATGCGCCAGCCCCCCGAGAACTTCTGTGTGGGCCGATTCTGCATTTCAGGGTCGAAGCCCAGACCAGCCAGGATCCGCCGGGCTTTGGCCTCTGCAGCTGCCGCCCCGGTCGCCCGTAATTCCTCATACACCTGGAGGAGGGAGAAGAGGACACATGTCCAAAGGTTCCAGGAACCCCCAAGACTTAGCCCATGTCCCCTGCGCCATCTCCTCTACCTTCTCTAGCCTCTCAGCAGCTGTGTCGTCTCCTTGCTCCAGCTGCCCCTGGAGCCGTCGTTCCTCTTCCAGCAACTTCAATCGCTTGGTGTCGGCTCGAAGAACGGCCTGCACAGCTGGTGTCTCATCTGCTACCACCTCTGGCGGGGAGGGGAGAACAGAGGAGTGGCGCGGAGAACCAAGACTCCCATTCCTTTTTCCCTTCAGCTCTGTTTCTGGTTTGCCTGACCTTGCCCAACACTTTGTACTTGTTCCAAACAAAATATTCTCTAGTCTCTCCTCTCCTTAGCATCCATCTCCCTGTCCCCAATCTCCCCCCAGAACATTTCCCACTCCGTAACTATAATTTCTTCTATTCCTGGTTGACTCTTCTACCCCAACTGCCCACCCCTTAGACCCATTTCACCTCCCCACAAGCCCGTCCCACCACTGGCCTCACCCTGCTCACACAACAGCACGTCGATGTTGGGAGGGATGCTCAAGGCCCGGTTGGCGATGTGCTTGAGAAGAGTGGTCTTGCCCTTGCTGGGGAATGAGAACTACTGGGACCAGGCCACCCTGAAAAATCTCTTATTTTCCTTCCAACCCCTTCCCCTTTACAACTCCAGCCCCTCTCCTCACCCATTGGGTCCCACTAGCCCGTAGCGGCGGCCAGCTACAATGTACAGGTCTGCGTTGACAAATAACTCCTTGCCATGGGCTGAGATGCTGAACTTCTCCAGCTGCAGTTATCAGGGAAACAGTAGCAAAGGAAGAAACAGGTATATAAGAGCCCCCCTCTCACACAGCAGCTGCAACCTTCTCCCTGCTGGAAAGTCTCTGACAGACAGCTCCAACATGACCCTCTTCTCACCACGCTGGTCTCCTTCCTGCCCACTACTTTGAACAGGAGTCTCCCAAATTCTAAGCCAGTCTAGCCCATTCCACCCTACTTGGCCCCCAAGGTGTACCCCTCTACTTCCATTGGTTTTCCTATTTTCTCGCTGAAGCTGGCGGAACTCAAGGTATGAAACACGCCTCCAAGCTTTCTTCCAGTGGACTAAGCCACTCATACCTTACTTCCTCGGCTGCCATGACCGCTCAGGGAGAGGTGGCACTTCCCTGAGCAAAATGGTTGGGAAGGGGCCCCTCAGACCTTACCTTAATGTCAGATGCATTTTCTAACATGGCTTGGCGGGAGGACATCTCTGCTTGGGACACGGAGAAATCATTTTCAGCAGCATTGGCTGCTTTTAATGAAGCCACCTGGCGCTCGTACTCCATCTGAAAAGGAAAAACTACATATGAGGCCAGTTACCTGTCACAACACAGCCACATGACATCAGACACCAAAAGAAAAGCTAACAGGATACACTTTTCTTACTCCATTTTTCTCGCAGTAAAGAAAAGCTCTTTTCTTGTCCTCCCAATTCAGATGTCCCCTATCTGAAAATAGTTTTTTAAAGATTTTAAGTAATCTCTATGGCCAGTGTGGGGCTTGAAGTTACAACCCCGAGATCAAGATTCGCATGTTCTAACAACTGAGCCAGCCAGGTGCACCACTCTCCTCATTGAAATATTAAAAAAATCAAATGCTCCTAACTTTGACCAAGGTCTTACCTGTTTCTTTAGCTTTTTCTTCTCCTTTTTACTAAGGTGCGCATAAGGATGATCAGCCTTAGACTCCCCTTCCTCTTCTTCCTCTTCTTCCTCTGAACCCTGTGAGAACCAGGGGGTGAAAAAACAAGAGACTCCTTCTAGAACTCAGATTTCGTGTCATTCACCCAGTCCCACAGTCAATTCGTCCTTTCTCTACCCAGAGTCCTGAAATATCTTGCTGGGTCCTCTCACTCTCTCATACACACCCGTGGGCTCCCTGGAATCCTTCAGCCACTTCTGCTGCCAGGAATTGTATAAGACAAATGGGTATGAATGTGAATGTATAAAATATAACAATTCTTTTTTTTTTTTTTTTAAGATTTTATCTATTTGACAGAGAGATACAGTGAGAGAGGGAACACAAGCAGGGGAGCAGCAGAGGGAGAAGGAGAAGCAGGCTTCCTGCCGAGCAGGGAGCCCGATGTGGGGCTTGATCCCAGGACACTGGGATCATGACCTGAGCTGAAGGCAGATGCTTAATGACTAAGCCACCCAGGCGCCCAAATATAACAATTCTACATATTCACAAATAAAACTACCCATACCACTAGGGGGTGGGGGAGGAATAAATCAAACAGGTTCTTTTCTTCCCGTATCAAATGAGCTTCTGTGGCCAGAAACCTTAATATATAGCACTGAGAAATCTTAAGTGGATCCAGAATCAGAAAATCCTAGAGGTGCAAGGACCTCAGAAATCAGTAGATCACAGATACAACTGAACTCCCTTGAGGTGGAAAGGTCACACAGCTGGTGACTGGCAGAGCCAGAACCCAGATCATCTGAGGCTAACACCAGGGTCCTTTCCTCTCTCAATCAGGAGCTGAATGGGCCATGGGCCAAATCTTATCTGATGCCTATATTCATATGGCCCACAAGCTAAGAATGGTCTTACATTTTCAAAGAGTTTTTTTTTTTTTTTAAGATTTTATTTAATGGGGCGCCTGAGTGGCTCAGAGGGTTAAAGCCTCTGCCTTCGGCTCAGGTCATGATCTCAGGGTCCTGAGATCTAACCCCGTATCGGACTCTCTGCTCAGCAGGGAGCCTGCTTCCCCTTCTCTCTCTCTGCCTGCCTCTCTGCTTACTTGTGATCGCTCTCTCTCTGTCAAATAAATAAAATCTTAAAAAAAAAAAAAAGATTTTATTTATTTATTTGAGAGAGAGAGAGAGTGAACAAGAGAGCATGAGAGGGGAGGAGGTCAGAGGGAGAAACAGACTCCCCGCAGAGCTGGGAGCCCGGTGTGGGACTCGATCCTGGGATTCCGGGATCATGACCTGAGCTGAAGGCAGTTGCTTAACCAACTGAGCCACCCAGGCACCCTCAAAGAGTTGTTTTTAAAAAAAGAATACACATCAGAGATTGTATGTGGTTCACAAAGCCAAAAATATTTATTATGGGGCCCTTTACAGAAGCTTGCCAACTCCTGTAGTAGTAACACCACCCTCAGATTCTGCTCCCCTCCCCAAACCAAGGGCCACAGAGTGCTAGTCGCTCAGCCCATCTTCTCCCAACACCAAAAGACACACCTGCTCTGCCTTCTTGGCCTTCTCCTTCCCTTGTCTGGGTGGCTCCTTTTCTTTTGTTATTTCTTCTTCTTCATCCTCTTCTTCATTGTCCAGAGCAGCAAATTTATTATGAAGCTAACAGGGAAGACAACAGGTCTGATGAAATGTTCTAATTCCTGAGACCCAGCGGGGGACCCTCCTCCTGCCAATACTCCCTCACCTTGGCCTTCCCCTTTGACTTCTCTTCCTTTCCCTTTCTGCCCTTCAGCCCAGGCTGTTGTTCCTCAGATACAGCCTGGAGAAAACACACACACAGAAAATTAATTTACTACCTTGTTGTTTACTAAGCATTTCTAAGGAGTCTAGAACTGGGAATTAATTATATTGAGTGCTGCTGAAGAGAAAATGAGATCAAGGAAAACACTAGCTTCTGGTTTGAGATGAAACAGTGAAAAGCTAACTAGATGATGTTAGCAAAGCTAAGGGACTGTGAATCAGGAAAGTGAACCATGTGGGTGTGGTGGCACTAGCACCGGAGGGCTCTGAAAGGGCAAATCTTAAGAGGAGATAATGGATGTGAGCTTGGAAAAGGCATTCTAAGGAAAAGGGAAGACACAGCATAAAAAACTAAGAAAGGCTTCAAGGGCGCCTGGCTGGCTCAGTCAGTAGAGCATGCGACTCTTGATTTTGTGGTCTTAAGCCCCAAATTGGATGTAAAGATTACTTAAAACAAAAACAAAAACACCCTCCAAAAAATGCTTCAAAAGACATAAAAATGAATGCTGAGGTACGAATAGGCTGATCTAAAACATACACATGGAAGAAGCCCAAGTAACTCAGCAGAGGGGTCCAAGTGGAAGAGCAAAGACTTGAGGTCCTTCGTTTCAGATTTTGAGTCTGAAAGCCACAGAATCATTACAGACTTCTGAGCGATGAAAATAGATATTAAAAAGGTAATTTGATAGTTGACAGTAAGACAGACCTAGAACTTGTTTATTATTTATTTATTTATTTTTAAGCAGGGTTCATGCCCAGTATGGAGCCCATTGCGGGGCTTGAACTTGCGGGGCTTGAACCCACAACCCTGAGACCAAGATCTGAGCTGAGAGCAAGAGTTGGATGTTACCCAACTGAACCACCCAGGTGCCCATAGAAGAACTAGTTTAAAAGCAGGAAAAGGGGGACCTGGCTGGCTCAGTCAGTGGAGCATATGATTCTTGATCTCAGAGTTGTGAGTTCAAGCCCCAGTTGGGCATAGAGATTACTCAAAAATAAAATCTTAAAAAAAAAAAAAAAAAAAAAGAAAATTTAAGTAAATAAAAGCAGGGAAAAAAGCAAGGGAATTACCACACCATGGCCAGAGGTGCTACATGGGGTGGGAGTGACCAGCAGAGCTGCCACTTTCACCTTATTGATCCGATTCTTCTCCAGCTTGGCAGGCTTAGGAGGATGTTTTTCTTCTTCCTCCTCATCCTCACTCTGATCTTGAATCAGGGCTGCAAAAACATTACTAGCCTAGAGAATGAAAGAGCCAGAGAAGTCAGTGGGATGGTCAAAGTTGCCCCCCTGGGGCACAGATGGCTTACCACACAGATGGCTTACCTTAGTTTTCTTCCCTCCTCGGGGTATGGGGGCAGGGACTGAAATGACAAGGGGAGAAGATGAAGTAGGAAACAATTATAATGTCTGGTTCCTCAACCTAATCCAACTCAAAGATCAAGGAATGAGGCACTTTACTATTCATGACTAAGGGATTATGGGAACCCATTTCCCCTCAGGTCATTTACCCTCATCCTCCTCATCACTGGCTGGCACGGAAAGCTTCTTAAGACGCTCCATGAGCTCTTTCTCTTCTCCATCATCATCCACATCCTTCTTCCGCCGGCGTTTTCGGGTGTCTCGTTTCTTTTTTTGCTGCTGAAAGGAAAACAGAGTAAGACTATGAAGCCCAGGCTCCTGCTGCATCTCTGCCCAAGAGTTCCCCATGAGCTGAGTGAACCAATTGTGGGCTTGACATGGGTTGGTGGATGGACCCCCGACACCTGAACCTGCTGCTGCTGTTGTTGCTGCTCCTTCTCCTTGAGCACTTTCTCTTCTTCCCCAGCCTGCTTATCTTCTACAGCCAGCTCCTCAAAGAACTGTAAAGGGAGTTAAGATATAAGGAAATGTGTTTTAGAGACCAATCAAGCCCTTCTCTGCCACACACAGGCCCACTGACCCTCCAGTCCACCCTTACTATTCTTCCTCTCTTGACAAGATTTTTCCTCCTCCCTTGAACCCTCCCCCACCTCCTTCACACGGCCGTATTTTTTTTTTTAAGATTTTATTCATCTGAGAGAACGGAAGTGAGAGAGATCACAGAGGGAGAGGGAGAAGCAGATTCGCTGTTCAGCAGGGATCCCAACGTGGAGCTTGATCCCAGGACCCTGAGATCATGACCCGAGCTGAAAGCACACACTTAACCGACAGAGCCACCCAGGTGGCCCACATGGCCATACTTTGATTGGAAACACCCATGGTCATTTCTCACCCACAACCCTCATTTCCTCACCGTCTTTTTGGTCTTTTTGTCCTTCTTCCCCTTCTTCACCACTTTGTCTAGAAGGTTAAGCAGACATTGTGAATGCTTATCTACAAATTCCAAAGCAGCATGACCTTCCCTGCAAAGCTCTCATTGGCTCCACTCTATTTTACTATTTTCTATCATTCCCTAGGGATTTGCACTGTCCCACAAAAGACAATGGTGCATTAATGGCAGTGGAAGGGAGAAGGAGAATTCATATGGTAAAGACAGAGCTCCCACCTGTGTAAGTAGTCACAACAATCAGAGATGACTCGTATGAGCCAGCCAGGTGCCCAATGACTCCTGTATTTTTAGCTTGGAAAATTAGTTGCACTAGTGGTACCATTTATTACCTCAGGATATACTGGAAGAGAAAGTCCCTTCTCCCTACCCTTGCCAGCCATGAGGGGAAAAGTAGGACAAAAATATTTTAAATTCAGTTTCCCATATGTCATTTGTGAAAAGTGCAAATCGTGTAAACAGAGCTCTCTGGTAAGTAAACGAGTATCTGGGTCTATGCCCCACCTGCTCTGCTCACATAACATTTCTAGCTCAAATCACACTGCGTTATATTTAACTGTTTGTACACCAGTCTTTCATCACCTGACAGACTGTTTGGCTTGGATTCCCATGGAACGAAGTGGGATGTCCTATATAAAACCCGACTGAGTGAACAAATTCCAGCTCCTGGAATTTCTGACTGAAGGCAACTTCCTCTAACTCTCTAACTTCCTCTCTCCTTGCCCCCATCAGATTGGGACGCAACCAGCAGCCTTACAACTTCCTTTCCTGTCCAGGCCTACCCACCATTATATACTCTCCAAACCATCCCATCCATCCACTGCTATCCAGTTCTATCCAGAAGCACTCCCGTAATCAGTTTGCTTTAAATAAATTAATTAATTAAAAAATGGCTTTCTGCTACCTACCACTTTTTTTTTTTTTTTAAGGTAGACTCCATGCCCAATGTGGGGCTTGACCTCATGATCCTGAGAGCAACAGTCACGTTCTCTACCAACTGAGACAGCCAGGGGTCCCCCCACATTAAGTATTTTTAGGCTAAAATTCCACATAGTCCATAGTAATCAATTATTCGGGGAAATTTTACTGAACATCTACTATGCCTAAAACTGGAGTTATCCAAGGACAGTCCCAATAATTTAAGGCTTGGCAAACCAAAAGGGTCCTATCCTATCTTTTCTGCTATATCTGTTTCCCTACCCACACTTACGTTCTGGACACTGACTTCTCCTTGCTCCCTGATTAAGCCCCAGGCATACGTAGTCTGTCTTTGCTTAATCTGTGTCTTTCATTCAGAACACATTTCAAAATTTGATCCCCACATCAGGTGAGTAGTGTGACTGAGTTGAAAAGATGTGCAGAAGAAATAATGAAAGGTTTTATATGCTATTCGAAAGAATTTAATCTCTAAAGACATTTTTTTTGTTGTTGCTTTAAAGATTTTATTTAGGGGTGCCTGGGTGGCTCAGTAGGTTAAAGCCTCTGCCTTCGGCTCGGGTCATGATCTCAGGGTCCTGGGATCGGGCCCCGCATCGGGCTCTCTGCTCAGTGGGGAGCCTGCTTCCTCCTCTCTCCCTGCCTGCCTCTCTGCCTACTTGTGATCTCTCTCTGTCAAACAAATAAATAAAAATCTTTAAAATAAAATTAAAAAAAAAAGATTTTATTTATTTGAGAGAAAGACAGTGTACGGGGAGGGGCGCAGAGAGAGGGAAAAAGAGGAAAAGTCTTTTTTTTTTTAAGATTTTATTTATTTATTTGAGAGAGAGAGAGAGAGAGACATCGCAAGCAGGGGGAGCAGCAGGCAGAGGGAGAGGGAGAAGCAGGCTCCCTGCTCAGCAGGGAGCCTGATACAGGGCTCGATCCCAGGACCCTAAGATCATGACCTGAGCTGAAGGCAGATGCTTGCCAACTGAGCCACCCAGCCGCCCCAAGGAAAGAGTCTTAAGCAGACTCCGCACTGAGCCCGCAGCCTGACCTGGGGCTCGGTATCACGACCATGAGATCATGACCTGAGCCAAAGCCAAGAGTTTTTGGTTTTGGTTTACACTTAATTGACTGCACCATCCAGTCACCCCAATCCTAAAGACATTAAGACAGAGGACCCAGTGCAGTACCCATTGTCAGCTCACCCTGACGACGCTGAGGAGTCTCATCCCAAGTACTAATTTCTCCCCAAGGACTAACACAACCACATCATCTCTCCTTCCTTTAAATTGCTTTTGAATTTTAAACCTCATTCTTATCCTCCTGAGAAAGTATGATCGCCAAGAAACAGGAAAAAGCTAAGTACAGCTAAAGTGATGCTGTGTGTTCCCTCTCTCCTCCTCTAACAGCTCCTCCTCTTCAGTACACCACTTAAGCTGCTCCTAACTCCAAAGCCTAATAGAACACTTCCCTTAACCTTAACAGCTCCTCACCCAATTACTGTTTGCTACCGTTGTCTTCACTGAGTCTCCAAAGTATAGTCCACACTAGCTCTGCTTCATTTCCCACTTTTTTTTTTTTCATTTCCCACTTCTTTTGAACATACTTCAAATCCGATTTGGGTATCATCTCCTAAGGACTAACTACCCTTTGCCAAACTTGCCACTATCCCCTTAGGTGCTCAAGCCAAAAAGTATATTTTTAGATCTGATTTTGCAATGACTTCTCTGCAACATTCCATGCTACAACCTCCTCAACCTTTTACTTCCCTCCTGTCATTACTTAATTTCAGGGATCTTGTTGCTTCTGGTTTGC
Source organism: Potos flavus (assembly GCA_028534135.1). Classification (NCBI taxonomy): domain Eukaryota; kingdom Metazoa; phylum Chordata; class Mammalia; order Carnivora; family Procyonidae; genus Potos; species Potos flavus. The sequence goes on from CM052886.1 coordinate 106,338,476, forward strand.
CTCCAGTTTCTTTGATGGCTCACCTTTTTCAGTCTCATCTCTTCTGCCTCCCTCCCTTACTTCCCTTAACTGCTGAGGTTCTTTTGGGCTTCTGTCTTCTGTTCTCTTTTGGCTTCAATCTGCATACTCCCCCTAGCGGACTTCTCTGCATCCAATGTTTCAACAACACACCTGTGTCTTTACTTCTAGCCTAAGATCTCTCTTCCTGCCATCTGCTCTTAAGAGAGTCCCAGAAATCTTAGCATCTTCCCACTCCCAACCCTACAGCCCATTCCTGATTTCAAGCAATAGTCTACTACCCACTGAGTTACTTGAGTGTCATTCTTAATCCTTCTCCCTTCATTCAGTCAGTTCTCAGACCTGCTCAATGCCATGTCCTCAGTAACCCTTTAGTCTTCGCTGCCTTGGCTTACTCTCTTACTGCTTCTCACCTACATCATCGCCAGAGCCTCTTACATCGTTGTCCTGCCTCCAATCTTGACCTATTCAAGCCATTCTCCACTGTTCAGTGTTCTCAGGATGAGCTGATAAGATCATTCCTTAAGCACTTCAATGAGTCCTCCTTAATGTCTTCAGGATTAAAGTCTTTGGAATAGTGTATGAAGTCTTCCATTATTTGTCTCCTGCACATCTTCCCAACCCCATCACAGTAGTCACCCAATACTGGGAACCAGACAGCCTTACCTAGTCTTTACCTTTGCACAAACTTCTTCCTCTGCTTGGAATGCTCCTCTCCTGGCTAACTCATACTCATCCTTCCAGAATAAACTCAGCTACCACATATTCCTGCGAAGCTTTGCTGACATTCCTATCCTATCTGTGTGAACAGATGCTTCTCCTCTCTGCTCTAGTCTCTTAGCATTTTCAAGCACATTCCTCACTCCTGTCAACTACTTTCTGATTAATGCTGTCCCCTCCATGGGGCAAGTCTTATCTTTTACCTCTACATTCCCAGTTCTCTACTCAGTACCAGGTGTACAAGAGGCACCCAATGAATGCTTGTAAAATTAGTCACTGTGTACCAACTGCAATTATTTGTATCCATTTTCTCTCCCCTTGAAGTGCCTTCGAATTTGGGAAGATGTCTTCATATTTTTTTTCTCCCTCCCCTCAGCACAGTATATACGGTGATTAAAAGCAGCTGCTCAACAAACATTCGCTGCCTTTAAGTAAACCTTAACTCTCATTCCAACACCCAGTAGCTACACTACACTCTTGCTCCAGATGAGCCTGATGTGTATTATGCAAGAGCTCAAGACAGTGTCAACCTCTCGCTCCCGAGGCGGTATGGGTGGGTGGGTGGCGCGGGATGTGTGCGTGCGTGCAGGAGCGCGCAGTGGAAGGGTATCGAGGCACTGCTTACGGATTCCTGTGGAATATGGAATACAGTATGGTGGTGAAGATGTTCAAAAGAGGAGAACTTTCTTATTTCTCCCCATCTCTTCCGCGGCACCATATGCTTTTCCTCGTCTCTTGCCCAGTCCCACTGAAACTCGTGCGCGACAGCCCGGCACTTTTTCTTTCGCTCCCGCCCAACTCGCTCTGGCCTGGGTAAAAGCTTTCCAGCCCCATTACACGCATGCGCAGTGGCCTCCCTCACGGCCCCATCCGTCTCACGCCCCGTGACCCCTTCCTAAAACACGAGCGCTCTCTTCTCCCCTTTTCTCTCTCGTTGGTTCCCTGCCTATCAGCCTCACCTGTGGGGCTCGTACTCTCTCCGTCCCCGATCCACTCGGGTTCCGGCGGTTGCTGCTTAGGTCCCTTCGGCATCGCGGTGGCAGTTACAGCTACTCTGAAGACGCCGGGCGCTATTTCCGCTTCCGGCAGCGTGGGGTCCCGAAGGGGGCGGGGTCTCTGCTGCCCGCCCAGTCCTTAGGCGGTGCACGTGCGCGCCGCGCCGTCATCTCGGGGGCGTGCCTGCGGCGAAGGGGCGGGGCCGGCGTCCCACAAAATCAACAAAGCACTTATGGCTGTCCGGGAAGCCTGAGCCAGTGACTCCATAACGCTGCGTTACTAAGTACCGAACATAGTAATTTCGGACTAGTACGGAGGAGCAGAGGCATCCTTTTCTTCTTTGTTTTTGTTTTTTAAGTGATTAGGAGCAGAAAGACGCAGTCCATCTACTTAGGAAGAGGCCTGGTGCAAAGACCTCAAGTGTAGAGTCCTAAACGATGAACTGTCGCCTAACAGAGTGTGGTGAAGCTTGGGTTCATTTTTTTTTTTTTTTTTTTAGATTTTATTTATTTCTTTGACAGAGAGAGACAGAGGGAGAGAGGGAACACAAGCAGGAAGAGTGGGAGAGGGAGAAGCAGGCCTCCCGCTGAGCAGGGAGACCGACGTGGGGCTCGATCCCAGGACCCTGGGATCACGACCTGAGCCGAAGGCAGACGCTTAATGCCTGAGCCACCCAGGCACCCCGCTTGGGTTCATTTTTGGTGGGGGGCGGAGGACTAACAGTTTTTCTGAGGTATAATTGATACACAATAAACTGCACATACAATAAATTAACAGGGAATAAACTGCAAAATGTATACTTGGATCAAAGTTTTGACATATATACAACCATTAAACCACCACCACAGTCAAGATTTGGGTTCGCTTCTAACCGTACCACTTAATAGATGTGGGAGTAAGATGCTCCCATAACTCTTACAGCTCCCGTTCTTCCCTTAAACCATTATAATTATGCTCTTGTCTCTATACCATTACCTGAATCTATTTTTGCCAAGGCCAACAGATTGGGGGCCAATTCTGTCCTTATCTTACTGTCCCAGCAGCATTTGACACACATGATAGTTCCCACTTCCTTTTTTTTTTTCCCCCCAGGGACCTTGCTCTCCAGCAGGTTTACCTTCCATTTCCCTCGCTGCTTCCTTTCCCTCCTTTCCTGGTGTCTCTTTAAGTCTAAATGTATTGAGGCACATTCTTATCTAAACTTACCACCTACGTCTCATGACTTTAAATGCCACCCATAACTGATGAACAGCCCCAAATATCTCTTCTTGACCCCAACTTCTGCCCTAAGTGCTTGGCTCACAAATCCAACTGCTTTTTGGACATCCTTTCTGAGCTCTCTAATAAATACCTCAAATTATTATGTGCAAAACTGAGTTGTTTTTACTCCTTGTTTTTACTCCTGTGTCTCTTCCAGGTTTCCCATCAAGAAATCGCACCACCTTTCATTTAATTACTTGGGCCCAAACTGAAAGGTCATTCTCTTTTTCCATTCCCCCTCAGCAGCAAGCCATGTCTACTTCATTTATTCAAAAAATATATTTATTAAACAAAGAGAAGACACTACACTCGGAGATATCTCCACAACCCCCTCTGGCCAACCCTCCTCCATCTCTTCTTACAGCCACCAAATGTCAGCCCTCAAGGCTGTCCTGTGCCCTCTCTTTTTCCCACTTGACATTCTCCTCTCAGGTGACTTCAGCAACAGATTCCTCAGAGAGTTCTATCCCAACCACCACATCTTGAGTAGCCTCCAACCATTATTGTCTATACAGTACCTTATTTATTATTTATTTCCTTAATATCATTAATCACAGCCGATAATTATTCATGTGTTCACTTTTGAGAAAAACAGCCCATGACAACTGGGAATTGGCCTGATCCTAACAGCTAGGCCATAGTGCTTAGGTTGAACATAACCTCATAGAACACCAATGTCAGACAAGGTTACTGTGACTGTCATGAAGTTAAGATAAAGTTCATAATCTTCTCTAAGCACAAAGACAAGGTAACTGTGCAAACACCATAAATATTAAACAGCCCCCTCTCCGCTAAAATGAATGATGGCTTTCTTTGACCAGCTACACTTTTAGCCATGTTTCGTCCCTCCTTCCTTCTAGATGAGATTTATTAAGATGTACAATCATATGGGGTTCCTGGGTGGTTCAATCAGTTAAGCATCTCTGTTTGGCTCAGGTCATGATTCCAGCTTTCTGGGATGGAGTCCTGTGTCGGGCTTCCTGCTCAGAGGGAACTCTGCTTCTTCCTCTCCCTGTGCTGTTCCCCCTGCTTGTTCTCTCTCAAATAAATAAATAAAATCTTTTTTAAAAATGTGCAATCATAATTGCCCTCACTTCCTGATAGTATCCCACCTAAAACGATTTCTCATCCCTGAAACTTCCCCCCAAATTACCTAGCACAAATGCTAGTCCTGTCATTCCTAAACCTCCTTTAATGAGATAACCTCTGCAGAGTTAGTAAATCCAGTTGCTTGACTATGAGTGTGTTCCTGGTAGTCTTTGGCTGGAGGGCATTGACACTTTTAGTTCTATTCTCTATTGCATCCCAAAATTTTAGCAGAGGGGCTAATAGAGGATGTTCATCCGGAAAGTCCAGTATTTTGCTTAGCACATAGCCACTTGAATAAAGATAATTTTTCAAAGCTTCAGTGGCAGCTAGGAAGACTAGTTATTACAGTCAGCAGCATAAAGTTGAAGAGCTGTGTTAGCTTTAAGGAAATTTCCTCCAAGACAGCTGGTGTCTTCTGCCTTTCCTGGTCCATATTGAGAATTGGAGCATGGATAAGCTAGCTTCACTTCCCAAACCATGAATAGAAGGATCTGACCCCGGTAGTTGTGGAGCTGAAACCTGGGGGGAGGGGTTCTGAGTACCTGAGGTGGTGGCCTAATGCCTTGGGCTGTCTACCTCTTGAATTTTGAGAAATAAACTTCTATTTTGCTTTAGGACTAACTTTGGTTTCTGTTACAACTGAGCTTGAAAGCTGATAAACCAGGTCATAGTAGGTACCTAATATTTAGTGCATGTTTCCATGCTTATGGTTTAACTACCACTTATATTGTAAAACACTCAGATATGCAAAACATTTATGTCACTAGTTTTAATATATCAAACCTGTATACCCACCTATTTTCTCTCTTCTCAGAGGTCTTAAAAGGCAGCTCAGACTCAATCATTCCAAATTCCTAGCATTCTCCCTGTATCTTTCCTTTTGAATGGTAGTTAAGCAAGCCAGAACTACAAAGAGAAACAAACCTAAGATAATTTCATTTGATCTCTTATTTTAAAATGTCTACTTTTCTCTGTTCCACTACCCTAGTCTGTATCATCATAACTCACCTGGACTACTGAAGTTACTTTTGAAGGCACTTCCAAGCCTGGTCAGCTCCATACATTGAGTCGATCTTGTTGAAAGACTAATCTAATCCATACCAACCTGCCTAAAACCATTCAAAGAATTAATAAAAAGACCAAAGTCTGTTTGTTCTACAAGGCCGAGTGGTCTTGCTCTTCTTCCTCCTGCTTCATCTACTCTTCCCATCTCTTAGTGAATACCTTTGCTTGGACTTTGCTCTTCCACCTCAGGCCTCTTGCTTGTCCTTCAGAGCTTGTCTTAGATGTCACCTTCCCAGTCTCCCTTTACTACATACTTCCTTTTCATTAGATCTCACTTTTGATAGGTTCAAAACATATTCATGATTTTTTGATAAACATGTCTCCCCTGTAGATTTAAATTCATTGGTTTTAGTTATTTCTAGTGCCTAGCATACTGTCAGGCCCATAGTCACTCTACAAATATTTGTTGAAAGACTGTTTTGTCATTACAGCTCCATAATCATTAAACCTACAAACACAGGTAGAATATTAAAAAATTACTCTGTGGATACTCGGCCTTTCCTTTCTCCTCTAATACCTTACCCTTAAATGTAATGCAGCCTGGTGTGTCTGATGCTTATCGGTTAATGGGACCTCACCGGTTCCTTCAGACTGAAAGAAACTCAAGCTTTTCCTTTCTCCATCACTGTGTATGAACAAATGGAATAATAAAGTGACTCCAACAAGAACAGTCTCATCTGCACCTCCAGAGAGGACTGAACACAGGGATTGAAGAAACTGCTTATTTCCACTGCATTTATTACTAATATAAAAAAATGTTAAAAAGAAAAAAAATTCATTCTCAGTTCTCCAACAGCTCTCATCCTTCCCTCTTGCCCACACAACTCCTGACCCACTTCCTCAGGGCCAGTTCAAAACCGAACCTGTTCACTGCCGTTTTCACAGAAAACAACCAGTGCCAGGGATGTAGGGAAGAAGGTTAGATGAGGGCGACAGTACTGTCCAGGTTCCACCCAAAGGTAGGCCGGGTGGAGATTCACAGAATTCAGACAAAAGGGCTGGTGGCCTCACAATGACGTACTCTAACTAAAGTGGGCTGGAGAGGAAATAGGGTAGCCCATCAGAGGTTTCAAAGGACATCTCATGGGCTTGTGTCAAACCCAGAAAAGGAGACCAGGGAGGCAGTCTTGTGTAAAGTTTCACAATTCTCCCATGTTGGGAGGTGTGGAAAGTCTACAGGGCACCAAGAGCCTCAGTCATTTTGGCAGAAAAACTTACTCTAGTGTTGGAAAGTCACAAAGATGCCACGGACACTGAGAAAGGCTACGTATGAGGGGATGCACAGTTTCACAAAGCACAGTGACCACAGACCAGAGCGGTGGGGATCATGCTACTGACGCAGAAACTACAAAATCCAAAAGCAGGGAGAGTGGCCTTTCAGGGAGTAACTCTGCACCAGTCATCCATACTTGACCCCAGGTCAACCTGGTGAGTTTCACAGAGCAACTGGCAACCTTGGGGGTAAGGGCTGTCACATAAAAAGGACTTAAAACAAGGAGCTAGAAGAAGGGAATGGTAGGAAACTGCTCCAGGGCTCTCAGGAATTGAGGGCAGTACTGGGGGCTGGGTGGACAGATGCACAAGAAACAGCACCAAAGAGGTTTCCTGTTCAGCAGTCAGTTGGCGAGGGGGAAAAGGATCCAAGAGGCAGTTGAAGGGAGCAAAGATGGGGTCCTGAAGGCGAGTCTCTGGAGGCTGGATCAGAAGAAAGCCCACACGCTGGGTACCAGTGATGAAACACAGCTCTGGACCCCAAATTGGGGAGGTGGCGGACAGGGGTGGGTGCACTGACTGAGGGTGGTGGGTAGAACAGCCTCACAGTAGCCATCACAGGGCCACAGGGAAATATATGGCCGCTAGGTCAGAGGGCTCCTTCCAGCCTGGATAGGAAGGCACAGTCTCACAGAGGAGGTCCATTGACGCCTGGGTGGTAGAAGGCACAGAGGTCTTCATATCGACAGTGGCCCTTTTTGGCAAAGTGTCGGCAGACAGGGCGGTTGGATTTGTCTGTAAACATGTAAATATTGAGCAATTTAAGATATAAGAAAGGAAACGAATGTAACAAAAAGCAAAGATAGGGCAGTCAGATTTTCTACTTCCTACCATTTCCAGACATTTTAGAATGGTAGTCATTTTCTTGAGAGAAAAACACATTCAGGGCTACTCTTACTTCAAAAGGACAAAGGACAAACCCAAAGAGAAGAGTCACAGGCATTTGGGGAGTGATCTGTATTATATGTTATAGGCATAAAAAAATGGACCTCACCTTCCATAACTTGAGGGCCGTCCTTGGGTGGGCAGGTATTTTTGATAAGAGACCAACTTTTGAGCCTTCGAGGATTTCTCTGCTCTTTGTGAAAGCCTCCCCTGGAAGGACCCCCATGGCCTGGTCCAGGAAAAGGAGGTTCAGTATTGGCCCCCCACCAACCACGACCATATGGGCCACACCTGGGACCTAGGCCTCCCCGAACTGGGCCTCTGCCCCGGGGAGGAGGTGGGAGGCTCAGCAGTGGTGGAATCATTGGTCCCCTTGATCCTGGAGGACCTCTGTGAAGAGCTGGAGAGAAAGAGAGAAAGAAAGACATGGAAAGGTGATCAGTGGCCAGCTTAATTCTGGTAAGGAAGCCCTGTGTTTTTGTTGTTTTTTTACTTTTTATTGAAGTACAATATACATACAGAAAAATATACCAATTTTAAGTGCACAACTCAATTACCATCAAAGTAAACACACTGGTGTTTTTACCACCCAGGTGACGGAATAGAGCCTTCTTAGCACTTGCAAATCCTCCCCCCTTTGTGCCCCTCCTCCCCCACTATTCCACCCTCCTCCCCAAAGGTAACCACTATCCTGACTTCTAGCACCATAGGTTAGTTTTTGCCTGTTTTTGAACTTCGCATAAATGGAATCATACAGTCTGCATTCTTTTCTGTCTGGCTCCTTTCGCTCAACATCGTGTTTGTGAGATTCATCCAGGTTGCCTGTAGCAGGAGTTCGTTCATTTTCATTGCAGTGTAGTATCCCATTGCATGCACACACAACAACTTATTTATCCATTCTACTGATGGTGGACATGTGGGTGGATTCCAGTTTGGGGCTATAACGAAAAATGCTGCTATGAACATTTTTATACATGTCTTTGTTACACATATGTATGCATTTCTGTTGAGTATAAAGGTAGTAGAGGTATTGTTGGGTCCTAGAGTATATGTATGCTAAAGTTTAATGGAGTCAAACTTTTTTTTTTCAAATTGGCTGTACCAATTTATGCTCCCACCGGCAATTGTTCCATAGCCTTGACAGCATTTATTTAGTATTGTCAATTTTTTTCACTTTGCCATTCTGGGGAGTGTTTTTGTTTTTTTTCTTAATTGTGGTGGAATATGTAACATAAAATTTGCTGTCGTCTTCTTCTTTTTTTTAAAAGCAAACTCTTCCCAACGTGGGGCTTGATCTCACAACCCTGAGATCAAGAGTCGCATTCTCTACTGACTGAGCCAGCCAGATGCCTACGATTTGCCATTTAACTATTTTTAAGTGCATGTTTCAGTAGTGTCAAGTAAATTCTCATTGTTGTGCAACAGATCTTTAGAACTTTTCCATCTTGCAAAACTGAAACTCTGTAGCTACTAAACAACACTCCTTTGCCCCCTCCACCCAGCTCCTAGTAACCATCATTCTACTTTGCTTCTATGAATTCCACTACTTTAAATATCTCATAAGTGGAATTATACATTTGTCTTTTTTTGACTGGCTTATTTTATTTAGCAAGATGGCCCGAAGGTTCATCCATACTGTAGCATGTGACAGGATTCCCTTCCTTTTCGGTGAATAATATTCCATCGTAAGAATATACCATATTTTGTTTATTCAGCTGTCAATGGGCATTTGGATTGCTTCCAGCTCTTGGCTATTGTAAACAGTGCAGCTATGAATATGAGTGTGCAAATATCTCTTCAAGATCCTGCTTTCCATTCTTTTAGATATATACCCAGAAGTGGGAATGCTGGATCATGTAGTAGTCCTATTTCTTTTTCTGAGGAAACTCCATAGTGTTTTCTATAGAGTTGAACCATTTTACAATCTCACCAACAGTGCACAAGGGTCTTAACTTGAAGTGTTGTTTTCACCTTGTGATTATTTTACAACTAATGATATTGAGTTCTTGTTCACATGTTCTTGGTCATTTAGATCTCAGTTTTTGAGAGATAGCTGTTCTGGTACTTTGCCCATTTTTCTAACAGGTTGTCCAAAAGAGTCCTGTGTATATTCTAGATACAAGCTCCTTATTGGTTCTATTTATTCCAAGTATCTTATACTCTATGACTTCCTATTAATTTCTTAATGGTGTCATTTGATTAATAAAAGTTTAATGTAGTTCGGTTTATCAATCTTTATACTGTTTCTTATCTGTTTAAGAACTGTTATCTCCTCCAAGCCCATGAAAATATTTTTTTACCTTTAACACCTAGATCTACAGTTCACTTGGAGTTGATGTTTACGTACAATATGAATAGGTCAGATTTCATTCCCCCCCATGAATGTCCAATTAATCCAGCATCATTTATTGAAATGACCACTATTTCAGCTCCATCTTCATCATAAATGAGGTGTCTACGTATGTGCAGGCCTGTTACTATACTTTTTGTACTGGGCTATTGACTTTTAGGTCTGTTGTTGTGTCAATACCACACCATAACTACTATAGCTTTACAGTAAATCGTGACATTCAGGGTAAGTCCTCCAACTTCAAGATTGTATTTGCAACCTTTGCATTTCCATGTAATAACATAGAATGTTTATTTCCATTATAGGGATTAATAGGGATTGTAACCAGGAATCCATTGACGCTACAGATCAACTTGGGAATAAATGACATTTTTGCAACACTGAGCTTTTCCAATCTGTGAATATATAATATCTCTCCGTTCATTTTTGTACAGATCTTTTTGTCCCTGATCTTTTGGTTTTAAGTCCTCCTGGATTTTAGTCCCTCCCTTGCCCCCTTCTCCAGGACCTAATCAAAGAATCAGAGCCCCCTCATCCTCACCTGACTTGGGGTCACCAGGCTTTCCATTGGCCATGGGGGGAGGGCCCAGAAGACTGGGTGGTCCTAAGAGTAGACATGAAAATATAGTCATCAGAATGGACTACTGTACCAATGATCCTGTCTTATGTTTTTCTACTCTCATTTCTTAATTGAATATGTAAAGCTAGATACATTCTCACCAGTTACAAGTTCTCAGGTAAATCTACCTGCCCTTTCCTCAAAAAAGCGTTTCCAGTTTGGGGGGGAAAAAAAAGTGGAGATTCGCTCAAGGAGAATAATACGGAAAGGATATCTCACAGCTTCCTCTTTCCCTTACATAGTTGCTACCCAAAACATCTCAGGTGATTACAGAAGTAATCCAATCCTCCCTTTAACTGTTGGCCAATCAGAACGATCCTCCTCGCCCCAGAGTAGTTTAGAGAAGGCAGCACTTCTACCTTCTCTGTGCAAGTCTGGTAAAAAATTGTTATCCTAGTCATCGCAATCTGCAACCTCTCTAGGGCCCCCTCTTCCTTGCCGTTCTGCGACTGCGCACACGAGCTCTTTATCTTCTCCTCCCCTGCCCTCTTCAGAAAGGTTAGAGGCCAGATCGAAGTTGAGGGGTCAAGGAAGAGAACTCACTCATGACTCCACACCGGACAGCCTCCTATCCCCGCCACAGCGCTTGCGCCCTTCCTCCTTCCGTTAGAGCCCCCTCCCCGCACCTTTTCAGACCCTAACCCCTCGCCTCGACCAGCTGACAGCCATGTGCACACCCCTCCCGGGCTCCTCACCGATGGGACTCCCATCCTCCTCGTCTCCAGTCTCTTCCCGCTCTGGCAGCGGGGGCTGTTGCAGTGGCGGCGGCTGCTGCTGATTCTGCTTCTTTCGTTTGGGCATCGTGGTTGCGGCAATGGCTGCAGCGGGATTTGGAGGGCAGTGAGGAAGGGGCACGCTGGGATCCTATTTCCGCTTCCGGGGGTGGATGGAGAGGCTGAGGCTCCCGCCATTTCACTTCCGGAAAGCTCCGGGGAGCTCTTGTGCGGCTCATTCTCTCATAAAACGCCTCCCTCGGTCTCTGCTGGGCACAGAGGCAGTCTAAAGCCTTTTTTTTGTTGCGTTCCTATAAATGCTTTTAAAAATTCCTCTCTTCTCCCCTCACTGAAAAAGAACCCACAACTGGCTCCTCATTGTGTGCCATAGAGTCGATAAGCTCTCGGGCCAGAAAGCCTGAGAGAGCTGTCGCACCTTAAGATCGCCACATCCGGTCCCCCGGTTACTATGGTAACGGCTGCAGGCACAACTTCGTGCCCTCTGACCTCTCTCCAAAAATCTTTGTCCCACGTGGGTTTCCTTCCTCGCCCGCGATTGCCCTTATGATCTGTAAACCTGCTCCTTACCGCTCCCACAAGGAATTTGGGCCCCAGGACTCTTCAGACCTCTACCCGCCCTTCAAGACGTCTGGCCCCGCCCACAGTGTAGACAAGCAACTCGACTTCATTCCCCGGACGCGCAGTCCCGTCTTTCCACTAAGGTCAAGCCCGGTGGGGGTGGGGGGGGGGGAAGTAGCTTCAGCGCATCCACACTCCTCTTTCTCCCAGGTGGTAGGACCCGCCCTCGGCTCCACCGCCCCCTCCAGGTGAGTGGTAGCTTCCCCCCAGCGCGCAAGGTAGTGATGACACACATTTCCCCTCCTCCGAACGCGAGTTGGTAGCGTCCGTGACGAAGTTAGCTTCATCCTCCCACGCGCGCCTTCTTCCTCGCCGCCGCTGTGCCCTCTTGGTGCCGCTGACTCTCACGTGCGGGTAGCCCACCCCGCATCCTCCTCTCGCCTCTCTCCCAGAAGGAAGTGGCTGTATTTATTTCGTCTTCCACCCAGGCCACGGTGGTTGGGGGCGGGGGGGGGGTCAAATCGGCCAGGCCCGCCCGCTGACGTCACATCATAGCCCCGCCCCCTCTAGGGTCCCAGGCCCTTGCGGCGGGGGTTGCCCGGGGGGGTGGGGGGGGAGTCAGTTGAGGCGGCGGGAGCTCGGCGGAGGGTGGGCCTGGTGACTGGTCCAGGCCATGCCAAGAAAGAAGCCCTTCAGCGTGAAGCAAAAGAAGAAGCAGTTGCAGGACAAGCGGGAGCGGAAGCGAGGTCAGTGCGGGAGCGAGGGGAGGGGGCGAGGCTCGGGCTCCCGCACCTCTGGAAGGAGGAGTGTGCCCGCCGCACCCCTGCGGGGCGTGGGAGTGGGTGGTGGCCACGCGCCGACGATCTGGATTCTCTCACCCCAGTCTCTCTGAAAGGGGTGGGAAAGTATGGGGAATTGGGGGAGGGGAATCCCTCCAGCTCGAACGGGGCACCATCCCCGCAGGTCCTTGGAGGAGGAATGACTCCCCCCACGCATATCCGGTAGGGTCTTGGGCAGGATGGTGGGAGGGTAGGGCCTCAAAAGAAGTGGAGTGGTGTGAGGGGAAGCCACAGAGACCGGGAAGGGCGTCTTACCGCCCCTTAGAGCCGTCCAGTATTGGCGTCACCGCCTCCTCTCCGCAGGGCTCCAAGATGGGCTGCGATCCAGTTCCAACAGCCGCAGCGGGAGCCGGGAGCGGCGGGAGGAGCAGACCGACACCTCGGACGGGGAATCAGTGACCCATCATATCCGCAGGCTCAACCAGCAGCCTTCGCAGGGGCTGGGTCCTCGAGGCTATGACCCAAATCGGTGAGTGCAGGCGGGGGTGGGGGGGCTGGCCTGGCCATCCCCGCCTACCCGGAAGTGAGAGCGCTGGGGGGGTGGAAAGCCTGCTGCTGCTGCTGCTGCGCTGCTGGTGGAGGAGGTGGGTCTGGTATGCCGTCCGTGTCTTCGCAGGCAGCTGGGCTCACGGGAGCGGGCCACAATCCTCCCTTCCGGGGGAGGGGGACGGCTGGAGAGAGTTCTTGGCTTTTAAAAGGGCGAGGTTTAGGGGAAGGCCGAATGTTGCAGGAGAGGGACTTGAGGGAGGGTCGATTGAGAGGAGACTTGAACAACTTTGGAGAGAAAACTCTACGAAGTTGCCTGGGAGGGGAGTTTGTGGCCACGGGATTGCAAGAGATGCTGCGGTCCCTGTCCTATTAGATACCGGCTGCATTTAGAGCGAGACAGCCGGGAGGAGGTGGAAAGGAGAAAGAGGGCAGCCCGTGAGCAAGTGCTACAGCCCGTCAGTGCTGAGCTGCTGGAGCTGGACATCCAGGAAGTCTATCAGCCTGGCTCAGGTAAGAGTTCAACATCTGGATGTTTGAAAGAGGCAGTGGGCTGGGGGAAGGACTTGGAAGAGGAAGAGCTGACTGTGAGGGATGAGAGGTCTGGGATTCCCTCCTGAGCCCTGAAACTATTCTGACTTACTTGGACTTTTTCTTAACTTCCCAGTTCTGGACTTTCCCCGACGTCCTCCTTGGAGCTATGAGATGTCCAAAGAGCAGTTAATGAGCCAGGAGGAACGGAGCTTCCAGGAGTATCTCGGGAAGATTCATGGGGCTTACACCTCTGAGAAACTCAGCTACTTTGAGCATAATCTGGAGGTGAGAGTGGAGTGGGGACAGGAGTGGGGCATAGTGACCCTTGGTCAGATTGGTCTGGGGTCAGGCAGGAGAGGAATTCTGGGCTTAGGTACTCTTCCACTGATCTTGTCTTTTCAGACATGGAGGCAGCTGTGGCGTGTGTTGGAGATGTCTGACATTGTCTTGCTTATCACTGATATCCGACATCCAGTGAGTACTGGGGGTGAGGGTGACAAGGGAGATGGGGGAGGAAGATTTTTGTGGGGTAAAGGGTGGAGGCAGGAGTTGGGAGATGGAGAAGTATCTTTCCTTTCTAGTCTTCCCTACCTCATAGTGATGTCTGCAGTCAGGAACTCAGTCCTTTGTTCATCAGTGTCACAGCTTGTCACTCTTGCGCTGGTTAACTGACTCTCTTCTTTACTTCCTTTGATGAAAAACTACATATCCCGTTTTCATTCCACCCATAGCTAGACCAGTAGGATGTTTTAGTGTGGAGCTCCAGGGGATTCTATGACGGCAGCCTGGGGCTCCTCCCTGCCCCACCACATCAGTCACTACAGAACTCAGCCTTACATGGAAGGCTAGGATAGTGGTTAAGGCTCTAAACTTGGCTGCTGGACAACCCTTGTGTTAACCTGGCTCTACCACTCCATTGCTGTCCTCTAGTGGGAGAAAAGGAGGTATGTGGGGACATTTAGGTTGGAAGTCCTTAATGGCACATATACACACATTCCTACACATATAGACATGTGTGCTCACATGCACTCACATAGCCACACATGCTCATCACAAATCTACAGACATGTACATGTGCATACATGCATATATATACACGTAGATAGTTGTGTGCACACAAAAACAGGTATTAAGTTTTATCCCAACCCCAACTCCTATGCCTGACCCCAACCTTTACACCAGTGTGCTAGGTATCACTATTTCCTTGTCTTGTTTTTGGCTCATTTCCATCCCTAATCAGGACCTGTAAGAAGTCCCCGAGAGGCAAATGAACAGGTATTTGCTACTTATTGCTACTTTATTTTTCTAGTTCAGTTTTGCTGATTTACCCTTTTCCCCCTAGAATCTTCTACTCCCAGAGTCTTGTCTCTGAGTGGTGCCTGGTGAGTGGTGAGCTGGAGGCAGAGAACTCTGGGTTGACCTCTCATTGCTCCCTCCTCTTACCAACCCTGTCCCAGGTTGTGAATTTCCCACCAGCACTTTACGAGTACGTGACTGGAGAACTTGGGTTGGCCTTGGTCTTGGTCCTGAACAAGGTGGATCTAGCACCACCGGCTCTCGTGGTTGCCTGGAAGCATTATTTTCACCAACACTACCCCCAGCTCCACATAGTCCTTTTTACCTCTTTCCCTCGGGACCCCCGCACTCCACAGGACCCTAGTAGCGGTGAGTGGGCAGTGAGGAAGGCAACATGGGAGAGGTGGGGTGGCAGGGGACAACAGGGAGAACAGAGAGTTGTTGACGAAGGGGTACCTGATCTTGGGCCTAAGGGTGGTGGGTGAGATGGGGTGCATAAGCCCATGCACTAACACTTGTGCCCTCTGATCTCAGTTTTGAAGAAGAGTCGGAGGCGAGGGAGAGGATGGACTCGGGCCTTGGGGCCGGAGCAGTTGCTGAGAGCCTGTGAAGCCATCACTGCAGGAAAGGGTATGTACGTCTTAGAGGAGAGCAGTGGAAGGATATGGGGAAGACCCAAGGTCTGAAGTCATTTTGCTTACCTTCCCTGAAGTCAATACCTTCTATTATGGATGTAGGTGAGGGGAGGGATAGAAGAGGGAGCAGACTGACTTGGTGGCAACAAAGGCAGCAGGTAGTCAGGAGCCCCAGTGTTCCATTGCCTTCAGTCTTCCCAATATTTTTCCGAAACTCAAAAATTCACGGGCCAGGGAGACTCTGTCATGTGGATTGGCACTCTCCAACTCCAGAGGGTGCCAGTTAGATCAGCTGTGCGGTAGTCTGTGCAATCATCTATAGCGGCCCTGGGGAGAACCTTTATCATCTTCTCCTCCCCTGAACAGTGGACTTGAGCAGCTGGCGGGAGAAGATTGCCCGAGATGTGGCTGGGGCCACCTGGGGAAATGGCTCTGGAGAGGAGGAGGAAGAAGAGGATGGACCTGCAGTCCTGGTGGAGCAGCAGACTGACTCAGTGATGGAGCCAACTGGCCCAACCCGGGAGCGCTATAAAGATGGGGTGGTGACCATTGGCTGTGTGGGTAAGGAAGTGGTGGCCCATGCATGGCGGCCTCTTCTGAGGTACAGAGTTTCAGAAAAGGAAGGTGTCGGCAATAGTGGAAAGATCCTGGTGCCCTTGAGTTAAATTCAGGCTTAGCTCTTACTAATCTTGAGCAAGTTATTTATCCTTTCTGAGTCTTAGTTATTTGGGTGTTTAGAATGAGGATGCTGATACTCAATTAGAAGAACGGATGTGAGGAATGACGAGAATAGCATAGGAAGAGCCTAATGATGACTGACAGATAGTATTAATAGTAATAATCACAATTGTTAAACTTTAACCTTTACGTGGTGCTTACCAGGTACCAGGCATTGTTCTAAATGACATATATCTTAACTGTTTCCTTGGTCATAATCAATCTGTAGTAGAGAAATCAGTAAGTCCTAGCAGGAGCTTAGTTAGCATTCATATCTTTCTGAGTCTTATCCCTTTAAGTCTGTTGTCAAGGAGAAGTTCCCTGAATTAAGAGCCTTGTCTCTGCTCTTGGTGGGGAAGAAAGGAATGTATGATTAGGGCCCAGGGCCCCTTCCCTTTGTTGATGGGAGAGGTACGAAGTGACTTGGGCAAAGTTGTGGCATCTGAGGTGATAGGGGAATCAAATTAAGGAGAGTAGAGGAGTTAGGTGGGCTCCTTGGAACCATTCCTGACTTAGTCTCCTTTTTGTGTTGGGAATAACCTACCTGACTGATGACAGATTGCACCCTTTCCAGTCCTTTCCCCCTGCTTCTCCCTGGCGAGGGTGGAGGTGTGGGGGTGGGGTGTCCACTCTTTCAAGGCTCTGCAGTAACTTTTGTGCAGTAACTTACATCAGAGTGACGTAAGGGAGAGCATTTTCTGTGGCACAGGCAGTCCTGAGCTTAGATTTACTTCTAGTTATCGGCAGATATTTACTAAGCACCGGGTGCTGTTCCAGGAGCAGATTATGCTGCTGTGAAAGTGGCAGAAAAGTCCCTACTCTTACAGAGCTTATTGCCATGGAAGTAAATAGATTCATGATTTGAAATCATATTATTTAGGGGCAATGAAAGGGGATAGAGAGTGACCCAGAGAGGAGGGTTCTCATGGAAAGTCTCCCCTGAGAGGAGCCCAGAGTGTTGAGAGGAAGTAGCCATTTGGAGATATGGGAAAGGGGCCTTCTAGGCCAAGGGATCAGTAAATGAAAAGATCTAGATGTGGGAGCGAGCTTGGTGATTATGGGACAAGCCAGTGTTGGAGCACTGGGAGATGGGAGCCATGGGAATGAGTAAGATGGAGGAGAGGGCAGGACTTGGGAGTTCATGGTCTGTGAAAGGGGCTGGCTATAGAGCTGGGTCATGGTATCTCAGTTGGATAAGAAGGGAAGTGAGGACATGAGTCCAGTATGGAATAGTGAGTCAAAGATTTATTGGAAATGAACAGAATAAGTGAGCTGGAATGAAGGGGTATCAGGGTAGAGAGAGTGGTGCTTGCAGTTGAGGTTTTGGAAGTGTGAATTCACCAGATCTAGAGTATGACCATGGCAGTGGGTAGTTGAGGAAATGACCTTTGGAAGATAGATGCTGGCACTGAGAGGCCAGAGTGCTAAACAGGCCACCTGTGCAGATACCAGAGTCACCCAGAATGATAGAGGTGGTCCTGGAGAGAGTGGGTTTCCCGTCTTCTCCCTGGAGAAGTTGCGATGATTATGAGCTGCATGTCTCACTTTTATTGGGCATTTAGTGTACTGCAGGCACTGAACCACACAGTTGTATTTAATCCTAACCACTTGAGCTTGAAGGTATCTGCACTTGTAAGATGAGGAAACAGAGGCTTAGGAAATGAAATAAATTGCCTTGAGGTTATAAAGCTGATAAGTGGAGAGGCCAGGCTTCAACCCTGGCAGCCTAAAGTCTGATTTGAAACCTGCAAGCTTATACCGCTTCTTTAATTTCTTTCTTTCTTTTTTTTTTTTTTTTTAAGATTTTATTTATTTATTTGACAGGGAGACAGCAGAGAGAGAGGGAACACAAGCAAGGGGTGCAGGAGAGGGAGAAGCAGGCTTCCCACTGAGCAGGGAGCCGGATACGGGTCTTGATCCCAGGACCCTGGGATCACGACCCGAGCCAAAGGCGGATGCTTAACAATTGAGCCGCCCAGGTGGCCCCGCTTCTTTAATTTTTGTGCCTTACTTCCCTTCTTATCTGTAGTTATAGCACTGCATCCTGCCCGTCGCAGAGCAGGGAACTGTCTAATATTAATTTTTCTTGCCTTTCTTAGGTTTCCCCAATGTGGGCAAGTCCTCGCTGATCAACGGGCTGGTAGGCAGAAAGGTCGTGAGTGTCTCCAGAACCCCTGGCCACACCCGATACTTTCAAACCTACTTTCTCACCCCCTCCGTGAAGCTCTGTGACTGCCCTGGCCTCATATTCCCATCCCTTCTGCCCAGGCAATTACAGGTATGAGGGCAGAGCAGGCAGGGAGGGAGAGGAGGCAGGAGATCAGGAACAGACTGAGCATTCTTGTTTGCCCTCAGGTTCTGGCGGGGATCTACCCCATTGCCCAAATCCAGGAGCCATACACTGCCGTGGGCTACCTGGCCTCTCGAATCCCTGTGCAGGTCCTGCTCCACCTGCACCACCCAGAGGCCAAGGATCCCTCAGCAGAACACCCCTGGTGTGCCTGGGACATCTGTGAAGGTGGGCTCCTGTTCTGGTTTCTCCTCTCCTTACCCTGAACCCTGCTCTATCTCCTCACCTCTCCTTAGAGGTTCTGCCATTGATGAAGCACCTGGCTGCTCATGCCAGCAAGATCAGTGGCCTAGGATGAGAAAACTGGAAGGACTTTGTTATGGAAATGGGGTGATGGTGACTGGGCCCAGTTAATGGCTTCCCTCCCCACTCTTCTTTTCTCTCTCCAGCCTGGGCAGAGAAGCGTGGTTATAAGACAGCTAAGGCAGCCCGGAACGATGTGTACAGAGCAGCCAATAGCCTCCTACGGCTGGCCCTGGATGGCCGCCTCAGCCTGTGTTTTCATCCCCCGGGCTACAGTGAACAGAAAGGTCAGACAGCCATTGTTCTTGTGCTATAATGTAGGCAAAAGGGTGCAGGCTCTGTGGCCACACAGAACGAAGGTCAGACCTGGATTCTGTACCTGTTGGCCAGCTCTGTGTTACTAAGCATCTTTGAGACAGTTTCCTGATCTGCAAAACCAGGGTGATAGTTGCCCTCTGGCAAGGTGGTGGTAGGGAGTAGAATTAATGTATGCAGAACTTCTGTTCAGTGCCCAGCACACGGGAATTTGAATGAATGAACGAATGAATGCCAGCAGCTACAAAACCGATTGTTACTCTTAGTCTTTGCCTCTTCCCCATCTTTCTTCGGCTTTAGTTCCTTACTTAAAACTTTCCTCTGTTCTCTTCTTGTTTTGGTTCCCCAGGCACCTGGGAGTCCCATCCGGAGACCACAGAGCTGGTGGTTTTGCAGGGCAGGGTGGGGCCAGCAGGTGACGAGGAGGAGGAGGAGGAAGAAGAGCTGAGCAGCTCCTGTGAGGAGGAGGGAGAGGAGGACCGGGATGCAGATGAGGAGGGGGAAGGGGATGAGGACACCCCAACTTCAGCTCCAGGGTACAGCCTGGCTGCCCGAAACCCTTATGCCCTACTGGGAGAGGACGAGTGCTGAGTCCCTACCCTTCGCCATCTGCTCCACCCAGTATCTCTGCTTTTGGACTGACCTGGGGGTATCTCCCTTCTACTGCCCCAATTGTGAATAAAGATTGTCTGCCTTGTAGCCCCTTCCCGGAATGGACTGAGGTGAGAGCGGCTATTTTAGCCGACAGCTGTGAGAAGCCTCTCTCCTCTTTTTTTTTTTTTTTTTTTTAAGGATTTTATTTATTTATTTATTTGACAGAGAGAAAGAGATCACAAGTACGCAGAGAGGCAGGCAGAGGGAGAGGGGGAAGCAGGCTCCCCGCCAAGCAGAGAGCCCGATGCGGGGCTCAGTCTCAGGATCTTGAGATCATGACCTGAGCTGAAGGCAGGGGCTTAACCCACTGAGCCACCCAGGCTCCCCAGCCTCTCTCCTCTTCTCCTTTCTTTCCCCTCTTTGGGAAGGAAGAGTTCTCTTAGGAATTAATTCACTGGGTTGAAAAGCCCTGAAATCCACTGTGAGCAAAAGACACTCTGCACCTTATGAATCCCAGGATCAACATGGGGAGGGGAAGTCACTTCGGGCTTTGGGGCCTGGTCTAAATCCAACCCTCTTTTGGAGTTCGTGCCATTCCATCTCTCTCAGATTTGAGCAGCAGCTGTGTGTGCCCCTTGCTGCTAGACCTGGGTCTATTAGGTTCTACTAGTAAGGAGCTTTTTGGAGCAGAAATGGAAAGAGGTGTGACAAGCTGATGTCACCGTGTGAGCGTTTTATAGGATTTATTCAAATTCAACAAGTAGTTATCGAGGGCTGACTATGTGTCTGGATCTCTGCTAAGCACTGAGCATATAAAAATGCACAGACAGGGTCTGACCTAAATGTGCAGCCTGGCCGTGATTAAGACCCCATTCTCAGGCACCCTAGTTTTTAGATTAAGAAGGGTGTGTGATGTTTTCCAAATCTTTGGGGCTCATACACTATCACTCTAGGACTTCCTGTTGATAGAAATTTTTAGTTAAGACAGTGTTTATGAAATGGTGATTAAATGTGTACAAGTAGCATCTTAATTACTGGCAAACAACTAGTGTGCACATTTATGATTTAAGCAGACCAGCCCTTTAAGTACAACGTTAAGCTTTATTATTTAAAGGCACACATGCACTAAAGGTCTATGAGATTGATAGAGGGCCCAGAGACAATGTTTTGAATCCCATTTAGCCTGGTCTGGGGATAGAGCAAAGATGATCAGTTCAAGGTCTGAGCTAGAACTCAGCAGGTAGCCAGAGCTATCTTACGGAGTCCTGTGTGTCTCAGCAGCAGTCAGCTAACCTGTGAGTCAGGGCATCTGAAGACTTCCTGTACTTCTTTGTCAAGCAAGCAGCCGGACTCCCAGACTTAATTATTGGAAAAAGGGAGAATGGGATTTGTTTTGTTGACTGCCACAGTGTTGTCTATGTTAAGCGGTAGAAAAAGTATTTTTAACAGGTTGACAAACTTATACTGTTAGGTGCAAGGATGAGGAGAAGATGGAGTACCCAGATTCCTTCTCTTCACTCTAAAGCATCCCCTGCAGGATCTGGGTTACTGGGCAGTTTTCTGTAATGCCAGTAGAAACCCAGTCAGTCCAGGAGTGAAGGAAACTAAGTATATTTAGGAGAGGCTGACATGTTTGGCTTTTGAGTCCTGGTCACATTCCTGCAAGCTCACTGTCTCTTGGTCCCAGTGAGGATGTAAGTTTCAGAATATCAAGTCCAGTGCAAAGATAAAATACTGTCAGCATGTGAATGTGCTTGAAGCTTACTCAAAATGTGCGGTAAAAGAGAAAAAGTCTCAGAGAAAAGCCCACCTATCTCCCATCTTGGGCTCTTTAGCCTCAAGGCTGACTCTTATGATGGAAGAAAGGAGCTCAGGCTCAGCTTCCTCTCAGGGTTCATGATGTTTAGGGAAGCAGGGGACTTATCTGCTTCTGGAGGTAGGGACATTGGAGTGTTCTCAGGAAATGGAGGAAAGGGAGAAAATCAGATTTCTATCGGTCCCCTACTCATCTTTGCAATGCTGCCTCTCTTCACTTTTATCTCTGCTGTCTCATGAATTTCACCAGGGCTATTGGGAGAGTCTGGGTGTGGGGATGAAAAGGTGAGATCTGGAGCTGGAGGGGAAGCTGAAGAGGGGGGATTTTTTTTTTTAAGATTTTACTTATTTTTAATTTTTATTTATTTATTTACTTATTTATTTGTCTCAGAGAGAGAAAGTGAGAGAGAGAGATATCACAAGCAGGGGGAGTGGCAGGCAGAGGGAGAAGGAGGCTCCTGGCTGAGCAAGGAGCCCGATGTGGGACTTGATCCTAGGATGCTGGGATCATGACCTGAGCTGAAGGCAGACGCTTAACGGACTGAGCCACCCAGGGGTCCCAAAGTGGTGGTGGGGGGTTTATGCTGAACACCTAGAAGGAGGTAACATCCTCCATGGGCTGTACTATAAATGATTCTTCCCAGGCCCCTGTCAGTGACTCACTGTAGCAAAGAAAGACTGGGAAAAGAACTATCTTAGCAGCAAACAGATTTCAGAGAAGGACAAATAATACCCCAATACCAGTACTTGGGGCTGAGGGTTGAAACTGACTAAAAGGGACAAAGGAAACCAGGAGTCCGATCTCCCTTCCATGCTGAAATACGTAAAACCCCTGTCCTCACAGCCCTTGGCCTAGGTCACATCTACTATGAGGATATTTGACCATGGAGGTCTGGGGCCCTGGCAGTTCCCATTGCTACTGGCCAGTATCTTTCTCTCTCAAAGGTTATTTATGCTATCTCTGCACCCAATATGGGGCTCAAACTCATGACCCTGAGATCAAGAGCCACATGTTCTAAGCCAGCCAGGCACCTCTGGTCAGTCTCTTGATGAAGAGAACTCAGTACTTCTCTCAATCATGCTGGCATTCTATTTAGACATCGAGGAACTTCCTTCCAAGTGTCCCTTTTATCAGACTGAGGGTTTTTTTTTTTTAACATTTTATTTATTTAAGACAGAGAGCACCAGCGGGGGGAGGATGGTAGGGGCAGACAGAGGGAGAGGGAGAAGCGGACTCCTCACTGAGCAGAGAGCCCGACAAGGGCTCCATCCCAGGATCCTGGGATCATGATCTGAGCTGAAGGCAGACATGTAACTAACTGAGCCACCCAAATGCCCCATCAACTGAGTTCTAATCCTGCTTCCGGGACAAGGTAGCTGTGTGCAGTCTAGGGTTGTTCAATTATCTGGGCCTCTGTTTCTTAATTTCTTATGGTCACTGATACAAACAACAAAAGTTGGTTGAAAACAGTATGTGCCAGGCATGCAGTTTTCTGGAACAAAGAAATTGAATAAGGCATAGACAGTACCCTCAAGGAGTAAAACAGATACTAATAATACAATAATTCTATAGCACTATGTAAATTAATTACATGTATCCATTGAACTTCATAACTAAGGTGGCTTGAACTATAATCACCACAAGGATTCACTCATCCACTGAACATTTGTTGAGCAATCACTATCTGCCAGTTGCTGCTAAGTGGTAAGTGATATAGAAGTGGTCCTTTGTGGGGCTCACAATTTATTGGAGAGTGGAAACAAATATACACTTACAAAAAAAGTATAATAAATGCTGTGAGAAGGGTGATACAGGATCCTGTGGGTTAGTGGTGGCTCAGGAGGGGGCCTTGGGATGCTAATCAGGAAGGAGTGGTGGACAGGGTTGGAAGCTGTGTTTGTATAGCAAGTTGTGTAAGACTGAAACAATCAGTAGTTTATGGTAAATGATAC
This sequence comes from Potos flavus, assembly GCA_028534135.1. Lineage (NCBI taxonomy): Eukaryota > Metazoa > Chordata > Mammalia > Carnivora > Procyonidae > Potos > Potos flavus. Next base: position 106,361,819 of record CM052886.1, read on the forward strand.
CTATGAAAATATTCAACAGAGGCAGCTAAGCCAGTCTTGGTGAGTCAAAGGAAGCCTAGAGGAACAGGTCCAAGCTGAGGCCTGAAGACTGATTAGGTGTTAGCCAGGCATTGAGAGGGCAAGAGCATTCCAGAGGGGACAGCAGCAGTCAAGGAACAAGCACAAGACAAACTGGGAAGACCAATATATTCAGCATGACTTAGGGGCTTATGGTGCAAGGGAAACGTGGGGAAAGGTGAGGCAGGAGAGGGAGGCTTGGGCCAGCTCTTGCTGGGCCTTGTCAGCCATGCTAAAGATGGAGGCTTTATCCAGACGAATAGTGAAGAACTTTAAGCCTAAGAACAAGGAGAGATTTGTGACTTAGATCACTTTGCAGTGTGGAGACTTATTTGTCAGAGAGAGAGATCAGAAGCAGGGGTGGAAGGCAGAAGGAGAAGCAGACTCCTGCTGAGCAAGAAGCTTCTGCAGTGATCCCAGGGGAAGAGAATGGAAACTAGAATTAGGTAATGGCTGATAGAAAGAAGAGAAACAGTTTTATGGGGTGATTAGAAGGTAAAGTTAATGTCTGGGGAATCATTTTGCAGCATGGGGGAGGGAGAGGGACAAGTCAAGATTGTGTACCCTGTTTCTGACTTGACAACTGGGTGGGTGGCACCATTTTCTGTGACAGGGTTTATTCCAGTGGAGCTTGGAGGAAGGGGGGGTCATGGCTGCAGACAGATTTGGGTGGCATCAACACACAGGGGGAGGAGAGTAATGGAGATAGACCTCAGAAAATGTGTAGTGTGAGAAGAGAAGAGACCTAAGGAAGAAAGTGAAGAACATACACCAAAGGGACAGCAGGGGAAGAGAAGCCAGCAGACAGGATGAAACCTGGAAAGTGTGGTGCAGTAAAAGCACAGGTAAGAAGGAAGGGCAAAGTGTGAGATGCTCCTGAGGAGTGATGACACCAAGAATGAGGAGTGGCCACTGGATTTGGCAACAAGGAGCCTTGGCGATCTTGGTGGGAGCAGTTCTACTCAACAGGTGAGATCAGAAGCCTCGGATGTCAGGCGATGGAGGAATAATTTAGAGGAAGGAAATGGAGGCAGTGGAGGAAAGGATACAATTTTATTTTTATTTTTTATTTATTTAATTTTACTCTTTTTTTTATAAGGTTTTATTTATTTATTTGACAGAGAGAGATCACAAGTAGGCAGAGAGGCAAGCAGAGAGAGAGGGGGAAGCAAGCTCCCTTCTGAGTGTTATGCCCAGATTTTTAGATCCCCAAAGACCACTAGGGAGCTGAGTCTGATGCAAAAGCAAAAGAGCCTTTATTCGAGCTAGCTCGAGCTCATCCTCCCACACTCACCAACGCAGCGTGTATTGTGGAGAAAGAGTCTCAGAAGGCGCAGTGGTTTTACAGGGGACAGGGGCCAATGAGCTGGTAACAAGCACTCAGTGGCCAATAAGATTGTAACACACACAGGCCATATGCAGATGGCCAATTGAATTACGATTCTCCCTAAAGTGGCTGAACCAGCCTATCACTCTGGTCAGAATTGGCGCACGAGTTTGGCAGGCTAAAGGCGGGGTTTACAGTCTTTGGCGGTAGGGGTTCCTTATTCCTTAATGGAGTTAGCCTTGCTCTGCTCTTTCATGCCCCCCTTGTCTTGTAACTTACGGCCCAATCATGGATCGGACCATGTTTCTATTTCGCCTTCGGTTGTTAAAGGCTTGTATTGGCTGTGTAGGACCATCATCTGGACAACCCCTATACGTTCCCTAACAAACTGAACTAGCCTATTGACAACGCAGAGGCCGATGGTTAACAACAGCAGCAGAATTATGAGGGGCCCGGCAAGGGCAGAGACGAGGGTGGTTAACCAAGGGGACCAGTTGAGCAGCGACTCATACCAGGACTGAGATTGCTCCCTTTCTAACTTTTGCTTTTGCAGTCCTTCCCTTATGAGGGCCATAGATTTTTTTACGATCCCTGAGTGATCAACATAGAAACAACATTCCTCCCCTAGGGCTGCACATAGTCCCCCTTGCTGCATGCATAAAGTTACTGTTATGCTCAGATTTTTAGATCCCCAAAGACCACCAGGGAGCCGAGTCCGATGCAAAAGCAAAAGAGCCTTTATTCGAGCTAGCTCGAGCTCATCCTCCCACACTCACCGATGCAGCAGCGTGTTGTGGAGAAAGAGTCTCAGAAGGTGCAGCGATTTTATAGGGGCCAGGGGCCAATGAGCTGGTAACAAACACTCAGTGGCCAATAAGATTGTAACACACACAGGCCATACGCAGATGGCCAATTGAATTATGATTCTCCCTAAAGTGGCTGTCTGAACCAGCCTATCACTCTGGTCAGAATTGGCGCGCGAGTTTGGCGGGCTAAAGGCGGGGTTTACAGTCTTTGGCAGTAGGGGTTCCGTATTCCTTAATGGAGTTAGCCTTGCTCTGCTCTTTGACTGAGCAGAGAGCCCGATGCAGGGCTCGATGATCCTGAGATCATGACCTGAGCCAAAGGCAGAGGCTTTAACCCACTGAGCCACCCAGGCGCCCCAAGGATACAATTTTAAATGAATTTGGCCGTATTTGCAAGGAGAGAAAAATGGAGGGAGCAGAGTATATAGAATTGAGAAAACTTTTTGTTTTGTAAAGTTTTGAGTGTTTTAATATGCTGTCAAGAAGAAGGATCAAGTGAGGAGGGAAAGCTGGAAATGCAGGAAAGTAGAATGGAACAAGCCCCGGAGAGAGGAAGGTGGTGGTACTGAGAGTCGTGGTGCA
>CM052886.1:106365090-106394160 GCA_028534135.1 Potos flavus
CCGCCTGCCTCTCTGCCTACTTGTGATCTCTCTGTCAAATAAATAAATAAATAAAATCTTTAAAAAAAAGAACTGCTCAAACTCAACACTCAAAAAACAAATAATCACATCAAAAAATGGGCAGAAGACATGAACAGACACTTCTCCAAAGAAGACATACAAATGGCTAACAGACACATGAAAAAATGTTCATCTTCATTAGCCATCAGGGAGATTCAAATCAAAACCACATTGAGATATGACTTACACCAGTTAGAATGGCCAAAATCAACAAGAAGGTAAATAACAAATGTTGGAGAGGATGTGGAGAAAGGGGAACCCTCTTCCACTGTTGGTGGGAAAGCAAGTTGGTGCAGCCACTTTGGAAAACAGTGTGGAGATTCCTCAAGAAATTAATAATAGAGCTACCCTATGATCCTGCTATTGCACTACTGGGTATTTATCCTAAAGATACAGATGTAGTACAAAGAAGGGCCACGTGTACCCCAATGTTCATAGCAGCAATGGCCACAATTGCCAAACTGTGGAAAGAGTCAAGATGCCCTTCAACAGATAAATGGATCAAGAAGATATATGGTCCATATATACAATGGAATATTATGCCTCCATCAGAAAGGATGAATAACCAACTTTTGTATCACCATGGACGGGACTCGAAGAGATTATGTTGAGTGAAATAAGTCAAGCAGAGAGAGCCAATTATCATATAGTTTCACTTATGTGTGGAGCATAAGGAAAAATATGGAGGACATTGGGGGAAGGAAAGGAAGGGTGAAGAGAAATCGAAGGGGGAATGAAACATGAGAGACTGTGGACTCTGAGAAACAAACCGAGGGATTTGGAAGGGAGGGGGATGGGGGTTGGGTGAGCCTGGTGGTGGGTATTGAGGAGGGCACCTATTACTTGGAGCTGGGTGTGGTGCATGAACAATGAAGCTTGGAACGCTGAAAAAATTAAATTAAATTAAAAAAAAAAGAAAAAGAAAGTAGTTCAGTTTCATTCTTCTTCATGTGACTGTCCAGTTTTCCCAGCACCATTTATTGAAGAGACTGTCTTTTTTTCCAATGAATATTATTTCCTGCTTTGTCAAAGATTAGTTGACCATAGAGTTGAGGGTCCGTTTCTGGGTTCTCTGTTGTGTTCCATTGATCTATGTGTTTGTTTTTGTGCCAGGCCCATACTGTCTCGATGATTACAGCTTTGTAATAGAGCTTGTAGTCTGGAATTGTGATCCCTCCAACTTTAGTTTTCTTTTTCAACATTCTTTTCACTACTTGGGGTCTTTGTGGTTCCATACAAATTTTACAGTCATGTGTTCCAGCTCTATGAAAAATGTTGGTATATTGGTAGGGATTGCATTGAATATGTAGATTGCTCTAGGTAACATAGACAATTTAACAATATTTGTTCTTCCAATACATGAGAATGGAATGTTTTTCCATTTCTTTGTATTTTCATTAATTTCTATCATAAGTGTTCTATAGGTTTCAGGGTACAGATCCTTTACCACTTTGATTCTCTGGTATCTTATGGTTTTTGGTGGAATTGTAAATGGGATTGGTTTCTTGATTTCTCTTTTCTGCCTCATCGTTAGCGTGTAGAAATGTAAGTGACTTCTGTGAATTGATTTTATATCCTGCCACTTTGTTAATTTCCTTTATAAAAAAAAATTTCCTTTGTCAGGTCTAACATTTTTGGGGTGGAGCCTTTTGGGTTTTCTGCATAGAGTATCATGTCTTCTACAAAGAGTGAAAATTTGGCTGCTTCTTTGCCGATTTCAATGCCTTTATTTCTTTTTGTTGTCTGATTGCTGAGGCAAGGACTTCTAGTACTATGTTGAACAATAGTGGTGAGAGTGGACATCCCTGTCGTGTTCCTAACCTTAGGTGAAAAGCTCTCAGTTTTTCCCCCTTGAGAATGATAATTGCTCTGGGTTTCTTGGTTATGGCTTTCTGATATTGAGGTATGTTCCCTCTTTCCCAACACTGTGGAATGTTTTTCTCAAGAAAAGATGCTGAATTTTGTCAAATGCTTTTTCTGCATCAATTGAGAGGGTCATATGATTCTTGTTCTTTATTTTATTAATGTGGAGTATCACATTGATTGTTTTGCCAATGTTGAACTATCCTTGTGGTCCAGGAATAAATCCCACTTGGCCATGATGAATAAACCTTTTGATGTACTGTTGGATCCTATTAACTAGTATCTTGGTGAGAATTTTTGCATCTATGTTTATCAGGGTTATTGGTCTGTAATTCTTTTTGGTGGGGTCTTTGCTTGGTTTGGGGATAAAACCCATAGAAAGAATTTGGAAGTTTTCCTTCCATTTCTATTTTTTGAAACATCTTCAGAAAAATAGGGATTCATTCTTTAAATGTTTGGTAGAATTCCCCTGGGAAGTCATCTGGCCCTGGGCTCTTGTTGAAGATTTTTTATTACTGCTTCAATTTCTTTGCTAGTTATGGATCTGTTCAGGTTTTCTATTTCTTCGTGGTTCAGTTTTGGTAGTTTGTACGTCTCTAAGAATGCATCCATTTCTTCCAGGTTGCCAAATTTATTGGGATATAATTGTTCATAATGTTCTTATAGTTGTATTTCTTCGGTGTTGGTTGTGATTTCCTCTTTTTCATTTATGATTTTGTTTATTTGGGTCCTTTCTCTTTTATATTTGATAAGTCTGGCTAAGGGTTTATTGATCTCACTAATTCTCTCAAAGAACCAGCTCCTAGTTTCATTGATTTGTTGTACTTTTTTTTTTTTAATTTCTATATCATTGATTTCTGCTCTAATCTTTTTATTTATATTTTCTTCCTGGATTTAGGCTTTATTTGCTCTTCTTTCTCCAGCTCCTTTAGGTGTAAAGTTAGGTTGTTCTTTGAAACTTTTCTTGTTTCTTGAGAAAGGCCTGTGTTGGTATATATTTCCCTCTTAAGACAACCTTTGCTGCATCCCAAAGATTTTGAACAGTTGTGTTTTCATTTTCATTTGTTTCCATGTATTTTTTTAATTATCTTTTTAATTTCCTGGTTGACTCATTCATTCTTTAGTAGGATGCTCTTTAGCCTCCATGTATTTGTGTTCCTTCTGAATTTTTTCTTGTGATTGAGTTTGAGTTTTAAAGCACTGTGGTCTGAACATATGCAGAGAATAATCCAATCTTTTTGTACCAGTTGAGAACTGATTTGTGACCCAGGATGTGATCTATTCTGGAGACTGTTCCATGTGCACTTGAGAAGAATATGTAGTCTGTTGCCTTAGGATGGAATGTTCTGAATATATCTGTGAAGTCCATCTGGTCCAGTGTGTCATTCAAAGTCCTTTATCCTTGTTGATCTTCTGCTTAGATGATCTGTCCATTGCTGTGAGGGGCGTGTTAGAGCCCCCTAGTATTATTATTGATGTGTTTCTTTGATTTTGTTATTAATTGGTTAATATAATTGGCTGCTTCCATGTTGGAAGCATAAATATTTACAATTCTTAGATCTTCTTGTTGCATAGACCCCTTTCATTATGACATAGTGTCCTTCTTCATGTCTTCTTACAGCCTTTGGTTTAAAATCTAGTTTGTCTGATATAGGGATTGCTACTCCAGCTTTCTTTTGATGTCCATTAGCATGATTAATTGTACTTTACCCCCTCACTTTCAATCTGGAGGGTCTTTGTGTCCAAAATGAGTCTCTAGTAGACATCATATTGATGGGTCTTGGTTTTTTCTTTTTTAAAATATTTTATTTATTTATTTGTCAGAGAGGGAGAAAGTGAGCACAAGCAGGGGGAGTGGCAGATAGAGGGAGAATAGGCTCCCACTGAGCAGGGAGCCCAATGCAGGACTAATCCCAGGACCCTTGAACTGTGACCTGAGCAGAAGACAGACGCTTAACTGGCTGAGCCACCCAGGAGTCCCTGGTGTTGTCTTTTTTAATCCAATATGATACCCTATGTCTTTTGATTGGTGCATTAGGCCATTTACATTCAGGAGTAATTATTGAAAGATATGAATTTAGTGCCATTCTATTATCTGTAAAGTCGTTGTTATTGTAGATTGTCTGTTTCTTTCTGTTTTTATTAGTTTTGGCTTTTCTCTCTGCTCAAAGGATCCCTTTACTATTTTTTGCAGGGATTTTTTTTTTTTTTAAGATTTTATTAATTTATTTGACAGAGAGGAGAGAGATCGCAAGTAGGCAGAGAGATAGGCAGGCAGAGAGAGAGGAGGAAGCAGGCTCCCCGCTGAACAGAGAGCCCGATGTGGGGCTCGATCCCAGGACCCTGAGATCATGACCTGAGCCAAAGGCAGGGGCTTTAACCCACTGAGCCACCCAGTAGCCCTTGCAGGGCTGTTTTAGTGTTCAGAAATTTGTTTGTTTGTCCTGGAAACCTTTATTTCTCCTGTTCTGAATGACAGCTTTGATGGATAATATATACTTGGCTGCATATTTTTCACATTTAGCACAGTGAGTATATCAAGCCAGTCCTTTCTGGTCTGCCAGGTCTCTGCAGATGGGTGTGCTGCCAGCCTTATGTTTCTACCCTTGTAGCTTAAGGGCCTCTTGTCCCCGAGCTGCTTTCAGGATTTTCTCTTTATCTCTGAAATTTACAAGCTTCCCTACTATATGTGGAGGTATTGACCTATTTTTATTGATTTTGAGGGGGGTTCTCTGCGCCTCCTGGACTTGAATGCTCATTTCCTTCCCCAGATTAGGGATGTTCACAGCTATAATTTGTTCAAATAAACCTTCTGCCCCCCTCTCTCTCTTCACCTTCTGGGACCCCTATCATCTGGATATTATTTCTCTTTATGGTATCACTGATTTCCCAATGTCTCCCTTGGTGATCTAGTAGTTGTTTTTCTCAGCTTCCCTATTTTCCATCATTTGTCTTCTATATCCTAACTCTCTTTTCTGCCTCATTTATCCTAGCTGTTAGAGCCTCCATTTTTTACTCCATCTAGTAAGAGCATTTTTAATTTCAGCCTGATTAGATTTTAGTTCTTTTATTTCTTTGGTAGGGGATTCTCTAGTGTCTTCTATGCTTTTTAAAACCCAGCTGGTATCTTTATAATCATTGTTTTGAAAACTAGTTCCAACATCTTACTTATAGCCATATTGATTAAATCTCTGGCAGTGAGTACTACCTCCTGTTCTTTCTTTTGGGTTGAGTTCCTCTGTCTCATCAATATGTTGAGAATAGAATAGAAGAAAGAAAGAGAAAAGACAAAAATAACAGCAACAGAAAAAACAAACAAACAAAACAAGCCAGAAGAATACAAAAACAAAACAAAATAAGAAAAAATCCAAGAAAAAGTAAAACAGAACAAAACAATAAACTAGATCCCGGGTGTATTTTGGTCTGTTTGCTAAAAGAAACTAGATCCCAAAACTGGAAAGAAAGAAAAATTTATGTATATACGAATATAAAATAAAATACAATGACAGGAAATGTAAAATGAAAAAAATATATATAATGTATATATAAAAATAAAAATAAAAATGAGGGGCGCCTGGGTAGCTCAGAGGGTTAAGCCTCTGCCTTCGGGTCAGGTCATGATCTCAGGGTCCTGGGATCGAGACCCGCATCAGGCTCTCTGCTCAGCGGGGAGCCTGCCCTCTGCCCCGCCCCCCCGCCTGCCTCTCTGCCTACTTGTGATCTCTCTCTCTGTCAAATAAACAAATAAAATCTTTAAAAATAAAAAAATAAAAAAATGAGTAAAGAAAAGAATGAAAAAATAAGAAAATAACTGGAAAAAAATTGAAAGACTAAGGAATAATTTAAAAAAAAAAACAAAAAACACCAGAAATGGTACTGTTTTCCCCAAGAACTGAAGTTGTGTAGTTTTCTTTGATCAGTAAACTTCACTAGTGAGTTGTTCCTGCTCATCTTCTGGGGGAGGGGCCTGTTGTGCTGATTCTCAGGTGTCTTTGCCCTGGTGGAATTGTGTGTCCCTTGCAAAGGGGCCAGGCTTAATGTCAGAAGCTCTGGATTCCACTATGTGGTGCTATTTTGCTCCTTGAAGGCTTTTGGCACTGATGGTGAAGCTTCAGAGCTAGGTTCTTGTCTCAAGGAGTCAAAGAGGGGCACCTGGGTGGCGCAGTGGGTTAAGCCTCTGCCTTCAACTCAGGTCACGATCTCAGGGTCCTGAGATAGAGCCCCGCATTGGGCTCTTTGCTCAGGAAGGAGCCTGCTTCCCCCCCCCCCCGCCTACTTGTGATCTCTCTCTCTCTCAAATAAATAAATAAAATCTTTAAAAAAAGTAAATAAAAAAATTCTATATATCAAGGAGTCAAAGAATGAATCTCCCAGACAAAGGAGAGGGAGTAAAGTGATAGAGTTTTAAGCAAGGATACAGGAAAAGCTCCCAGGAGTGAGAGGAGTCCAGACAGTGTTGCAACTGAGGTCTTTTAAGGTTGATCCTTTATTGAAGGCTAACCAGGGAACTTAAATTTTTTGACTTCTCTACTGGCAGCGCCATTGATTAAGGACTACTGATAACATCTTTAATGACTTACTTCCATTTAGGTTTTTTTTTTTTTTTTTTAGATTTTATTTATTTATTTGACAGAGAGAGAGAGAGATCACAAGTAGGCAGAGAGAGAGGGGGAAGTAGGCTCCTCGCTGAGCAGAGAGCCCGATGCGGGGCTTGATCCCAGGACCCTGAGATCATGACCTGAGCTGAAGGCAGAGGCCCCAACCCACTGAACCACCCAGGTGCCTCTCCTTTTAGGGTTTGATTATTTTCTGTTGTCCGCAGGAGATTGTCATAAATAAGACTCCCCCCCTTGAACACCTAGGGCAGGGTGGTCTGGATTTGTCCCTTATCTTTGGTTTTCTTCCACTTCTGCATTTTGGGGATTTCTGTGAGCCTGATTGTGTAGCCCCCTCTCCTACCCCTCTCCTACCCCCCTCTCCCTACCTATCTCCACCTGTCCCTTACTCAGTGGGGGAGATGAAAATGGTGGGACCTGGATCTCTAGCACTGTAACCGAAAGTTCACACACCCCACTCTTTAGTGATCCCTCACAGAAAAGCAGTCAGTCACCCTTGTCTCCCTGGTTTCCGTATGAACTCTGTGTTCACTCCACCTGTGACTGACCATCTTTATCTCAGGAAAGTGACCCAGTTTCAAGTCTCCAAACTTTATGGGCTCCTGTGATGTGGACCTGAGTCATTCTTGGTGGGGGATTGCTGGAGAGGGAGGGAAGTCTCTCCAGGCTTTTACCTTGTCCTAGGTCCCTAACTGGAATGCAATTGTGCAGGTGTAAAGCCTTTTGTGGTTTATGGCAAAACTGAGCAGAAAGTTGGCACCTAGACTCGCTGTGTTCAGCCTGCTTCCCTGCTCTGATGCCTGGGAACCCTGTAGCACTCAGGTACCCCATTCTTCTTGTGAGCCCCGGGATCCTGAGACCATGCTGTCCCATCTGGAATATGCCCCACCTAAGCACCTTTAAGCCAGGGACATCCCCCACTGTAGCAGACTTTTAGAAGTTCTGATTTTGCATGCAACTGCTTATAATACTCTGCAGTAGCCTCCTTGCAGGCTCCCTCCCCTCTGCAGTATTCCTTGACATATTGCCTCTGATTCACATCTTCACAGCACCCACCTTCCAAAAAGTGGTTTCTTTTCTTTTCCTTCTTTTTTTAAATAAGATTTTTATTTATTTCTGAGAGAGAGAGAGAGAGAGAGAGAGCACAAGCAGGGGGAGTGGCAGGCAGAGGGAGAAGCAGGCTCCCTGCTGAGCAAGGAGTCCGATGCAGTACTCAATCCCAGGACCCTGGGATCATGACCTTGATATGGTTTTGGAATATAGGTGAGGTTTGGTGGGGTGGGGTCCAGAGCCAATGACCAAGAAAGAATTCTTGAGATGTCTTTGGTGCAAAAAGGCGGTTCTATTAAAGCACGGGGACCTGTGGGCAGAAAGAGCTGCAATCGGGTCATGAGGAGTGACCCATTATATACTTTCAAATTGGGAGGGGCTTAGGGATAATAAGTCTCTGAGGAATTTTGGAAGCAAGGTTTCCAGGATCCTAAAGGGGCTAGCTATTGCTGGGAAAAGGTCATTTATTACTGTCTAATAAAACCTTAAGACATGAAACCCTTCAGATGTATATCAGTGGGCCATATACTTAGGGGATGATTGCCAACACGTATCTTGGGGAGTAAGAGATAAAGGAAACTTCCAAAGGAATTTTTATATGTTAAAGTAGACTTATAGGATTCTTGGGGAGTGGGGTGGTTGGGCTATGATTGTTTTTTGCCTTTAGGAAAGTTTTAACATCCAGGCGGTTGAGTCCCTAGAGGAATGTCACTGCCTGTTTCAAGGGCTTGTCAATGGGCTGTAGATAGTAAGAAAATTCAATAATTTTTCTTCTGCCTTCGTTCCTTTGTTCCCCACATCGACTTCTGTCATTTAACAATATATCCTCAGGATTGCTCCATATTACTATATGCAGGTCTTTTTCATTCTTTTTACAGCTGCATAGCATTGTTGTCTGGATGTACCAGTTTATTCAGTCTCCTACTGATGGACATTGTGTCATTTCCAGTGTTTTGTTGTGACGAATAATGCCAAAATGAATATCCTCATGCATGTTCACTGTGGAAATATATACTGAGTAGATTATCAGAAATGAAGTTTCTGAGTCTAAGGGTAATTAATAATTTTGTTAGATGGTGCCAAATTCTATTCCACAGGGATTCTATTAAACATTTTGCCCTCCAATCAGCGATGTTATAGTGGGACCGTTTCTCCACAACATTACTAACAGCTGCTTTGACAAACTTTGGCACTTTTGTCACTCTGATCAATGGGAAATTGTATCTTGGTATATATTTTGTCATGAATGCAATTGAGCATCTTTTCATATGTATCAAGGCCATTTGCCTTTCCTTTTCAATGAACTCTTCACTGATGTCTTTTGCTCAGTTTTCTTTTTTTGGTGTTTGTGTTCTGGATTTTTAAGAAGGAAGATAAGCTATAAGTTATTTGTAATATGTTACACATATTTGATATTTGTCCTTTGATTTTGTCTATTTTTCCCAAAACACATGTATTTTTCTTATAATCATGTTTGTTAGTATTTTCTTTTATTCGTATTTTGAATCATAATTAGAAAGGTCTTCCCAATCCACAGGTTATAGAGAAATTAATCAATGTGTTCTTTTAATACTTATATGGTATCATTATATTTAAACTTCTGATTTATTGGGGTTTATTCTAGTATGTGATGTGAAGTGTGGCTCTAATTTTATCTTTTCCTAGAGGCTATCCAGTTGTTCTAACACCATTAATTAAAAGGACTATCTTTCCCCCAGAGATTTGAGATGTCACTTTACTGGCATAACAATTTTCCTATTTACTTGATCCTATTTTTTTTCTTTTTAAGATTTTATTTATTTATTTGAGAGAGAGAGAGCACAAGCAGGTGGAGTGGCAGGCAGCGGGGAGGGAGAAGCAGACTCCCTGCTGAGCAGGGAGCCCAATGTGGGGCTTGATCCCAGGAGCCCAGGATCATGACCTGACCAGAAGCCAGATGCCCGACTGAGCCACCAGGTGCCCCAGGAGACTTTTTTTTTTTTTTTTTAAGATTTTATTTATTTGACAGAGAGAGAGATCACAAATAGGCAGAGAGGCAGGGAGAAGCAGGCTCCCTGCTGAGCAGAGAGCCCGATGCAGGGCTGGATCCCAGGACCCCGAGATCATGACCTGAGCCGAAGGCAGAGGCTTTAACCCATTGAGCCACCCAGGCACCCCGCCCCAGGAGACTCTTAATTATAGGAAACAAACAGGATTGCTGGAGGGGAGGTCGGTAGGGTATGGGGTAACTGGATGATGGGCATTAAGGGGGGCACTTGAGGTAATGAGCACTATGTGTTATATGCAACTGATGAATCACTAAACTCTACCTCTGAAGCTAATGATATGCTATATGTTAATTAATGGAATTTAAATAAAAAAAAAAGAAACCAGAAAGGGCATATATTTTGTTTTGTTCCTGTTTTGGCTTTTTAAAAACATTTTTATTTAAATTCTTGTTAACATATGGTTCAATATTGGTTTCAGAAGTAGAATTCAGTGATTTGTCACTTAAATAAAACACCCAGCACAAAGGACACACGGTTTGAATTACTAAATTGTTTAGAAACATTAAGGAAAGCCATTGTATACGAGGATTTGATTTCCTCCTTGTTATTGGGAGTCCATATATTTTGTACATATTGACAACTATTTTATTATGATATAAGTAAACATGAGAGGTACCTGGCCTGCTCAGTCAGTGCAGCATGTGACTCTTGATCTTGTGGTTATAAGTTTGAGCCCCATGTTGTGTGTAGATTACTTGAAAATAAAAAAAAATTTTTTTTAAAGATTTTATTTATTTGAGAGAGACAGCAGAACTACAGAAAGAGCACGAGTGTGTGTGGGAGGGATAGGGAGAAGCAGACTCCTCACTGAGCAGGGAGCTCGACCCAGGGATCAAGCCCAGGACCCTCGGATCATGACCTGAGAGTCGAAGGCAGATGCTTAACCGCTTAACCAACTGCAACACCCAGGCAACCCAAAAATAAAAAATCTTTTTTATTTTTATTTTTAAAATTAATTTTATTTTTTCAGTGTTCCAAGATTCATTGTTCATGCACCACACTCAGTGCTCCATGCAATACGTGCCCTCCTCAATACCCACCACCAGGCTCAACCAACCCCCCATCCCCCTCCCCTCCAAAACCCTGTTTGTTGCTCAGAGTCCACAGTCTCTCTTGGTTCATCTCCCCCCTCCGATTTCCCCCAATTCACGTTTCCTTTCCTTCGTCCAATGCAAAAATAAAAAATCTTAAAAAAAAAGTAAACATGAAAAAGGACAGAGTTTAGGAAGGAGGAACAGGAGTATTATCTCTAGTTAGAGGAAGCTATACTGATAAAAACAGATGAATGAACCCCAAACTCCTAAGTGAACCGTATTCCACATTATTTCATCTATTTTCCTATTTTCCTAATTGGGACATTATTCTCAGTCTCCCACATGAAAAGTATCACTTTGTGATTCAGCCACAAAATCAAAACTCCCAAGTTCCCCCATTACCATCCCACTGTGGGCATGATCAATCATGTGCAACCACAGCACAGTTAAACTTAGCCAAAAATCAGATCTAGTGTGCAAGAGTCAATGAACTCAGAAATGAGACTCATGGGCGCAGCCCAGGAATATGAGCTGAAGACAAAAAGGGTCCAGGTCTACCCTGACCCAGGTAGACATTATCTCCAGAAATAAGCGATAAAAAAGTAACTCAGAAACATTTACTTACTTGCATGCTAATTACTATTTTCCATGCACATAATTTATTGACATTTGAAGCAAGCAGTGGAGAGACTGAATCAGGGACGAAGGCAAAATAGAGATGTGGTAAATTTCTACATTGGTGGTCCCCAGGAAATGAACAAACCTCCCAGTATTCATGCCCCATTGCAGCCCCTTCCATGTAGAATCTGGGCTTGGTAACCTGACTTGCTTTGTCAAGGGGACATTAGCAAGTGTGAGGAATACAGAAGTTTGATAAGTACTTGTACCTTGGAGCTTGTCCTCTTGAAATGCTCTCTGTGGAAGCCAGAGAGCATGTAAGAGGTTCAACCACCCTGAGACAGCCATACTGTGAGGACCTCAAAACCAGCTATGTAGTCAGGCCACACTGAAAAGCAATGAGGTGGCAGACATGCAAAAGAAGCTTCTTGGGTCTTCCAGAGCAGGTGCCATAACCACTAGCTAAATGCAGCTGAGTGACTCCAGCTGATGCCATATGGCACAGAGGAAACTACCCAGCCAAGCTCTCAGATAGCTTAGTCCACGGAATCATTATTGTTTGAAGCCACATTATGCAGTGACTTTTATGCAGCAATAGATAAGTACAACACAGGATTTATAAGAGAAAGGAAGGAAAAAAACCTGCATCTTGAGAAGAGTGAATTTTATTTATACGTTTGAGGTAAACTGATTAGCTAGCACCTAGCAAAGAGGTCAGTCTGAGATTCTATCTTTGAATAAGTTCTCTAGGGATATCAAATAAAACAATTTTGTTGTTTACTCATTCTCAAGAAAATTCTGAGGATTTACCTATGGAGCATACTTGTGTAGTGTCCACCGGTGTCCTTTCATTAGCACCTTTGACCTTGTTATTTCAGATTTGTACAATTTCCCTTATTAGGATTTTATAGAAGAACACAGAGAGATTAGGAAAGGTTCAGTGAGCCTGGAGGATCTGAAGCCACTCTGACTCTCTAAACTTTTTTCCTTGTTTAAAAACAACACCAGGGGCACCTGGATGGCGTAGTTAAGCATCTGCCTTTAGCTCAGGTCATGATCCCAGAGTCCTGGGATCAAGCTCCAAGTTGGGCTCCCTGCTCAGCAGGGAGTCTGCTTTTCCCTCTCCCTCTGCCCCTGTCCCCCACCCCGACTTGTGCGCGCTCTCTCTAATAAGGATCTTTAAAATAAAATAAAATAAAATAAAAACACCACCAGTGGCGTCAGTAGTCTGTCTAGCCCTTTAGTCAACAGTTAGTGCTACCTAAATAAAAAATGCTCTATGAAGGCTCAAGTTCTTACAGACAACTCTGGATTGTGAGTTCCAAATGTGGCACTGGACTGAGGAAGCAGGGATGAAGGAGCACTGGGGTTAGGGCCCTGGAAATGGAAGCTGCTTAGTGGGGTCAAGCGGTCTATGGAAATCAGGATCTCCCTGAATGGTAGGAATATGAGCATGGGTAAAGACAAAGAGGTTAGCCAGTGACAGAAAAATATAAACCGAAACAGAAGAAAACAGAATGAAGAGCTGAAATACTCACAGAAGCACACAAAGTGAAACACGACTATTTTTATTTATTTGAAAGATAGGGTGAATCCATCACCGGTGACCGGAGCTCTGAGGCTACACTTTCTTCTCAGGGAGGTGGGCTGGAATGGGGTGGGTTGCGTTTGGCAGGGGCTGTGGTGGTTTGAGATCTGGGTAGATGAGAATTTGAGTTTTTTAAGATTGTAGCACCTCTCACAGCAATACAGAATCCACGTGTGTCCTTTTCAGCTCTATGTCCCCCATCACCCCATCTTCCTGGGGCATCCCCAATTTTTCTCTACAAACCTCTCACCTGCCTGGCTCCCCAGCTGGGCCTCAGGCCGGTCTCCCCAGAGTAGATGATCAGGATCATTGAGGAAACGTTGGCTGCGTTGGCATGTTAGGCAAGTCTGTACTGTCCAGCGCTGTCCCCTGCAGCCTGGGTGAAAGTGGGGAGTGGGAGGGAAGTGCCCAAGTTTAGGAGAAGAAAAGGTCTCTTGCACCCAGTTTTGCCTCCACTGTTTCTCAGTAGGAATTCCAACACTCCCCAACTTTGAATACAAATTTGAGGTGTCTTACCCCTGCTTAAAGTCTGTCAATTTCTTGGTATCCCTTAAGATAAAGTCCAGACTCCTTAATCTTGAAGAGGATCTGCCCTGTTTCCTTCTCCAGCCTCATATGATGCCCTTATGCTCAAGCTCCAGGTTCCTGAACTCTGGTCTCCTTGACAGTACCACAAGCTCTCTTGTCTCAGAGTCCTCACACATGCCTAGAATTTCCATTTCTCACTTCTTTTGCTTATCATGAACGTAATTTAGCATTTTAATTCCTCAAGTAAAGCATTTTTCTACACTATCTTGTTTCTTAGTCTGTCCTATCAGAGTATAATTTCAATGAGAATAATGGATCTTGTACAATACCTGACACATCTTAGAAAAATATTTGTTGAATGAATGAATGAATGGTGATGTGAATCCAGTCCTCCACCATGCAAGATAACATCTATTAGTGTCTATGGGGGGGTGGAGGTGGCGGTGGTGGTTACCTCTTATGGCAACATCATTTCCCTACTGCCCAGTCTTTCCTTAATTGGTCTAAGTGGACTTAGCAATTCAACTCAGAGCTGGAAAAAGCCGGCAGCTGTAAATCCCACGCCAGACGCCCATCTAAAGCGAGGAAAGGGGTCTCCTCCCCAGCCCACTGGTGCTCCTCATTCACTCCACATCAGTGGCACTCACGTCTCTGGCGCTGGGTGCAGGTGAGGCCCTGGATGAGGAGGGAAGAGCAGCCACGACAGAGGGTCCTCTTCACCGAGGGGTCCCTGCGGGCGGAGTGCGATGGTGGTCCGAGCGCCCGCGCTCCCTCTCCCATTCTTCCCGCGTCCCGCCCGCCGCTAGGTTCCCTGAGCGTCTCACCGCCGCAAGACCAGCCGCTTTGCGATGGTCCTCTCCGTGTGGCAATAAAACCTCGCCAGCGCCTGGTTCGTGGGGTCCTGTGCAAGGACACAGTGGGCGGCCTGGAGAAAGGAAACCATTACTTCGTGGCCGGCCACACCCGGCCGCCTCCCCGTACGCCCCTACACGCGAACTCACCTGGTACAGGAAGCTGAGCCTCTGGAAGGCCTCGCGGTCCTTCACTGGCCCAGCCATCCGCGCCGCGCGAGTGCCTCACACACGACCGTCCGCAGGTCCCGCCCCTCCTATAGCCCCGCCTCAGGCGCCCGCGCACGGCCTCCTGGGAAGTGTAGTTCCTGGGCTCGCGAGACTCTTTCGGCGAGCCTTACTCTGGCGCCACCCTGCGGCCTCACGGACTCCAGTTGTTTGTAAACCCATACCCACCCCTGCAACCCAAGTCCAGAGTCACTTTCTGAGTTTTGGCTTCCTTCTAGTCTTCCTTAAGCCCATGATCAGCTATACTAGGTAGGAAAGTCACTGTTCATTAGAACACGGGAGGACCTTAAACTGAAAAACAATTTTAGGACAGAAGACTGGTCTCTTTATGCAGATAGGTTGGGGAGATGGTTATGTTCAATTTATACCCAGCTAGAACTTCTGCCCTACTCTCCTGAAGCCAAAGGCAGATGCCTGAAAGATCTACAGACTGAAGGAACAGAAGTTATACATTCAAAAAAAGCACTGGTACCAGTGGGAGCGAAATTGGAAAGGATCATGAGGGTGATCAAGGGAAGGAAGCATAGCTTATTCCCATTCTTTTTCACCTACCAAAAAAAAACCCACTTCCTATTATGCAGTGCTGGACACACAGTAGGGGATTCTAGCTAACTTCTAGTCTTAGGTACTGGAGCACAAAAACTTTTGACATCTCCTGCCCCTGAAATTCTCCCCTTCCCCATCTCCCCTATTCCAATCATATACTTCACATCCCTTACTCTGACCTCTGTCTCCCGTTGTTCTGTTGACATCCTGTGTTTACTTCTGCCTCATAGTTAATGACCACCGGTTCCTGAAGTCAGAAGTAGAGGGATGTGAGCTGGAGAAGCAGAACATGAATGAACCTTGAGACAGGGAGAGGGCAGCATTAGGTCAGGAGAGTAAGGCCTCTCTCCCTTCTCAAACCCTGTCAGGCCAGGCAGGAAACCGGGCCTCCAGCTCAGAAGAAATGGCCAAAACCTCCTCTGGGATTAATTTCACAGGGATCCCTAAATTCAAATGAGGAGTATGTTTAAAATGTAGACATCCAGGCCCACCCCAGACCTTGATCAATCACTGAGTGCGAACCCCAGGATCACGCATTCTCAACACCAGTGATTCTTACACATCAACATAAGGCCATTGTCAAATTACCACACAACACAGAGATCACTTCAGTGGATCCTTTGTTCCATATTATGTTTTACCAACCAAAGCATCTTGCCACAAAGAACCACAGTCAAGGCACAAAGGTAAGAGGAGAGTCTGGACAAAGTCCTGTTGAGGTGGTAGGAGGAATTGAAACACCCTCAATAAACTGCAGTTTCTTGTCCCAATCTTCTGTGAACCCCTGATCACCCAAATAGCAGATATTCCAAATCATTTTAGTTTGGTTTGGCATGCATTGCTTTAACCTTTTTTGACAACATATGTACCCTACAAGTTGTTTATTTTGGCCTAATGTTAAAACGATTTACATTCTCTGATAGGGGAAATGGCAAAAGGTGAAGGATGGCAACAAATAAGCAAAAGACTGGCTCCTGTGAACACTAGTTCCAGGCCATATGGACACAGGCTAAAGGAAGTTGCCTGTCTGACCCTTCCCTCTACACACCCTCTCTTCTACCCTGTCCTCAGAGTGAGGAAGACTCCATTTCCTTTCTCCCTTTTTGGCTTGGACGCCTTAGCGGAGGAACAAGGCTGATAACTTGGGAGCAGCTACTTAGTAACATTCTTTAAGATCAGGGCTTTGGATAGAAAAACCTTTCTCTTTCCTCTAATACCTGACTGTCCTTTCCAAGTTCCCTTGGGAAAGCAGTGAAGGGTAGATGTGTCTTGAGGGGTCTCTGGTACCTCATCTCTGCAGGAGAAAGGTGACTGACTGACATCTTGGAGACAACCAACTCTAAGGAGGCAGGCACTAAGCTAGCTTCGCTAAAAGCTGAGGCAGGGACCCGAGTTCTCCTCTCCTTTCTTCTCACCCTCTCCTCCCCACATTCCTACCTCTGGCCATTCCTACTCATAATGGCAACTTACTCTGGGAATGGAAGACCAAAGAAACCCTTTTCCCCTTCATTAGTCACTAGGAATCTGTTCCTTTAGCCCCTCTCCTGACTTTCTAATCTTGATGCTCAATCTCTGCCCTCAAAAAAACAAAAACAAAAACAAAAAACATCCTACAAAACTCCTTAACTTCTAGACCCATAAGAGCAACTATAATTCATCTTTATTTTAGTCTAGAGGTACACAGACCCCTCTGATCTTCCTCAAGAAATAAGACCATTCTGGGTCAAACAATCCCCTAAAAGGATGTACAGGGGTTTCTGTTTCCTCTTCTGGTTTTGAGCAAGTCAGACCCTCCCACAGACTTTCTGTTTCTGGAAAAGCCTCTCCTTCCTTCCAACCTATCCAAGTGCAATAGAAAACCTGATGGACTTCAGGGGAGACAACCCCTGGGAACTAGCTCCCTAGTTGGAAAGAGACACACCCTGACAGGAAGGAGACACAACTGTGCTCTCATCCCAGACCAGTCCTATCTACTCCTCCATATAAACCATTCTAGAAACCAAGGTGCTTCTCCTAGACAGTGCAGGACTGGAACCAGGCAGACACGAAGACGTTCCAGCAGGTCACAGGAAGGAAGGCCCATAGCTCTCGACCCTGACTCACCCCAATTATTACCACATCCCTACCTGTCACTCCCAATCTGTTGGGGGCCTGATGGTAAGTGGTGCAGCATTCTTCCGACCAGCCCGGATGCCTGGATAGAAGAGGGGCCAAAGTTTCTCAGTAAAAGTGTCAGTAAAAGTGTAGATATGAGAGCGGTCTGTGACATTGTAAAAAGACAGTGTGCCGGCCTCATAGTCTAGGAATATGCCCACCCGCTTGGGTTTCACCTTGATGTGCAAAGGGGTAAAAGGCGTGGTGGTGGCTGCATATTTGTCCCCATTCCATAGCCGCACCCGCCAGTAGCCAGTCTCAGGGAGTGGAGTCAGCTCGCCCTTTCGGCTCACGGAGTCCCGGCACACGCCCACTGCCCAGTGGGTCTTATCACCCACCTCCACCTCCCAGTAGTGTCGGCCTGAGGTGAAGCCCTCAGTAGCCAGGACACAAGGGTAGAAGGTGAACCGCCGTGGTGTGTCAGGGAGATCCCGGAGTCTTGTCTCCACAAACTTGACGCTCTTACGATCTTCTGACAGGACTAGGTTAGGGTGAGCAGTCTCTGGGTCCAGGGTCACATCCGCTGGCGGGAGAAGCCAGAGTGGGGAGCTAGATGAGGATGGGAATAGCTAAATGCCCCTGCCTTACTCTTCCGGCCTGCCTTTACAGAGCCTGCTTCCTTAAAGGTCCCCAGAACACTATGGTTTGGTTAACTTTCTCAATCCATGGTGTCACCTAAGGGAAAGGAGGGAACGATGGCTTCCCTTCTCACCCTGGCCCTAAAGTAAACAGCTAATGATCTCTTGATTCTGCAAAGGTTGATTTTAGGCTCCTGCCTGATCCCTTCTCCATCACCCTATGACATCGTCTCACTATGTGAAGAAGCACAAGTCACAGTCTAAGGGCCAGAAAGAACAGAAAATGTTAAGAAGGATATACAGCAAGACAGTATTATGGTCTAGGGATAGGGTGACCATGTATCTGAAATAGTCCTGGTTCGTGACTATTTTCTCTGAGTAAATATTAATGATACTCCCTTTCACGCTCAAGGGGGGACAAATTAGGCATGTTATTTAACCTCTCTGGGTGCCTATTTAGAAAAGTGTGGGCCTAAGAGTATATGACACCTAAGCTCTGCTGCTCACGGTGAAATTGAAAGCCAGGTAAAGGGATGGGCACAAAAAGTGACCGATGGAATAAGTGAAGCCCAGATAAAGTGGGATCTAAAGACTTTCTTCTCTGCTGATTCCCTCTGCTACTTTACTTTTGGGAACAACTCACCAATTAGCTGTTTAAGGATTTTCCTTAGGGCAAAGTACTGTCGGGGGAAATTGCTGAAGTTCTTTTCCAGCTCTATAGACACTGAAGTCACCTCCATGGTCTTCACCTTCTCACATCTAGGAGGGATAGGGAGATAGGGGAAGAAAGGGCAGGGTCAGGGGAAGCTCCAGCTGAGTGAGTATGCAGATATTTCCTTTAGGGAGAAACTAAAGTTCTCCATCCTCCCACTTTCTCCCTCCTCTCTGAAGATAAGTACTCACTTACTGCTTTCTTTTGCCAATCAATGGAGAACCATATGGCCCCCTGGACAAAGCCTTATTTTAAGAATGAGTCTCAGAACTTTCTGGTGGTATGGCTATATTTCATGCAAGTAGTAATCACTCTCCCCACTCTCTCAACCCCTTCCTTTGTCTGTCCTGATTGGACACATTTCCACCCACAGGCACAGGGAGAATCTGGTTCTACATTACCTTGGAATCTTCCTTACCAGGTTAGTCCTGATGCTCAAAGGGGAAAAGGTAATGGACTATTACTCCCAATGATTTGCTCTCTAACCGGCTTCATGGATGCAATGAACCTTCTCCCACATCCTACCCAGACTGTGTGATTTTCCTATCCTTCTCCCCTAACTTCTTACTGTACTCCTGGTCTCTAAGCCAAGACCTAACTCACTCAAAGAGATGCAAGAATCACTTACTTTTCCAGGGTACTTTTGACATCCTAGAGGGAAGGAGAAAAGAAAGCAATATTGGTCCTGGTAGTCAAGGGTCCTACAGGCAAAAGGTTCCCCCCCTCCCCAAAGTCCTAGATCTACACAATAGGAATAGGGCAAACTGCGGGTCACAATGTAAGGGGAAGAGCTCCAGAGGGATCTGAGTACATCTCTTGCAACCTGATCCCCATTTTCAACTTTTGGTTAGCATGAAGCTTGGTAATTTATATCACTTCCAAATGGTTTCTTGTGTCTTTATCTTGCTCCTTAAGGACACTGGGAGCTCAATGCAAAGGACAGGGATTGTGTCTGCTCTTTACTCTGTCCCCCAAGTACCAACCACACACCTGTCTCCTTGAGGATCAGTACAGACTGGTGGCATAGGGAAGAATCACACTTTCCTGTTGTTGTTTGTTATCCCCGTCTGGTACTGGTTAATAAACATTAATAACTGTGTGCCAATCCTGATTTGTGAATACTTGGGGTCCAGAAGACAAAGAAGAGAAATCTCTGCCCCCCGAGGATTTCCCAGTTTAATGTGGAAGGCAGAACACACATACATGAAAGGACACAAGAATAAGTACCAAGCAATACATAACATGCAGATAAATGTACAACTGAAGCCTCACTGATCCAAACGCTGGTAAGCTGATCTCTAAAATAAGAGACATATTTCCTACAGTCTTGCTAACACCATTCATCTGCTTAAAAGAACAAATTATTTCAAACAGAGGCATTATTTACATATCAAAAGTAATATATTATTTATACATAATTTCAAGTGTCCTTCAAACTAGGTTTGTATTTTTTTTTTTTAGCAGTAGGTAAATCAAGTTCCAGGACCTAAAAGTAATGGCAACTACATTTACATAATTTTTAATGTGTAGTTTTTTTTCACTAATTCAGACCTGATTTCCCTTCTTTCAAAGGGAATTTTTTCTTTGGTACAAGTTAAGCACATAACTGTTCACAAGACATAAGAACACAGAAATGATTAGAAGGGGATGGGCGAAACCAGGGAAGCCTTTCTATAGAAAAAGATCCTTTGAGTATGTCTGGAATAAAGAACTGGATTAGAGAAGCAGAGCAGAAGAGTGAGCATCCCAGGTTGACAGAATGGCCTGTGCAAAGCTATACTGCACTTGACCTGAGGGGCTATGCAGGGTCAAAGGTCGAACCTTAAGCATCTCGAAGCCTGACTGTAAGCACTTGCCCTCCACCTCAGCAGCCAAGTGGGCCAGGTCCCGACGCTTGTCTCCAAGGTGAGCAGCATTTTCTCGGAGGCGCTGTAGAATGTCTTGTTCCTCCTCCTCCAGTCGTGAAAGCAACATCTGCTGCTCTTCATCCAGCCGCCTATGAAGCTCTTCAAATTCCTTTAAGATCTGTTGCCGGCGACACTCCACAAGTCTCTGAGAAAAGAGGGAAGGTGTTATGTTTAGCAGGGCCAGTGGGGTCTTTCCCTACCCACCATATGTATGAATTAACACAGACTTCCAGTGTCATTGGAAATAGCTTAACAGGATACTCATGTTTCTCTCCATTGAAATTTCCTTCTGTAAGTAATGGCTCCATGCCCATTGTCACCCTTACTGATTACTTGGGAATGAAGACCACTGGGGAAATTAAAAAAAAAAATCAGTGTTTAAAAAAATTTTAATTTTCTTTATTAACTTCTAAAAAAGCTGTACTTCCATGGTTTAGTGGGGAAAAAAAGCAAGATATAAGAACTCAGTAATATAATGACATCTACTATTATGGATACAAGCTATATCTGCTATTTCCAACTCTAAAGTTCTAGCTAATACAATTTATCAAGAAAAGGAAAGAAATAAGTACTGGAAAGTTAGAAATAAGATGGTCATCATTTATATATTGCCAGACATCTACCCTCTAAAAACCAGAGAACCAAGTGGAAAAGTATCAGAATCAGTAAGATTTTAGTAACGGGTTGTTACAAAATATATACAGTTGACTATTGAACAATACAGGTTTGAACTGTGAAGGCATTTATATATGGATTTTTTTTTCCATAAATAGGGTATAAAGGTATTTTCTTTTCCTTATGATTTTTTTTTTAATTTTTAAAAAATATTTTATTTATTTATTTGACAGAGGGAGAGAGATCACAAGTAGGCAGAGAGGCAGGCAGAGAGAGAGGGAGAAGCAGGCTCCCTGCCGAGCAGAGAGCCCGATGTGGGGCTCGACCCCAGGATCCTGAGATCATGACCTGAGCCGAAGGCAGGGGCTTAACCCACTGAGCCACCCAGGCGCCCCTCCTTATGATTTTCTTAATAACATTTCCTTTCTCTAGCTCACTTAATTGTGAGAATACAGTATATAATACAAATAACATATAAAATAGGTGTTAATCACTGTTTATGTCATCACTAATGCTTCTGGTCAACAGTAAGGTATTAAGAGTTAAGTTTTTCAACAACATGGATGGAACTAGAGGGTATTATGCTAAGTGAAATAAGTCAGTCAGAGAAAGACAAATATATCATTTCGTTCATATGTGGAGTTTAAGAAACAAAACAGAGGAGAAGGGAAGGGAAGGAAATATAGAAGAAGGGAAGGAAAAATAAAATAAGATGAAACCTGAGAGGAAGACAAACCATTAAGAGACTCTTAATCATAGGAAACAAAGTGAGGATTGCTGGAGGGGAGGTAGGTGGGGGGGAGATGGAGTAACTGCGTGATGGGCATTAAGGAGGGCCTGTGATGTAATGAGCACTGGCTGTTTTATGCAACTGATGAGTCACTAAATTCTACCTCTGAAACTAATAAAAATAAGAGCTAAGTTTTTGAGGAGTCGAAAGTTATATGCAGATTTTCCATGGCACTGCTAATCTTGTTCAAGGGTCAACTGTATATTGATTTCAGGGACGAACCTGTTAAATAGTTTCAAGTCACTTCAGAGAACTGACAGTTCCCATCCCAGCAATAGGTTCCAGAAATTTGTGAATTAGTTGTTGAAATTTGAAACATGTTTTCGCTCAGCCACCACACATAATTAAACCTCTAACCTTCCTGAAATTCGATAATATAGACCTAAAACACCAGCCATAATACTTTCTGAAAGTTATCACCTAGCATGTCCTTCCTTCTGTACCTCCACCGCAACAAATGATCTGCCCAGATGGAGTCTCCTAATGTCACGTGATTGATGGGGAAAAGTAAACCCAAGAGGGAAGTAAAAGAGAAGCAGAGACAGGGACTCTAGAAGTAAAAAGCAGATAGGTACTGAAAGGCAGGGCTGAGGGTGAATAGAGAGGGGCTGCAAAGCCAGTGTGGGTCTTAGAAGCCCGGTGTTTCTGGATTTCAAGCTAGATTTTAGCAGAGGCTGGCTAGCTCCAGTTCTGGAGCTGCTGCTGCTTCCCATTTCACTGCTGCCTTCTCAGGTACACACTGGAACAAAATATATTCTTAAAACATTTACCCTGTGAAAATTATAAAAGGAAACCTCACTAAAATGGAGGCAGGATGCCAGCAGGGGGAGCTCTCACACCAGACCACTGGTCAGTTGTAGCTCCAACTGGAAGAGCTGTACCTTGCAAGTCCATACTCTTAACCACCCCAATAGGAGGAAGAAAGGTTTTCTTTTTGCAGGGCAACAAGCCCAGCCAGTGACAAACTGTCACAACCCAGCCAATGAAAAGTCACTATGCTCTGAGCTCCCAGTTTACTTCAAGGACTTTTCATTTATAAGAGCACCTCCCAACGACCCTCCTTCCTCTTTAGAAGAGTGGTCCTCTCCTTTGTTCTCTAGACTTGCCTATGGCTTTGCCTTAGCTTGCTTGTTCTGAATTGCAATTCTCTGCTATTCCTGAATAATCTCATTTATGCAGCTAAATTAACTGAATTTTATTTCTTAACTCCTAAGTAACATACAACTTTTTTCCCGGTGTGTGTGCACACATGTCGAGAGGTGATATATGGGTAGAATTTAGGATTAAAAACTGTGGTAAATAGGAAGCAAAAGGGCTGTCTTTTATATAATCTCGTAATCCCTTCTTTTTTTTCACTCTATATATGTAGGGCACTGGTTCTTAAGGAGGATGTTACTTCCCACTAGAGATATTTTGGAAGCAAGGGGCATTTTTTTGTTTGCCATAACTGGGGGTACTCTAGTAAGGCTGCTAACACTCCAGGGGCGCCTGGGTGGCTCAGTGGGTTAAAGCCTCTGCCTTCGGCTCAGGTCATGATCCCAGGGTCCTGGGATCAGGCCCCGCATCGGGCTCTGTGCTCGGCGGGGAGCCTTCTTCCCCCTCTCTCTCTGCCTGCCTCTCTGCCTACTTGTGATCTCTCTCCCTCTGTCAAATAAATAAATAAAATCTTAAAAAAAAAAAAAAAGGCTGCTAACACTCCAATATGTGAGATAACTCTGCAACATGCACTGTCCTGCACCATTTTCTATTTCTGCTGTATATTTAAAAACATAAGCCTGGACTTGAATGTCATTTTATACATAAACACATTAATTTGTACCCAGTTTTAATATACCTGAATTTTTCAGAAATGGCTGAATAAAACTAAGACTGTGTTCTGTTTTTTTTTAAAGATTTTATTTATTTATTTATTTGACAGAGAGAGAGAGAGAGATCACAAGTAGGCAGAGAGGCAGGCAGAGAGAGAGAGAGGGGGAAGCAGGCTCCCCGCTGAGCAGAGAGCCCGATGCAGGGCTCGATCCCAGGACCCTGAGATCCTGACCTGAGCCGAAGGCAGAGGCTCCAACCCACTGAGCCACCCAGGCGCCCCAAGACTGTGTTTTTTCTTAGAACTTTACCAGAAGTTACTTATCATTTTGAAAAATTATGTCTCCAAGAGCTAAGCTGCTTGTGGTGCTCGTCAACATTCCTATGCAATTATTTCAGTCTGAATTTGTATTTGTTGCACTGTTGATGATGTCACATATAGGTACAAGGATAAAACTACATTGTGGTGTCTTTCAGGGTAGCTGTGCCCAAATATTTACATATCAGATTTTATTTAAATCACTTTCCTTTATGTGGTGTGTATATGTGTATTTGGGCATAAGTCTCTATTTAAAATTATGCAGATAAGTTATTTTATCTATAATTTATACTTTAGCATCATTAATTACTAATTATTTATGTTTAAAAGGGGCACTGGGTCTGATTCTGGAAGTAGGGATGAGGGAGAGGTAGGAAGAATTCAAATGGTCACAAAAGGAATGTTGGTGGTAGTTTCAGAGACCACTGAATTTTTAAAAACACCACGGTTCCGTTCAAGCATTTAGAAGGTTTTAAAAAATTTTTATTCCCCTCTTTATCCTTTACCTTTAAGAAGGTGATCAACAGGAACAGGAAAGTTAATGACTGGGAATAAGCTTCGTTTTCACATATTTTAAGTTTCTCAGGAGCCCTCCAAAAGAACAAAGAACTTTTTTTTAAAGTTCACCTTTGCAATCAAAGTTAGTTAAAATTTTAAAAAATTCAAATGCTTGCTTTATTCAAATATATAAAGGACTAAGATAATACTTAATCGTACTTGCTTTCTGTCAAAATGTTGTCATTGTTAAAAAATTAGTGTGTCTACTATTTTCAAACTTGTGTTTAATTTCTGGTGATCCCTAAATCTCAACTCCAAAAACTCATTATTTCTTCTGGAAGCTTTTAAGGAGATCAAATTTCTATGTTGTCTTCTTATGAATTTGCAACTGTGCTTTTTGTGCCATGTCATTATTTTCTCCACTTGACTGTAAGCTCAAGCAGGACAGGGACTGTGTTTCTGCTCATCATTGTTCCTCAGTGTCAGAATTTGGCCTATACTGGAAGCTTAATACATACTTACTGAATCATGCAGAGATAGTATCCCTGATTTTGTCACATATTGGCTGTGTGATTTGGGCTAGATACTTATTCAAGTTTTGTTTCTGCCTGTGATAACTGAGGGTAAGAATACCTACTTTACTAAGTTCATCTTTGCTAAAGACGACCTCTAGGACTCCATTTCCTTTGTGTTATAGCTCCTCTAGGTCCCACATGTTCATTGGCCTGAACTCTTAGAACTCTAACTTGGGCAGAACCTTAAAATCTAATGCAACCCTGTAAATTTGGAATGTCATGGCACCCAGTGAATTTACACATGGGACTCAATAAATAGTTATTACTGCCACTATTAAGAACTGTTCACTGTACAATAAAATAAGACAGATACCAAAATATCATGCTACAAATGTGGTAATGCTATGAAAGAGAAGCAAAATTATACGCAAATTAAGAAAGTTAATTTCTGAAGGGTCAAGGAAGGTTGCATAGGAAGTGGCTTTTATCTTGCCTGAAGGTTAGATAGGATCCTATAGATGTAGGATAGAAAGTGCAACAGTCTAGGAATGAACTAATACCATCTAGCATACCTGAACTTACTTAAGAGAATGTGGTCCTAAAGTCACTGGGTAGTTCTGGGAGCTCTTTGTCTGCTTCTTCTTTCTTTCTCCCCAGTGAACCTTCCAAATTCCTCTCTCCTCAATTCCTCTAAGAAACTCCTATCCCTGCTCTCTCCTTGCTTTACAATAAAAAGGGAGACCAATCGGCATGAACTCCCTCCACTTGCCACATGTAAGATATTCTGTCTGTCCTTCCTTTACTTCCTACATCTTTCTCTTCAATACATAATTCATGAAAAATAATTTAAGTACAATGTATAATGACAAAGAAGCCTAATTAAATACCATTGTTTTTGAGAGAACAGCATTTTTCGAATGAATCAGAACTGGTGGATTAAATAATGTGTGGTTAACTGCCTGCAGAGCAGCCCAAATGGAATCATCTGCATTTACCTTGAGCTCTCCAGGCTTCTTCTCCTCAGAGGACTTGCAGCGGGTGATCTCCTGCAGCTTCTGCTCCAGGGGCTCCAGGCACTTCTGCAATTTTTCCTGAGGGTGGGAAGTGGGAGAGGTGGTATTTGGGGTTGGCTGGCACATCCTACATTCAGAGGTTAACTCATTTATTTTAAACCCATTTATTTGCTTCCTATCCATCTCATCACCTCTTGATCCCACTCCCTTCCTTGCCTGTCATTTTGGGGTGTCAATTTCTGGTCCCTCCTCCTGCCACCAGCCTGTCCCCATCATCTTCCTTGCTCACCAAACTTTCCTCTCACTGAATCTCACAGTTGTCCAGCTGTCACCAACTCCATGTCTTTCCCCTATCCTATCATTTTCTTACTTGAGTGGCTGCCTTTTATGGTCAAAGTGACTTTCTGTACTCTGATATCCTTCTTTACACTTGTCCTGCTATCCAACTCAAACCACCTACAAATATCATAAAGTCTTTATTACTTATATTGTAAACTACTTTAAATCTTGTGTCCAAGATTTTATTAACATAATTTTAAAAATACTTGATCAGTGCTAAGGTATTAAAATCTTTAGTTCCTATTACATGAACATTTACCCTGTGTCCCAACAGTAATTAAATCAGATGGCACATTATCTATTATCTAGGCAGATACAAATGGCAGACAAGTTCAGCTTAGTCTGGTGGGGATCAGTCTAACCGATGTTATCTATTCCCAATACCAATGGGAAAATAAGGAACATTCTGAGCAGGAGGACAGAATGAAGAAATCAGACACTTTTCAGTTCTTCCTAAGTTTGATCATCTCCAAGTGATTTCATTCACTTATAAAAAATGATACATTATAAGACCACACAAACCAATATTCACCCATAAGACGCAAATCATGTTAGGAAAAGTCAGAAAGCAATTTTGAGGCACTCCTCAAAACTGTTCTTCTTCATGCTTGCGGATAACTGATCAGATGTACTGTGTGCCCTCTGTGTATGTAGCTCTGAGGGGACTACAGAGTAAGAACCAGATACAGTCTTGCCCTCAGGAGCTTAGGATCCTCTACCCAGGGAGTCTCCTATCCTCTGCACTCCTCCCTCTTGTCCCACATTGGCTTTATGTATCTGGGTTCCCCACCTTGTACTCCTGTGTGGCATCATCCAGTGGCACGACGGTGTGGGCCCGGTGGGTGTGGGAAATTGCACATATCAAACATACAGCCTCCTGGTCCTCATAGCAAAAGAGGCTG
This sequence comes from Potos flavus, assembly GCA_028534135.1. NCBI lineage: Eukaryota > Metazoa > Chordata > Mammalia > Carnivora > Procyonidae > Potos > Potos flavus. The sequence continues at coordinate 106,392,269 of CM052886.1, forward strand.
AGGGCCTCATGGTGCTGGGGGCAGAGGCTTTCATCTCGGATCTTCCGCTTGACAGCCTGGAGCTGCTTGGCAATTTCTACCATACTGCCTAGTTGTCGATTAGGCCGGAGACTGCGGTAGCGGGATGTCTTTCGACAGACAGGACAAGGGAAGTCCCTCTCTAGGTCCTCCCACCAGCGGGTGATGCAAGCTTTGCAGAAGTTGTGCCCACACTCAATGATGACAGGCTCCTTCAGATACTCCAGGCACACAGAGCAACTTGCTTCCACCTGTAAGTTCTCCAGCGCCGCAGCTGTGGAGGCTGCAGAGGCCCCAGCGTCTAACAGACTTGTTTCTGCCATTATTTAACTTAGGGATGGAAAAGGGGCAGAGAAAGAAAAATATTAGTTGGTTTAATTTTTTTGTACCCTTGGCCTGACATTTACTCCCATGATAAATCCTAATGCCAGTTAGTCCTATTTTGGCATTTTACTCTTCTCTTCCACTAGATTCAACTTTTTTTTTTTTTTTTTTTTTTTTAGTAGGCTCCATGCCCAGTGTGGACCCCAACACAGGGCCTCAACTCAGGACCCTGAGAACGAGCCCTGAGCCAAGGTCAAGAGTTGGACACCTAATTGACTGAGCCATCCAGGCGGCCCCTCAGCCTCTTTTTTGTTTCTCTTTCTAAAACCTGTGACTCCTATTTTTTTTTCCTCCTCAATACAGACACCCAACCACCGATCTCTTTTGTCTTTACCTCTGCTTTCTCATTAGAGGCTTCTTTCAACCCTAGTCCAGCATACTTCTCCTGATCCAGACTTATCCCACGTGTATCTTAAAAACAGACCAATGTATCCCTAGTTTGACATATTCTTCTAATAGATGAGAAAGGAGCTTGGGAAACTGAAAAGTGCCATAAAAGTCGAAGCATTACTTAAGATTTCTTAAGTATATTTTAAAGTTTAATATTACAGAAGAAATTTATTACAATAGCCCCTTGAAGCATAAGCTTCTCCGCCACTGTTCTCTCACTCTTTCAAAGGGTGAGAAAAGGAGTAAGTTAGGCAAGAGTAACAAGCTCTTCAGGAAATTTGAAATTATTCTTTCTTTTATTAGCGTAGTCTAGAGGAAGTGTGCCGTCTTGGAATGAAATGATTCACACAACATCCCATTTCTTTGTGTGCACTTGGACATTTGGAACTGCTGAAAACTGATAAATGTGTGGCAACTACACTAAAGAGTATATTAGTATATACTTCTTGAAAAAATATACTTCTTGGAAAGAGGGCTGATAAGTCTTTTCTAAATATTCAGCAGTGACTGGAGTCTTTTGAAATAGCTACTGAAAACTAATTCCTTGGAGGTACTGTACCTCCAACTAATAGGTTCTGGAGTGGTTGGGAATTAGAGAAAGAAAAGTAAAGAGTCAATCAAAGTCTCCCTCAAGTGAAGGCTCAAAATACTGGAAATGCATCAAAGGGATTTATAAAGCAGAAGGCTGGTCCCCCACTCCTTCTTTGAAAATCACCACTTTTATCCACGAAATAGTTGATTTCTCTATCCATCCCCCCTTCTCCTCCACACCAAGGGACCCAACAGAAGAAAGGAAATTTAGTAGGTCTAAGTGCTACGAGAGAAGTGGCCATGTAATGAGTTGGGTTAAAAATGATTATTGTATATACTGATGGCACACATGAAAAGTGTTTTAATTTGGAGTAGGAACTGCTAAGTTATCTGGACCTGAATTCTTCCCTCAACCAGGAGAGAAGTTCCGTCACATGATTCTTCTTTACCGAAGGGAAACCAACTTCGACTAGCGAACCTGCCCCCTTCTTCTAGAAATTAGGTGGCCTCCTCACCTGGGGTGAGTTGAACTGTACGAAGAGTTAGGGACCAGGATGGATCTAGACTGA
>CM052886.1:106394660-106421799 GCA_028534135.1 Potos flavus
CTGAAATAAAGAATTTGAGGGGGGTGTCGTGAGCTGTGAGGGGGGAAATGAAACAAAATCGGATCAAGAAGGAGACAAACCATAAGAGACTCCTAAACTCACGAAACAAACTGAGGGTTTCTGGGGGGTGGGGGAGGTAGGGATAGCATGGCTGGGTTATGGATATTGGGGAGGGTATGTGCTGTGGTACGTGCTGTGAAATGTGTAAGACTGATGATTTACAGACATGTACCCTGGGGCAAATAATACATTATATGTTAAAAACAAACAAAAACAAAAAAACAATGGGCAGAGCTGAAATTCGAGCACATGTCTTTCTGGACCCCAGGTCAACATGATTCCCATTATTTCATACCATTGTCTATCGGTCCACTTTAACCCCATTTTGTAGAATTGGCTTCTTGGTGACCACTCAGCTGCTAAGTGGAAGGTTTGGATTCAGGCTTAAATGTCCTGTCCCTAAGCCTGCTGTTCTTTCCTGGGACAGAGCTGTTTGACGGTGACCTACAAAGGCCTTGGTAAAAGTGTACCTTTGAAAGGGTTTTAATAAAATTAAAGAGTATTCATGTGGGGAAAAGGAAAAAGAACATTCCAAAGGCGAGAACTACATGAGCTGTGGTAGGGGCAGGAAGAGTCAGGGCTTCTTTGGGGTAGAGAGAAGATGGTATAGGGGGTAAGTTAGAGCCAAACTGTGAATGGTTTTCAGCAATAGGACATTTGTTTTTGTTTTATTTTGTTTTTTTAATTTAATTTTAATTTTTCGGTGTTCCAAGATTCATTGTTTATGCACCACATCCAGTGCTCCATGCATTACGTGCCCTCCTTAATGCCCACCACCAGGTTCACCCAAATCCCCATCCCCATCCCCTCAAAAACCCTTAGTTTAACAATAAGGCATTTGTAATAGAGGCAGTGGAAACCCTTTGCATGTTCATAGCAATAATGCGATGACAGCTGCAGTGGTGTGGCGACACATGGGAGTGGGAAGAGACTAGACATTAGAGAGAAGTCTGTCTGCCCAGGCCATTAGCTGGTAGTGGACAAGGTGGAGAACAAAGGTGTTGGAGTGTGCTCTTGACCAAGGATAAAAACCACAGTACTGGAAAGCAAAAGAAAGCTATTTCAAGAAGCATTCTAAGGGCAGAATCTATAGGACTGAACTGGTTCTCTGAAACTGAAGGGAAAATTCAGGGTAACTGAGTTGTCTAGCCTAGGTAATGGAGAGACGGTGCACTATCCCATGGCAAATGGATAAGTCAGAGAAGATCTGATCTGGATTAAAAAAAAATGTTTTTACTTTTGAGGCTGTTGAGTGACAGAGGGAAAGCTGGGTGATATATTGTCAAACTACAAGAAGGATGAGTGTTGAGTTCAGCAGCGACAGCTGTCTCAGCGTCAAGGTCCAGTGTCTTACCTCAGGGGAGTTAGTGGTGTGGACATTGGCATCGATACCCAGTAACAGGGCACTGGCTGTATGTGGGCCTCCATTTAGGGTCACTGTTCCTGGCTGTGTAGCCTCAAGCCTGTTTCGTGGCTTTCTTTGAAATAAAACAAGGCCTAGATTTAAAAAAAAAAAAGAGAGAATAGAGTTGTGAGTCATCTACAAGTAGCAAAGGCTGAAGAAGGCAGGGGTTCTCAAACTTTAATGTGCTCAAGAATCACCTGGGAGCCTGATACTTGGTACCTATTTAATAGATTTCCATCCCTACAGGATAATGTTTGCATAGAGTCTTAAGGTGTTGATCTAAAGAAATGAGCACTATAGTAATTTCAGGAAATATGGATGAAATATTAGTCGCTCTTGCTTGATTATTTTAAATACATGGTCACTACCTTTCAAATCATACCAGATAGGCCTTTATTTAATCTGTTTACTGTAATACTGATTCTAACCTTAAGTTATGTGGGCTGAGGTCTACGCAGTCTCTACTGTCCAGGAGTTAAGAATGTGGACCATGGATTTGTGAAGCTTGGGTTCACATTTGGCTACTTCCAAAATATGATCTTGGGCAATTTACCCAAATGCTGCAGCCTGGTCTCCTCCTCTGTAAAAACAGGATAACAGATGTGTATACCTCATAAGGCTGAGGTGATGATGTAATAACATAGCAACGGTCACCTACATGTACAAGAACAATTTAGTAACTGTTGGTTGTAAGTTTTATTATTGGTTAGTCATTTGGGGAAGGGAACTCACAAGAAGATGCCGGAAGAGGTCCTGGTGAGTCAGAAGGTCACGAGTGGTTCCTTGAGTCAGTACAGGAGCAAAATGCCAGCCTGTGCTACAGCAGAAGTTCATAGTGATACTCTGCCTGAAACCCAACAAGGTTGCCATGGGTTAACAAGCAGAGGCCCTTTTCAAACATTCTGGCTACTTGGTCAAGTTTCTGATTTGGGAACTTGCAATAATGTGTGGGAGAATTCCCCTTCCATTCCAGTTGGCCAGGGAAATGAACATTGTCATCACTTCCCATTCTTACCGTTGACCAAGACTGATCTTTGTGGAGGGAATACACTGTGCTCCTCCTGGTGGCTAGAAACCTCCCAGAAAACCATATGATTTGTGAAACATGTTATCACGGGCCAAAAAGATTAATAGGTAAGCTAACAACTAAGCTTCTTTCTGATCTATAATTCAGATAACTGCTTGGGCTGATGTGTTTCTCCTTGCTTGACTAACTGAACAGCTATTTTACTGATTTGGTCTTTTTTTTTTTTTTCCATCCTCTTGACCCAACCCTTACCTTCCATTTTAATCATCGTCACAGCATTATAAGAGCTGACATTTAGTAAGACCATTCCATGTACCAACACTGTGCTTAGCTCTTTGAAATTTAGTCTCACTTAATGCCTACAGCTTCATTTATGAGGAAGCTACTATTTTCATTTCCATTTTGTAGTTGGGGAAATTGAGACTGGAACAGGTGGTGTCATTTATCCAAGAGCACATCACTGCTGGTGTATATATTTGTATGTGACTTCGAGGCTTAGAATTCCTGAAGCTTTAAGCAATCCATTCATTCAAAATTGAAAAGAGAAGACAAAAATGTGAAATATTAAACAGAGTACAAAGAAAATAAATAGCAGGGCCATGATGGGAGGCCAGGGGATCTTCATGGAGGGGAGATGTAAACTGGGAGTTGACAGAATGGGATTCCAGCGGATGAAGAATAAGAAAGAAGAGGATGATACCTGAGGTAGGATGGGAGAGAAAAGGCAGTAATAGGAGAGAAAGGGCTGGGGGTGAGAAGACAGAATGAGCAAAGGCTTCGCATTGGATTAAGGTGAATATGGCAGAGCAAATGTTGCTTCAAGAACAAATGATATGTCACTGCATAATTCTTTGTTTTGTTTTATGTGCGTGTGTGTTTTGTCACTGCATTATTAAATTTTATTCATCTTTGCTTACTGAAGAAGCAAAAACAAATTGGCTAATCAAAATTACTTCTTAATTTCTATGTTCTGCATTCTGGGGAGAGGGTGCACAATTGATATCAAGGAGAAAATGTTTATACATTTCCCTTCCAGTTAGAGAGACTGATAAAAGAGAGATAAAAGGAAAAGACTAAAGTTTTCAAAGGATCTTAAAACTTTATATGTTGCTAAAGGACAAAACCTTTCACTTTAGTGGCACATTTTGAGTTTTTGATTAGTAAAAGGAAAGTCTCAGTTGAGTGGGGAGTGGGAGGTTGAGGAAGGGGGCTAATGAGGAACCAAGTGGGGAGGTGAGTTAGTGAGACAGGAAGAGACTGGAGAGGTAGGAGAGAGGAATTCTGCAAAGGAGGATAGCCTGATAGCAAAAACGGACTGGTGGGAAGAGATAGAAGAAGCACGTAGATTGGTGTCTGATCATATCTACTTCCAGCCCCTCTCACAATGAACCTACAATATGTTGTAACATATCCAGTATCTTGGACGCTGGTGTTGGGGTGTGGGATTCACACAAAAGAGAGGAGTTTTATATTCAGATCTGTGTAATAGAGAGAGTGAGGACAGTGTAGGAACTGAGACCCAAAGGAGATTATGAGCTCAGGGAGTGCTGGTGTGGGAGCCAGCAGTGGCCAGGAGGGTCCCTGTGTCCCAGGAGACAAGGGCATCTGAGAGCCTGCTAGACTTCCCACAGAATGTAGAGTAAAGGGACAAAGCTATTAAACAAATCTCAAGCATAGGGATACCTCAGCTGGCTCTTGGCCCTTCACAGATATCACTATGGAAATATCCCATAATGTCAGATTATTATTCACACAAAGTAACTGCTGTTTTGGTTTTGCTGTTTTTGCTTTTACCTGCTGTCTCTGAAAAAAGTCAGTTAGAAACAGATACCCCTAGGGAGTAACTGGTACTTTCATTATTTATGGCTTGGTTTCATGATATATATGGTCTCCTTCCCTTTCTCTTTTTACTGATCTCAACAGTATTTGAAAATTGGTATGCTATGTAGCTTTTTACACAGGGGTCAATTTTGTAATTTCCCCTTCCACAGAGACAGGCTCCCTTACGAGCCAAAGAAAAATTCCCTCTCTCTCTTCTTTTCCTTTACTACTCAAGTCTCTCCCTAGTAGTCCCCATACTTCTTGTCTTCACCTCTCTGATAAGAAGAGTCATGGGCATATTCTCACCCTCACCCAGCCCTGCCCTCCCAGGACAGCTCTGTGGTTGAGCTTCTCACACACCTCTGCTGACAATTGATGTGACAGCTCCAACCTTTCTGCAAAGTTCTAAACCATTGAACAGCTCCCCCAAAACCCCTTCCCTACCACACACACCCAAACCTGAATTATTCTGAGAACTGTTGATTCAGATTTCAAATGAGGACACATGAGTAGCAAAGAATAGAACTAAAGAGAGTCAAGGCTGAATTCTCTAAACTCAAATGAAAACACTATTGAAGTAGATTATTATTATTCCCACTTTACAAATTAGGAAATTAATCTGCTTATGCCTAGAAAGGGGAATGCAAAAGGAGGAGAATGCTGTGAGTGTCCTGCCAAAGCTCTCCAGATGGAGACACTGGTATGCCCCTCACTCTGTCTCAGCAGTCATGGGATGATCTGTTAAGCAGAGAAAAGTCCTCGCCTTGTGAAGAACACTTTGATTTCTTTAGAACTCAGCTTCTGAAAAGTTCTTCTAAGAAGAAATTTTCTTCCTTTGATAGGACTCTCAGCAGAGTTCACAAATCCTGGCTACTTTGGAAAATGTTCAGTGTATGGGCCAGATGAACTAAAACTAGCCAGGTGGCAATCCGGGGCTGCAGGTGCATACAGGGGACTAGGACACACAGGAACACTAGGACCTACTTCATGGAGACACCAAGACATTCTTGTGAAACTATCAATGGACTCTTGATGTTCATCTAGAGAAAAAGATGTGGTCAGTGGAGGGGTTGGTTCCCAGTTGGTGTTTTGTTTTCATTAGCTACCTTGCTTAATTTCATTGCTACCTGATGCCAAACAAAACACAAAGCCATTTTATACTCTTCTAGCATGCTTATACTTTAAACTAATCATAGGAATTTTAGGTCCAGAGAGAGAATATATGTAGTACAGGGAAGAAGCACTCAATCTGGTTTTAGGAGACATTGTTTGAATGCTCTATTTGTGTTACCTTCAGCAAGTTACACCAACTCTTTGATTGCATTTTTAGATCTATAAAACAGGAACTATCTATCTCAAACTAACTGTGAGGATTACCTCGGGTCATGAAAAGAGTCTGGGAGCTGCAAAACTTGTGTTAAATAATTTAATGTGTTAAGGATTTAAGCAACAGAGCTCAGACCTCAGGGCCTATCTGAAGTATGACTGGGAAGTCTGTCTTCAGCTTCTTCATTCTGAAAATATGCTCCCAATTCGTGGTTGTTTTTTTTTTTTCTGAGAAATTCAGAGAACAAGTGTCTGGATATCTTGCCTACAGCACCGGCTCTCAAGAAAAATATCAGAAGAAATTATTGCCATGTTCTTTCAGAGTAGGAAGATTCTTTTTCCTCAAGGTGGAGAGCCTTTCTGGGTAGGTGTGTAGTCACAGCATAATCAAGGTATGTTTTCCCAGAGCATCATTTTCATTCCATGATAAATCATTTTGAACATTGTTTTTATATTTTAAACATTTGGACATATCAGGAAGCAAAATGAAAATCTCATTAGAATTTTTAAAGAATTTTTTAAAAGAACTGGAGATTTTGCAAATGACGCTACAGACAAAAGGCTGGTATCCAAGATCTATAAAGAAAGCCTCAAACTCAACATCCAAAAATTAGATAATCATGTCAAAAAATGGGCAGAAGACATGAACAGACACTTCTCCAAAGAAGACATACAAATGGCTAACAGACACGTGAAAGAATGTTCTTCATCATTAGCCATTAGGGAGATTCAAATCAAAACTACATTGAGATACCACCTTACACCAGTTAGAATGGCCAAAATTAACAGGACAGGAAACAATAAGTGTTGGAGTGGATGTGGAGAAAGGGGAACCCTCTTCCATTGTTGGTGGCAATGCAAGTTGGTGGAACCACTTTGGAAAACAGTGTGGAGATTCCTCAAGAAATTAAAAATAGAGCTACCATATGACCCTGCAATTGCACTACTGGGTATTTACCCCAAAGATGCAGATGCAGTAAAACGAAGGGCCACATGTACCCCAATGTTCATAGCAGCAATGGCCACAATAGCCAAACTGTGGAAAGAGTCAAAGATGCCCTTCAACAGATGAATGGATAAAGAAGATAGGGTCCCTAAATGCAATGCAATATTATGCCTCCATCAGAAAGGATGAATAACCAACTTTTGTATCCACACAGACTGGACTGGAAGAGATTATGCTGAGTGAAATAAGTCAAGCAGAGAAAGTCAATTATCATATGGTTACACTTACTTGTGGAGCATAAGGAATAACATGGAGTACATTAGGAGAAGGAAAGAAAAGGTGAATTGGAGTAAATCAGAGAGGGAGATGAAGCATGAGAGACCGTGGACTCTGAGAAACAAACTGAGTTTGGGGGGAAGGGGCTGGGGAGAGGGGCGAGTCTGGTGGTGGGTATTAAGGAGGGCACGTATTGCATGGAGCACTGGGTGTGGTGCATAAACAATGACTCTTGGAACACTGAAAAAATAAAATAAAATAAAAATGAAATAAAATAAAAATAAAAAATTAAACAATAAATCTTTTTAAAAAAGAAAAAAGTATGAAGAACATTGGGAGAAGGGAAGGAAGGGTGAATTGAGGGAAATCAGAGGGGGAGATGAATCATGAGAGACTGTGGACTCTGAGAAACAAAATGAGGGTTTTGGAGGGAAGAGGGGGATTGGGTGAGCCTGGTGGTGGGTATTGAGGAGGGCACGACTTTCATGGAGCACTGGGTGTGGTGCATGAACAATGAATCTTGGAACATTGAAAAAATTAAATTAAAAAAAGAAAAAACAAATAAAGAAATAAAATAAAAAGAAACTTAAAGAAATGTTCCCATTTAAGGCAGATAGGCGTTTCAAATGAATTCCCAAACTCTGAAGATGTTTAATTTATGGTACAACTTCCTCAGATTATTTGATCAGAGAGAAAATTAGGACCCAGAGAAAAGAAGAGACTTGTCCATCTTCTTGCTATCTCTTCCTACAAGGAAGAGCTCCATGAACAAAGATTTCTGTGTTGTTCTGTGATATAACCCCACTGTCTATGACAGTGTCTGATAACAATAGCAGTCATTCAGTAAGTATTTATTGGACCACCAACTTAATTTTAAGAGGGAAGAAGACCAAGAAAACTTCTGAGTTTCCTAAGGGATATCCACATTAACTTAAAGAATGGGTCATGACATTTCCAGGAGAAGGCGAAGATGAGATGTTTGATATCTAATACTGATACTTTAAAATAAGGGTCTTTTTCTGTAGTAAAACTGACCTTAAAGATGAAAAGCCCTTACTTCCTTAACACCCTTATCAGAGAATGAAACACGCCAAAATATTTGGAGATTATTTCTCACAGATTAGGGGAGTGTTTCATCACCTATAATTTTTTATAATGAGCTTATATAATTTACAACATAAGAATTATTAACTTTATAGTACTTTATATGTGTCAACAAAAGTGAGTGTTACACAAATGATGTGTTTATGCCTTTCTTTAATGCCTAAACAGGCATTTATTGGCACCTCCAGGGAACATGTATGCTAGCACCCTGCTGTGTGTAGTGTTGGCTTATTTTTATTCCCAGAGGGAAAAGTGGCTCATACAAGCTTCATGGCTGACCCAGCCATGTGGGTGGTTTAACAGTGTCCCCAGCCCTCCAAGATTTGGTTAGAAACAAAACCTGTTGGTTGACACATAACCAAACCATGAAAGACTTAATAATACTTTCCTCACTCTTCAGTTCACCTACTCCACATCTGTGCAACGCTTTCTTCTTTTGTAGAGCTCTGTTCCTTGTCTCTGCCAAAAGCATTTACATCATGGCTGACATTTCTTTTCACCAGAACTCAGAGCTTTGTCTTTGTAGAGTGAAATGAACACAAGACACAAAGAGATTTTCGTTTTGTTTTGTTTTGTTTTAGGAAGATAATAAACTTTGTTAGGGTAACACCATCCTATACTACTTGGGGTGGGGAAAGTGAAGCTTCAGAAATTGTTGGCTGCTCGGCAAAAATAATTCAGAGGAATTTGAGAGTGGGTGCTAGGAAAACTTTGAAGAAAAAGAAGGAAGACAGAGAAGCTGCAGAGCTACAAAGCAGAAGATTGAAGTCTGGAGCAAAAAGCCAGGGGTCTATGAGAAATTTCTGAACCGGTGTTGATGAAAGACTTTTAAAAATAGAGCTATCAAAAAAAGGGGGACTGTCTACAATTTTATTTGTATAGGTCTCTATTTCCAACCCTCTCTAAAGACTTATACACATATAAAAGCCCTATGTAGGACATTTTAAAGCACACTGGGAAAAAGGAACTGTCAAGGCAGAATCTGTCCAGGGCAGGATGTAGAGTTTGGCTATGGCAGGTGAAGGGCAAAGAAGGGTCTTAGCAGAGCAAACGCGTGGGAGCAGATGTGACTTCCGAACACATAATATCCCAAAGAATCCCTGGATGGGAAAAATGCAACTTTTCCCATGTTGAGGGGTTGAGCCATATTTTCTTTAAACTTTAGAGAACAGCATGACTGTAGCTGCTATTTCAGTTCCACTTCCACGTATATTCCTCAGAATAAGAACAGTTTAATTCTTTGGAAATTACAGAACTTCCCTTTTACATTTAAACAAGATTCCTCTGCTTCTATATCCTGAAATCCTTAAGAGGAGCTCGTGAATTTAAGCATATTTATATTTCATTTTATGCATATATTGATATGCATATATGAATATTTTATGCATATATTGAGTCAAGTAGACTCAAGTCTACTTGAGTCAACAAGAATTTATTACACATTTGCCTAGGGCTCAGATCTATAGAAAAATAAATATTATTGTCCTTAATAATCTTTTAACCTAATTGAAATTATGGAATATAACAAATGAAGATTTTGTGATATCTGTTTTAGTGTCAAGTCCTAATTTGTATGGTGCTGGTGGGGGATAGGGGAAAAGGAGATGCTAAGCAAGATAGGATTTAAAGAAAGGAAAGAAGAGGTTACTGCCTATATTCTCCTCTAGGGTTTTGATGGATTCCTGCCTCACGTTGAGGCCTTTCATCCATTTTGAGTCAAGGTGGATTTGAAAGTACAGATTGCTCTGGGCAATATAGACATTTTAATAATGTTTATTCTTCCGATCCATGAGCATGGAAAGTTTTCCCATCTTTTCATGTCAATTTCAATTTCTTTCACAATGTTCTGTAGTTCCTCAAGTATAGATCATTTATCTCTTTGCTTAGGTTTATTCCAAGGTATCTTATGATTTTTGGTGCTATTGTAAATGGAATTGATTCTCTAATTGCCCTTTCTACAGTTTCTTTGTTTATGTATAAGAAAGCAACTGATTTCTGTCATTGATTTTTTATCCTGCCATGTTACTGAATAGATGTATGAGTTCTAGTCATTTGGGGATGGAGTCTTTTGGGTATTGCATGAAGCACAGGGTGTTATTCACAAACAATGAATCTTGGAACATGTATCAAAAACTAATGATATATTTTATGGTGGCTAATATAACACAATAAAAAAAATGAAGAAAGGAAATATCCTAGCAGACTAGAGGGGGTCTGGAAAAATTTCAGTAGGGAGTGAGATTTGGAGAAGAATTTGAGGACTGACTACTGATGTAGAGAGGGGCACAGAACGTCTCAGCCTCACACCTTTAGGGGTTATAAAGTTTCTTGTTGTGGGGCTGGCTTGTGCATTGTAAGATATGTAGCATTGTTCCTGGCCTCTACCCCCTAGATGCACCCATTCCCCAGCTGTGACAGTAGCACCCACTCCCCAGTTGTGACAGCCAAAAATGTCTTCAGGTATTGCTACAAGTCCCCTGGGGACATAATTGGCCTTGACTGAGAATATTTTGAATAAAAGAAATAGCATATAAGTTCCAAGGAGAAAGAAAGTTGATTAACACAGCTGAGTTCTGGTGCAGGCCTCCCTAGAGGAGGTTTGTCTGAAACAAAATCAGGGACAAGGTTGAAATTATGTCATAGTCAGGGACCAGTAAGCCACCAGAAAGTAATGAAGCTGTGAGAGACTTTCCAAGACCATTCGTCATTCCCATCTGGCATGAGAGTGGCCAGTCTTCCAACACCTGGTGAGAGAAGGCATCTTGGAGTCTAGGTACTGATGTCCTCTACATCAGAATTGTTCCCGCCTGCTCAGTCAGTTTTAAGTGTGGAGGACTACCTCCAGCTGAGTCAAGAAAAATGCATTGGGCACATAATGGGTGACAGGCATTTTGTTATGTGTAGAAGATATAATGATATGAGTATTCCCCACCCTCAAGAAGCTCACAACAAGTTGTAGGATAGTCCATGACAGAGGTGAGCACAAGACCACCAGGGATAGATGTGGGCTGGCAGGGAAGGCTTTCAGAAGGATGGGACTTGAATTGAGCTCAGAAGCTTGTATGGTGTTAAACAGGTCAAGAGAACATAAAACAAGGCCAATTCAGACAGGAGGAACAAGAGTTACACTTTGAAGGCAAGACAAGCTAGCAATAATGATGAAAAAAGAGAGGAGATGTTATAAATATAAGGGAACAGTTATTAGGAAACAGTCATATAACCAGGAATGATATTCAAAATACTCAACAACTGAAAAACAAGGGAACTGACCCATCAGAATGGTGATAACCCAATCAGAAGGATGACATCTGTAGACAGGCACTGGCATAAAAACTCTCATGGATCCAGCTGGGGGACATCACCAAGAAGGCCTAGAAAATGGAATGGATGCTGCTCATTTCAAATATTTAAATAATGTATGACTAGATTCTGCAGCAGGAACAGTCTATTCATACATTTAAATATTTGAAATAAAATTTATTTAATTAATGTGGAAAGATGTAAGCATACTTACATATTGGATGAATTTTTGGCTTGTCCATTCAGAGCAGTGTTACTTGGAAAGGCAAGCAGAGCCTAGGGGAAAAAAGAGATGGGTTCTGGCCTTTGCCTGGGTAAGGAGGGAGCAGGGAGACTTGGGAAAGTGGCTTAACTTTCCAGTGCTCTAGTTTCCTCATCCGGATAGAGGGATTATAAAATCCACCATAAAGACTATCATGAGAATTAGACACAATATGTGTAAAACTCCTGGCACAGAGAAGATGCCAAAGAAGAACAATAATAATGAAAACATTAAATTTGATTTAATTTATATCACTCTGTTAGACTTTCCATATCAATTTCTTTTCACACAGATACACATTTATAAAAACAAACAGAATTTGAAGAACACTCTATCTCTTCCCACAGTTTACTAGGCGAGTCAAACTTTAATATCTCCAGTGTGGTGGAGAGAAACCTTTGGAGTGTGTATGCCTATACTGGCTGCAGGTCCAGACTGTTGATGACAGCACTCTTATTCGTCAGGAGGAAATGCATATCTGATTTTGGGAGGCGAGCATTCTACCACAGAATCGCCAATGCCATATCTAGATTTGTATGTGAGATTTCCCTATTTGTTTAAATGGAAGCAATTCAATTCTACTTTTTTCCGAGGGCAGGATGGGTGTGGGTAAACCCACTCCCTGAGACTGCATAATGTTCACTAACAGCCTGGAGGGTTACTTCCAGATACATTGGAATGTAAATAAATACATAAAATTGTAGGTGTATTCTCCTTTCCCATTGTGTGCTTACAAATGCTCAGTATTGCTGTAGCAAATTTATTTAAATGTTTGCTATTGATAGAAATCTAATGTGTTCCTAATTTTCACTGCTGCATTTTTGTTGGTGCCCTTGTTTGTACATGTTTTTGCAAACTCCTGTGAGTTTATCCATATGCTATAATACTAAAAGTGGATTGCTGAGTAAAAGCTTATGCACATTGTACATTTTGTTATGTATTCTAGAATGTGGTACAAATTTACACTCATATGGAAAATAATTATAAGCCAGTGTTTCTTAAAACCTAGTATTCACAAGAATCACTAAGAGTTTGTTAAGAGAGGTCACTGGCTGAACTCCACTTGCCCAGAAATTTTTATAGCTAAGACTGAGGTGGGCTCCATATATAAGTCTTATTTGTTTGTTTGTTTGTTTTTAACATTTTCACACAGCAAGTTTGACTTTAGAGAAGGAGAAGTACACAGTTCTGTGAATTTTAACACAGGTAGTAGATTTGTAGAACCATCTCATGGTGTAATAATCAGGATACAGAAGAGCTTCCTTACAGTACAAATTTCAGTATGCTATCAACTTATAGTCACTCCCTATCCCCATCTCAAATACCTGGTGAGCACCAATATTTTCTCTATAACTACTGATTTTTTTTTTCTTTTCAAGTCTAAAATCATTTTGAATATATCCTTTGGAGGCTGGGTTTTTGTTTTGTTTTTTTTGGTTTTTTTTGAATAATGCCTTTGAGATCCATCCAAGTGCTTGCCTGTATCCATAGTTTGCTCTTCTCAATTTTAAGTAGTATTCCCTGGTGTGTGTATGCCACAGTTTGTCAGTTCAACCATTAAAGGACATCTGGGTTGTTTTCAAGTTTTGGGGATTACCTTTTGTTTTATTTTTTTTTCAATTAATTTAATTTTATTTTTTCAGTGCTCCAAGATTCATTGTTCATGTACCACACCCAGTGTCTTTTAAATAAACCTACTAAATGATTCTGTGCAAAAGGTATTCAGATCATTCTTGGAAAACCAATTCTGGCATTTTCCCAAAAGTCAATATTAGCAATCTTAAATTTTTGCTCATCTGATAAGAGGAAATGCTGTCTTATTATCAGATTTGTATATCTCTGGTCCTCAGGGGATTGAAAATCTTTTAAAATCCATATTAGCCATTTACAATTCTTCTGTGAATTTTCTCCTTATATACTTTGTCATTTTTTGAAATTGAGGTTTTTTTTGTTGTTGTTGTTTTTCATTTTGACTTTTAGGAAAATTTTATGTTCAGAACAAGGGACTGAGAGTTTTGGAGGGGAGGGGGTGGGGGGATGGGCGAGCCTGGTGGTGGGTATTGAGGAGGGCACGTATTGCATGGAGCACTGGGTGTGGTACATAAACAATGAATCTTGTAACACTGAAAAAATAAAATAAAAGTATCTGGGAAAAAAAATAAAAAAAATAAAAAAAGAATTTTAACCCATTGTTGTATTTTATGTATGTATGTATGTATTGAAGCCTGCTGCTATACTATCATGTTTTGGTCTGTTGAGAAGTAATCAGGGTGACTCACAATGACCAAATTCCTAAGGCTTCAGATGAGATTCCAACAAAAGGTTGGTCACAGAAAGGTATATCTAGATGATGTAGTTTTTGTCTCTCAGAGGAAACTAAACAGAGTTTAATCTTTTTTCCTATGGCTTGAGAGATTTTCTACTAGGAATATTTATTTTAATAGATTCCTGATCTAAATGATTCACCCCCAGCTTCTAGTTAATTTCTCTCCCCTGCCACAGTACTTGACACAGAGTACCCTGGATATTTCTTATCATGGGAATGAGTTTCCTTCTCTCTTCTTGTTTCCCTTCCTTATCAGACATTGCTTCCCTAGAAATTCCTACCACATGAGTGCTAAGTTTCTCAGTGGCTCACAACTGCTGCTTTGCGTCCGACACTCTGGTCTCTGGCTCCACACCTGGACATCCTGAAAATACATGGTGGGGAACTAGATCCCACCCACAGGTTAGGGTAACCATCCATCTCAGTGACTGCCCTTCACTCATTATTTTTTTCTCAAAATACATTTATTGTTTGCCATGTCCCAGTCAGTAGGTAAAGAACAGATGCCCTAGGGGCTCCTGGATGGCTCTGTTGGTTAAAGGTCAGACTCTTGATTTCTGCTCAGGTCATGATCTCAGGGTCCTGGAATTGAGCCCCATGTTGTGCTCCTCACTCAAAGGGGCATCTGCTTGAGATTATCTCTCCCTCTGCCCCTCCCCCTGCTCACTCTTGCTCTGTCTCTCTCTCTAAACAAAGTTAAAAAACATAATAGATGCCTTATAACTGGATGCAGCAAATTAATGAGAATATCTTTAAACCTCTCCTAGTGGCAAATCAAATCTTTTCTGGCCTCAATGAGGCAAGTGTTATATCTAACAACATTTTTTTTTACACGAAGCATTTCCATCCCGTATTTCTCTCTGTTTTGGTTTCCAGTGGTCTGTGTGGAAAATCAAGCAAAGATTTAATCTCCACCCAATGGGTCTGGGGGCTGGACCAGATCAGCAGCCTGAAGAATGTTGCAAGCTATGGATACATTTTATTAATAGTTGCCATGTGGCTTGCATATTTTGAAAAGAAAAGAGTGGCTCCACAATTCTTTTGTTATGTTTACTGCAATTTATAAATATTGCAGTTGTATTATGGAGGTCACTAACTCTTAGAGGCTGCTTTGAAAGGAAAACCAATATTTATCCCATTATATCTAAGAGAAATTACTTAGGATTCCAAACATCTAGCTTATTGCTATATATAGAATAACATATTAAAAAACTGAGTAATGTTTGAAGTGTATTGTACTTTGAGGAGCCATAAAAATGTAAAATTTGTCGCTTGAATAATAAATTGTCTTGGACTATTCTGCTTTTTGAGTTCTTGAGCCTAATATTTTAAAATAGTTTTGTGTAGTTTTTCACTTGCCTCCCCCACTGTAAATTCAGCATTTCCATTTCTGGCAGCATTCTTTCCGTTTTAAATACTTTCTGTTAACAAGTTTTTAGCTAGTAAGAAGGACTGTCACATTTGTTAGTATTGGGCATAAAGGGTAAATAGATTTGAATGAAGGTAAAGGTCACTTACGTATGATGCACACTTTTGTTTCATCTGTTTTTCTGTCTAGAGATCTTTTTTCTTTACTCCTAAATTTTCTACTGGATTTCAGATAGTCAAAAGGGAAGCATAAATCTCTGAAGGTTTATTTGTCTGTTGTTTATTTTTGTCTGTTTGTTTGTTTGTTTTGGTAGATGGTTTCAATCAATTTCATTGGCAATTTCCAACACATACTTGTCATGACTTTCTGCGTGACATTGTTACATTTTACATTTTTTAACCTTTCCCTCTTACAGAGAGATTAACTTTAGGAGTTGCTGGATAACTATGTGAAGGCAGAGACAGACCCCCTTCTCCCTTAGACTAAGAGGGGTTGGAGTCCAATTTCTAAGTATATTGTGCCTTTTCTTCTTCTCCAATTTCATCATCTTTTCTCTTCAAAAAAATTGTAAATTCTCTTTAAGCAACTTTTTAACATTGTCAAAACAGACGTTTGATTTGGGGTGTGTGAGTGAAACCAGAGTTCATCCCTTCAATAAAGCATCCAAATTAAACTACAGAACCAACAAATCAGTGGTGTCTCATCTCACCTCATCCTATCCTATCCATTCATCATCCATCCATCCATCCATCTATCCATCCATCCATCTGACAGAGCTTTTATTTCATACTTATCAGATGCCAGGCACTCTGCTTGATTTTTGGAATGCAAAGGAAAACATATGTCTCTGTTCTCATGGAGTGAATCATAGTGAAGTGGAAAAACTGAGGCAGATAATAGAATCTACTCTATGTATTAAGTGATGTCTGAGGACCTCACAGAGGAGTAGAACTGGTATGACTCAAAGCCAACAGTTCATGCTTATGGGATGCTAAATATATTTCAAGTTCCCCTGGACCTGAGTCAAAGCACTCCCTCCCCAGAGGCCTCCTTTAGAAAGTAATAGGACCATTTCCAGTGTCAACGAACCTATACCGAGCACATGATTTTTCTATGTGGTAATAAACCTAAAGAGTGGAATTCAAAATATCTTTGTTTATTATAATTTACATGGTTTGGGTTTTTCTTAAGATAGTGACAGGCACAGAGAGGGACATTAGGGAGTATATGTGGTTGGAAAACACAAGCAGTGAGGCAAAAGTTAAAAAAGACTAAATATTTGCAGTGTCGTAGAGATTTCATCCTCCACATTTGTAGCAGGTGACTCATGAAGTACAACTCTCTTTCAAGTATTTTTATTTCAGGATCCTTTTGCGATGCATGACTTTCCAGAAAACTTTTGAGGACTGTCATTGCAGAAACATCAGTGCTCCTCATTCTAAGGCCACTGCTATGAAGCTGATGAGCTGGGAACCAAGTGTGTTTCTAGATTCCCAATCAAGGAGCCCAAGTTCTTGATGAATCCCCGTATACCTCTTCTCTACTTCTAGACTCAGATGATGGCCTTCAGGGAAGGGGAGACTTTCAGAAAAGTGGAAAAATGTTAATTATGCAATGTTTAGTGACTAAATCTGGCTACAAACACAGTATCTACCACCCGATAAAAATGTATATGAATGGAATACTGCGAAAAAACCTACCGAACTGTTAAGAGTTCTTATATTTTCTTCTTGAAGTTTTATAGTTATTGTTTCACCTAGAAGTCTACAATCCATTTCGAGTTCTCTTTGGTGTCAGGTATGAGGTGTGAGTTGAGGCTAATCTTTTAGTATACGGATGTACAGTTATCCCTACACAGTTTTTTGTTGAAAAGACTCTCTCAAACTGTTTATGTACAATTGATAGTTGATTAACCATATTTGTGTAGGTCCATTTCTGAACTCTAATTCATTGGTCTTTTTGTCTATCTTCACGTCAAAACCACATTATTTTAATTAGTGTAGCTGTATAGTAATTCTTGAAATCATGCAGTGTGAGTGCTCCATCTTTATTCGTTTCCTCTCATTTTAGTTGTACTAAATTATTTCAGATATTAAGTATTTAAGGCATTTTGGTGTTTCTCTCCTTATGTTTCATTACACAATGACATCACAAGCCACCATTATAATCCTTAAAAACAATAATAATTCAAAAATTTCCTCCAATTCTTTGTACTTTTTCATATTTCTAGAAAAATTTATCTTTTAATACTTCATTATTTTAAGTTTTTGAGGAATTTTCATACTTTTCCACGGTGGCTCTACCAGCTGTTCCGACCACTGTTCTCACCAACAGTACATGGGGTTTCCTTTTTCTCCATATCCTCATCAATACTTGTTGTTTCCTGTATGTTTAATTTCAACCATTCTGACAAGTGTGAGGTGATATCTCGTTATGGTTTTGATATATTTTTTTGATGATGGTGAAATTCAGCATCTTTTCATGTGCCTGTTGGCCATCTGAATGTCTTCTTTAGAACAATGTCTCTTTAGTTTCTCTGCTATTTTTTTAATTGGATAGTTTGGGGGTTTTTTGGTGGGATGTTGAGTTCTAAAAGTTTTTTTTATATATTTTAGACATTAATCCCTTAGTAAATATATCTTTTTTAAATATCTTCTCCTGTGCAGGAAGTTGCCTTTTTGCTCTGTTGATGATTTTTACTGTGCAAACTGTTTAATTATGATAAAGTCCTACTAGATTATTTTTGCTTTTGTTTCCTTTGCCTTAGGAGACATATCTAAAAAATGTTGCTATAGTTGATGCAGAGAAAGTTCTGCCTGTGTTCTCTTTTAGGATTTTTTTTTGTTTCAGGTCTCACATTTAGGTCTTTAATCCATTCTTGAGTTTATTCTTGTGTAGGTTGTTAGAAAATGATCCAATTTCATTCTTTTGCATGTAGCTATCCAAGTTTACCAGCCACCATTTATTGAAGAAATTGTCTTTTTTCAAATGCATATTTTTGCCTTTTTTGTCATAGCTTAATTGATCATATATGCATGGTCTTATTTCTGGGCTCTCTATTCTGTTCTATTGGTATATGTGTTTATTTTTCTGCCAGGATTCTACTGTTTTGATTACTACAGCTTTGTCATATATTTTTAAATCTGGAGTTGTAATACCACTAGGTTTGTTCTTATTTCTCAAGATTGCTTTGGCTATTTGAGGTTTTTTGTGGTTCCATAAAAATTTTAATATTATATATTCTAGTTTTGTTAAAAAATTATGTTGGCAATGAGCATTGGGTGTTTTATGCAACTGAGAAATTACCAAATGCAACATCTGAAACTAATGATGTACTATATTATATGTTGGTTAATTCAATTTAAAAAATTGTTATTGGTATTTTGATAAAGTTTCTTTATATGTTCCTCAGAAAATTAAAAATAGAAGTACCATATGATCCAATTATTCTACTACTAGATATTTATCCAAGGTAAACACTAATTCAAAAAGAAAAAATAAAATAAAATGAACTGGAAAAAACAAATAAATTAAATAAATAAATAAAAACAAGCGTATGGCATGAATAAAAATTTAAAAAGAGGTGCGCCTGGGTGGCTCAGTGGGTTAAAGCCTCTGTCTTTGGCTCAGGTCATGGTCTCAGTGTCCTGGGATCGAGCCCCACATGGGGCTCTCTGCTCAGCAGGGAGCCTGCTTCCCCCCTCTCTCTGCCTGCTTCTCTGCCTACTTGTGATCTCTCTCTGTCAAATAAATAAATAAAATCTTTTAAAAATTTTAAAAAGAAAAAATATATATGAAACTCTTCATTTATGTCAGCATTATTTACAATAGCCAAAATATGGAAGCACCATAAGTGTCCATTGATAAACAAATGGATAAGGAGAATATGGTGTACGCACACACACACAGAGGCAAATATTACACAGCTATAAAGAAGAATGAGAATTTTACCATTTATGACAATTTTTGCCATTTGTGACAATTTTTGCCATTTTTGATAATTTGCCATTTGCCATTTTTGCCTAGGGGTATTATGCTAAATGAAATAAGGCAAACTGAAAAAAAGCAAATATCACATGATTTCACTCATATATGGAATCTAAAAAACAAAACGAATGACTAACCAAACAAAAAGCAGAGTCAGACCTATAAATACAGAAAATAACTTGATGGTTACTAGAGGGAAGAGGGAATGTGGGAAGAGCAACATGGGCAAAGGGGTGTGGGAGATACAGCCTTCTAGTTATGGAATGCATAAGTCATGGGAATAAAAGATATAGCACAGGTTATATAGTCAATGATGTTATAGTAGAATTGTATGGTGAAAGATTATAAATACACTAGTAGTGAGTATATTGTAATTATAAAGTTGAACCATTATATTGTACCCCTGAAACTAATGTAACATTGTGTCAACTATACTCAAATAAAAAATTAAAATATAATGCTCTTGTTTCTCTCTTCCATTAAGATCTCTTACCAACTTTCTAGGAGAAAATACAACAAAACAAAGTCACCTGACATTACCCAACACTTCTTATTACTTCTTACCACATACTACATCATTTCAGAAAACCTCAGCTAGGCATCTACAACAGAGAGTGCAGAAGGAGAATGAATTTTCTGATAATACATGAATTTTAATTTCACCATAACAAAATAAGTGGACTATGTCTATTTGTTGATAACTTGTTCTTGTGTGAAATTCCATGCGTTGAAATTTTAGAATTCAAATCCCAATTTTATCTCTGAATTGCTTTGTGGTTTTGAACACATTCTCTCAGCATCTAACTAATCTTATGAGAATTATGCTTCCTCTGAATCCATGCTTGGGAATAGAAAACAGCAAAAAGTTACCCTGAATATATTAAGTATATCACAAATGCCCCTGGTGTGTGGCTTAGGAGGGAAAAAGGCAACAATATAAGCATCATAGTTTATTTCTGGTGTCACAATAAGTCACATAGGACAAACACATAGAATTAGTTCCCTAAAAAGGTCAAGAAAAATCTATGCATCCAAAATAAAAGAATGATCAGAAATATGCTGAATCATGATGCAGTAAAAAAATGGGAGCGGGGGAATTTTCTCAGTCTTGTTAGTATGCTCAAGAGATTTAAAGTAAGACTAGAAAAAGGAAACAAAGAGGAGAGAGAGGAAGGAAAACCGAGCAGATGTACATTAAGGAAGTTACTTCATTTGAAACGTGCAAGGTGTTCCTCTGAGTGGCATCTGATCTGGAAGACTAGTCACAACGTTCTAGGGAAATTGTGCTCTGCTTGTGTGTAGGAGTCATTCGTCAGTGGGAATGCCCCAAGGTGCTCAACTTCTTAAAAATTCATAAGGTAAAAAGTACAGACAATACTTGTAATTCTCACACCCCGACCTACAGCTATCTCTGACAATAATGTGACTTAGCGATCATGTCCTGCTACAATTATGATTTAAATCCCCAATAATAATTTGTGACATTTGTGGAGTATTTACCATGTTCTGGTAACCTAGGCACAATACATGAATTAATTCATTTAATCCTCACACAAATGACCCTAAAATGTGGATATTATTATTATTATTATTTTATAGATTAAGAAACTGAGGCCCAGAATGTTGCCAAAGTCACCCATTTCAAAAGTGGCATTGCTGAAACTTAAAGTAAGTCTCTAAAACCAGAGTACACACCACCATTGCCTTTCTAGTTTTCAGGCATTATCCACCATAAAATGATCAGATTCTATGAAACCATGTGCAAATGTGTATATGTGCATGCACATACACACAGATCCCACATGACAGCATCTCTGTTTTACGAGTAAAATTGACATTAATTTGATCAATCAGCACTGTCCCTGCTGGATTCTCAGTTACTTCCCATTCTAGGTAGCCAGCACCATCTTGTGCCTGCCCTGGCACAAACAGATTATTTCCATCTTGACCCTTCTGGCTCCTTCTTTCCCTCTTCCCAGAAGTCTTGCTCCCTCCTAACTTCAGCTTTCCTCCAGGCCGTGCTGCAGACACAGGTTCACTGAGCAGTGGATGCCAACTTCTCACTCCCTACACTGCTACTGGAAGTGCTCATTTCTTACCTCAAAATGTTTCACAGGGAGCTTCACTGCAACCTGCTTTGTCAAACAAAAGTCAAGCTGGGAAGTTAAATTTGTAGATTTTCTTAAGGAAAATTATTATGTTTAGATATAATACTTTAAAATGTGCCCTTAATAAATTATTATTAACAAACAGCTTAGCCACCATCCAAGAGGAAAACTGTACATGAAATTTTTCAAGGTGTTCTAGGTGGAAACAACTGCAGGTACACAGGCTCTGACACAGGAAAGCCTGGGTGTAACCAGCCTTCTGTGAGTAGTTTATACTGCACATTTTGCTCCTCCATGGACTGGGTCTAAGGTTGGCTTCCCAAGCATACATCCTGGCTATCACACAAGATCTTGTGCTCAGTAGAACCCCACACTTGGTCCTTTGCCATCAACATGTTGAGATTTTTTTTGAAAAATATTTTTTTTATATTTTTGTACAAAGAATCCCTGGTTTCATTTTGTACTGTGCCTGCAAGTTATGTAGCTGGTCTTGGTTGGACCTGTCTTTGGAGTAGAAATGGCTGAGGTTCTCCTTCCATGCTGATCCTTCACTAGCCAATTCTGAAGGCTAGATGCTACATACTTCTCCAACTCCGGTCCTACCACAAACAAGGTAGGACCTTCAGAGAGAGAGCCAGCCCTTTTATTTCTGTCTTCTGCCCATTCCCCAGGAGCAATAAGCTCTCAAGGGCTTCTCCACCCCTCACAGAATCTGGGACATTCATCATGAGCTGAGAGTGCCCCTTTTTTCTTCTGGAGGCTTTTTATTTGTTTGTTTGTTTGTTTGTTTGTTTAAAAGGAATGTATTTTATTTATTTATTTTAGAGAGAGAAAGCGAAAATATGAGTAGAGAGAGGGGCAGAAGGAGAGGCAGAGACTCTCTCGCAGATTCTGTCCTGAACTTGAAGTCTTATGTGGGGCTGGACCTCATGACCCTGAGATCATGACCTAAGCCAAAACCAAGTCTTAACTTAACCGCCTGAGCCACTCAGGCTCCCTCTTCTGGGGATTTTAAATGCTTGTATTTTCATTGTGAGGTAGCATATGTCTCTAGTCTGGTGATGGCTAATGTAGACAGTATGTGAATAAGCAATGATCTCTGACCTTGGAAGTTACCCTTTGGTCAATGATCTTTATTATTTCTCCGTTGCTAAAGGTAATAGGGAAACCAATTGTTTAAGGTGTTCTTGAGCCATGTTTTTACTTTACCTCAGACAATAACCAGGGCTAAATCCCTGCCTTTTGGTCAGCACATTGAAAAACATCAAGATATTCCCTTAACTGCATTTTTATAGGCCATGGTTGTCAGGGGTACAAGTGAACAAACTTACCCCAATCCTCCAAGGACCGCACCCAAGCCTCCCCATGAAAATCTAAATTGCTCTTCCTGTGTCCTTGGAGGTCGAATACAAAATACTTCTTTGAAAAGAAGCTACAGGGTGTAAAGCAGGAGATGGGGAGTACTCCAGCCCTCTGTTCATTTCCTGATTAGCTAGAGGACATTTCTATGGTCACCTAAGCACTCCCAGTAAGGACAAAGCCAGATGCAGCGTTCCCCTTAAAAAGGAAGCCTCCATCAAAATGAGGCATCCTTATCATTTCAAGTGAATATTCAGTGAAGCTCCCTGCAGGTTCAGAACCCTACCCTTAGTATCATCATTCATTCATGAAGTCATTAAGTCAGTCCCTCTTTCACTCACCAATTCATTGACATATGTATTCAACCAACATTTACTAATATTTTATGTCTCAACATGGTGCTGGGCAGAGGGGAGGACATAAGAGAAATGCCAGTCATGCTCCAGCCCTCAAACAGCTCACGGCTTGCTTGGAGGGCCTCCACATACAAGAAATTGTTAAAAACAAAAACAAAACCAAACAAAAAATATTTGTGTTACTGGTTGTAGAAAATCCTGGTAAAATTCTAAGAGAAACATCAGGGAAGATTTTACTGAAGTGCAATTTAGCTTGGATTTGATGGTTTGTACAAGTTTGGGAAAGGTAAAAGAGGGCATATCTAGGAAGTGGAAATAGCAAGATTTGGAAGCAGGAATCTATACCTGACATGTGTGGTCCACTGAGAACTGGCTAGCCTCTCCAGATTGTGTTAATCTACCAAGAAGATATGGAGAACTTTGGAACAAGGCAGAAGCTTTCTAAGTTGACTTTGGAAGTACTAGAGAGTCCCTCTATGTCCTTGAAAAACCATAACAATGCAACAGATCTAGTACTGTATGGTTTTAGGACTACTGCTATTTGTAGGGAGGACTGGCTAAAGGAGGTGAGTCAGGGGGCAGAGATCACCTGGGGAGGAAAGGGCAGACTACGAGGGTGGACATGGAAAGAAGCAATGAAACCTAGCTAAAGACTGAGAAGGGATAGGAAACACTTTTAGGTAATATTAAGGTTTCTATTTTGGGCATTATTGTGGGTTGAAATTTGTCCCTCTCAAATTTATATGTGTTAATGTCCTGTACCTCAGGATTTGACCTTACTTGGAGACAGAGGCTTTACAGAAGGTATCAAGTTAAAATACAGTCATTAGCGTGGGCTCTAATCCAATATGCTTGCAGAAACGTTTGCTAGCAAACTATGAGAGACCCTCAGATGGAAATAAATTCCAACACCTTTATCTCAGTCTTCTGCTCTCCAAAGCTGTGAAAGGATAAAATTTTTCCTATTTTTTTTTAAAGCAGAAAATAAAGAATTCTGTTCTGAAATAATAAGAATTCACAGACTGGCATCAGAGGGGCGCCTGTGTGGTTCAGTGGGTTAAAGCCTCTGCCTTCGGCTCAGGTCATGATCTCAGAGTCCTGGGATCAAGTGCTGCATCAGTCTCTCTGCTCAGCAGGGAGCCTGCTTCTCTCTCTCTCTCTGCCTGCCTCTCTGCTTGTGATCGCTCTCTCTGTCAAATAAATAAATATATAAATAAATAAATACATACATACATACATAAAAAATAAATAAATCTTTTTAAAAAAAGAATTAATAGACAGGCATCAGAGGCTTTTTTTTTTTTTTTTTTTTTGCACTTGTGAAAAAACACCTGTAGAGATGGGGCAAATCTTGCCTGAGAGTCCACATTCAAAGAGGAAGGAACCATGCCCAAAGGGCCCTTATGTTAAATTTTATGGAAAGATCTGGGTGTGTTACTTACATTAGGTACTGTTAGCCAACTCATGTTTCATTTCCATCAAGTAAAACTTACTTGGAAATAAAGAGTCAGATTTGTAAGATCACTGAAAATATATACACAAAGATTTGAGATTGAGGACAACTCTCATTAAAACAAAAATGTTTTGTGATTGGAGTTAACCAAACACAAAAAAGAGGGTGCCTTGCATCTCTCTCGCAATCATTTTGCTCCTTCTAGAGGACGCCTTTGCCATTCAAAAGTGAGAGGGAAACTTTGAGGTTTCACCCACATTAGTTGATTTATCTTCCTGTCAACTCTGGCCCCTAACTGGTGGGAAAGAGTGACTGAATATGGTCTGTGGGGTGAAACTCAGGTGGAATTTTCAGCTTAAATGCCCCTTCATTGTGAAGCCTTTCTGGATCTCCCCAAGTTGTTTGTCACTCATTCATGGTTGTTGATGGATTATGGCACAAAACATAAGTTATGCATATCTGTCTTTACCTTAAACCATGAACCCCTGAGTATATTTCTTTCCTTATTTATTTTTGTCTTCTTGCACTTAGGCATGGTGCCTGGCACATAGTAAGGGTTCAGTAAATAGATGTTTGCAGACTTAGTAAATCAATGACATGCTACCTAATTCATTCTCTCCTTTCTACCACAGACAAATAAAATAATGACAATTTCAAGATTAATATACTGCAGTTCACTGGATTTGTTTATGATCTGTAAGAATGAAAACATTGGGGAACTTTAAATTTGGCAATAGAGATAGTGTAAAATAGTTAAGGTATTTTGTTTCGTTGAAGAAACAAAGTATTAACAAGAAAAATAATCTAACTTATATGGTAAAATATATGCATTTTTGTCCCAGATAAGCACAAGACCCAGTGGGAAGAAAACATAGGGTAGTAAAATTCTGATGCGTAACACGTCATTTACTCATAAAGACCAGGAGAGGCCTAGGGCAGCCAAGGGCAATGGGAAGTTAGGCAAAGGGAAGTTAGATCAGTTTAGTAGATCTCATTGAGAGGGATAAATCTCAGGCCCTCCAAAGGGAGTCACAAATAATGCAATATATTGTGCATGGGAAGAAGAGACAGTGGGATTTCAGAGACTATTCGGTCCTGTCCTGTCACTAATGAGAATGCTTTGAGAAGAATGTGATTGATGCAGAATCACACAGCTACAAGACCCAGAGCTCTCATGTTAGATTCATGCCTTCAGATTCAGGAGATTAAAAGTGGGAACTCTAAACTTTGAGGCAAAAATCAAAGATTCTATTTAAAGTTTGTTTGCAAACACGAGCCCATGACCTCACAGATTCCCTGGAGAATTCCACATTCAAAGAAGAAAGAATACCTATGCTCCTGAAGCTGTTTCGAAAAATAGAAACAGAAAGAACAATTCCAGATTCTTTCTATGAAGCCAGGATCACCCTGATTCCCAAACGAGGCAAAGACCTCATCAAAAAGGAGAATTTCAGTCCAATATCCCTGATGATTGTGGATGCCAAGATTTTCAACAAGATCCTAGCTAATAGGATCCAACAGCACATTAAGGATTTTTCACCAAGACCAGGAGTGATATATCCCTGGGATGTAAGTGTGGTTCAACATTCACAAATCAATCAATGTGTTAGGCCAAATGGAACGCACACCTGGTTTCACGAAGCTAGAAGCGTCTTCAGGGGTGTGTATGGAAGCATAGCCGTGAGCCCGACTCTTAGGACACAAGACGGGAGAAAAAAAACGAATTTCTACTAACACCGTCTCTCCTGAAGGTGGAAGCGTGTTCCAAAGAGTGGGTGAAAGGCCCCAGAGACAGCCACGTACTTAGCCGGGAGCAACGAGTCTGTGCAGCGTGCGCCTTCCCACTCAAACCTTGTTCCGTGAAGGCAGCAGCGTCTCCCAACACACGTGTGCAGGCCATATACCTAACGGGAAGAGGCAACGCTATGGAGAAGCCGTCCTCCAACGAACGGGTTCTTGCCAGAAGCTGGAAGTACTTCCGCACCGTGTAGGAAGCACGTAAGAAAAGCGAAAGAGTCTTCCCTCCGTGGACGCCCCCAGTGGGTAGAGAGGGCTGACTCTAACGAAGAGAAGCGTTTCTAAGGGGTATGCCTGGAAGCGCTAGGGACGTAACTCTTAAGAAACGACACGAGAGCGGAACTGACAGTCGCCCAACATCCTCTCTCCTGAAGGTAGACGAATGCCCAAGAAGAGAGTGTGTGCGGGTGTATCCGTCAAAGTACACGGAGAGGGACGCCTGGGGGGCTCAGTCTGATAAGCATCTGCCTTTGGCTCAGGTCATGATCCCAGGGTCCTGGGATCGAGTCCCACCTCAGGCTCCTTGCTCAACGGGGAGCCTGCTTCTCCCTCTGCCTGCTGCTCCCCCTACTTGTGCCTTCTCTCTCTCTCTCTCAGACAAATAAATAGAATCTTTAAAAAGAAAAAGTACCCAGAGAGGGCCACGTACTTACGTCGTAGAGAGGAGTCAGGGATGGATCGCTTCTTCCCACTAAAATCGGGTTTAGGAAGGGTGAAATGGGGGAAATCGGAGGGGGAGATGAACCATGAGAGACAGTGGACTTTGAGCAAAAACCTGAAGGTTTTGGAGGGCAGGGGTTGGGGGGGTTGGGCGAACCCGGTGGTATGGTACTGAAGAGGGCACGTATTGCACGGAG
>CM052886.1:106422299-106443378 GCA_028534135.1 Potos flavus
TCTTTTAATCCTTGTCGGTCTTGGAAGCTCTTTATCTCTCCATCCATTTTGAATGTGAGCCTTGCTGGATAAAGTATTCTTGGGTGCATGTTCTTCTCATTGAGTGCCCTGAATATGTCTTGCCAGCCCTTTCTGGCTTGCCAGGTTTCTGTGGACAGGTCTGATGTTATTCTGATGGGTCTTCCTCTGTATGTAAGGGATCTCTTCCCCCTAGCTGCCCTCAGGACCTCTTGTCTAAAAGTATAATTTGCAAATTTTACAAGTATGTGTTTAGCTGTTTTTCTTGACTCGTGATCTTGGTGGGTGTCCTTTCTGCCTCTAGTACACGAACACTTGCTCCATTCCCCAGGTTGGGGAAACTTTCATTCATAATTTCATCAGCTATATCTTCTAGTCTTCTGTCTTTCTCTAACCCTTCAGGGATTCCAATAATTCTGACATTGGTACATTTCATGGCATCATTTATTTCCCTAAGTCTGTGCTCACGATTCCTTAGCAGTTTGTTCCAACCCTCCTCCTGATCTTTTCTCTCAACCATCTTATCCTCTAGATCGCTAACTCTATCCTCTGTCTCCATAAATCTAGCTGTTAGACTATTTAGATTAGATTGGATCTCACTGATAGCATTTTTTACATCTTCCATACTGGTTCTCAGTTCTGTCCTTAGAGATTCTATGTTGTCATTAATGTTTTTCTCCATCCTGGCCATTGCCTGGATAATTGTTACCCTGAATTCCCTTTCTGACATACTGTTTATGTACATGACCAATAGTTCTAAGGGAGAGGGCACAGTCTCTGGGTTTTTCCTTTGTTGTGTGTTCCTCCTCCTAGTCATTTTGATGAGAGGTGGATGAGAGGATGTATAGCTGAATATATCACCCACGATCCAGGCACAGTACTCCGTGGAAGGTTTTGGAGCAATTGGAATTCACCACCACACAGAAAGAATAAAGATAAGAAGAGAGAGACAGAGAAAGAGAAAAAAAGAGATCCCAGCCAGAATGGACCCCAAAATAAGATTTATAAGGTATATAAACAAACACGAACAAACATAAAGACCGACAAAATATATGGCAAGAAATAAAAGAACCTAGTCAGAATAAACTTCAAGAATAAAGTCTATATAATACCAGAACAAAATAGATACATAGAAACACTGACAGATGAATAAGATGGGAGGGTGGTTATAAGTCTTCCATATGTTGTATTAGGCCTCTAGCTGTAATGCTAAGTAGTTAAAAAAAAAATTTTTTTTTTAAACCAAACCCAAGAAACAGAATGAGTGAAAAAAAAATAGAAAAGAAAGAAAGAAAGAAAAACTTGTATCTATGAAATATACAGGTTTTGGGGTATTATTTGGAGCTTAATATATTGATTTCCCCTACTGTAGGGGTTTTATATTTTTATGGGGGCCCTGTGGTTATTGTCTTCTTGTTTTGGGGTTGTCTTCTAGGGGAGGGGCCTGCCGCACTGTTTTCCAGTCAATCTTGCTTGGGTTGAGTTGCCCTGCACCCCAATTGAGGGGCTGGGCTCTGTGGAAAACAGTTTTTTAGGCTTCTGCTCTCTGGAGGTTTTAGCTCTTTTGCAGTTTTTTCGCCTTTTCAGAGTCCCAGCAAGGAGTCTGTCTGTACCCAGACCTCCGTGTCCCAGAGAGGCCTCAGTCTGCTCCCCTCTGCAAGCTCTTCTCACACCGCAGCCCGCCACAGGCGGTGCACACCCCCAGCCACCACCCCAGTGGCCCCAGGAGGCCCTCAGTAGCCTCTGCACCCTCGTGCAACAAAAGCTTCGAGGTCTAGGAAACTGGTTTCTGGTGGCTGCCTTCACCGCGACTGCTGTCCAGGCTCCTGGTCTGCGCAGGTGCACTCAGATTCCTGCCCCAAGCAGCCGCGTTCTCTCAGGCGGCGGCGCTGCCAGCTGGGAGTGCCTAGACCCTGCCTCAGGCAGCGGATGTCCCGCGGTCCTAGGGACCGCAGGCTATGGCTCGCAGCAGGTCTCTCAGGGGCTTGGGGGAGTGCTTCCAGCCCATGCAGTGATGCACACAGAGAAAAGCTGCAGGCTCCTGAACCAGGCCAGGCTCTCTAAGGCGCTTACAGGATGTGCCCCGCCCTCTAAATGGTGCAAGGGGTGGAAAGCTGCAGGTTCATGAACCACAGACTGGATCCCCCGCCAGTGTCTCTTTGATGCAGTTGGTGCCCTTCCTGGGGACATGGGCTTAGGCCCGTGCCCGTGACCACCCACTTCCACTGGTTGCTCCTTAAGTTCTTTTGCTCTTTTTAAGTGTTTTTAACCGGGCTCTAAGTTAATACTGGTCCCCAACCACAGGGCACTTTCCTTTGGGATATCACTGTCCTTGAGTCGCTTCTGGTGGCTCCCTCCTCCTTTTGTTTATTCTCAGATATCTTCGTGTGTTCCCACTCTGCTTTACCTCTCCACTGCTGCCTTCTGCTCCTGTAGAGATCCAGAAGTGAAAAATCTTACTTCTCAGGCTGATCTCATGGTGTTCAGCGTTTTCTGGTAGATATCCAGCTCACTTTAGGGGACCGGTTGTAACAGCGTCTCCTACTTCTCCGCCATCTTGCCCCTCCAGCCTCTTTTCAAATCTTTATTAATTCCCATCTTCTGCTGGCTTTCAGCTTTATTTGTTGTTCTTTTTCTAGATCCTTTAGGTGTAAGTTTAGGTTGTTTATTTGAGATTTTTCTTGCTTCCTAAGGTAGTCTTGTATTGTGATATACTTCCCTCTTAGGACTGCTTTTGCTTCATCCCAAAGATTTAGGTCATGTTTTAATTTTCATTTGTTTCCACTTATTTTTTTTAATTATTCTTTATTTTCCTGGTTAGCCCATTCATTCTTTTTTTTTTCCCCCAAATGCTTTTATTTTTTCAGTGTTACAAGATTCATTGTTTATGTACCACACCCAGTGCTCCATGCAATATGTGCCCTCCTCAATACCCACCACCAGGCTCGCCCATCCCCCCAAAACCCTCAGTCCGTTGCTCTGAGTTCACAGTCTCTCATGGTTCTTCGCCCCTCCGATTTCCTTTAGTAGGATATTCATTAACCTCCACGTATTTGTGGTATTTCCAAACTTTCTCTTGTGGTTGACTTCAAGTTTCATAGCATTGTGGTCTGAAAAATATGCACGGTATGATTTCAATATTTTTCTACTTGTTGAGGCCTGATTTGTGACCTAGTATGTGATCTATTCTGGAGAAAGTCCCACGTGCACTTGAAAAGAATGAGTATTCTGCTGCTTTAGGATGAAATGTTGTGAACATATCTGTTAAGGCTATTTGGTCCAGTGTGTTATTCAAAGCCATTGTTTCCCTGTTGATTTTCTGCTTAGATGATCTGTCCATTGATATAAGTGGGGTGCTCAAGTCCCCTACTATTATTGTATTATTTTAAGTGAGTTCCTTTATGTTTGTTATTCATTGTTTTTTATATATGGGTGCATATATATTTGGGGACATAAATATTTATAACTGTTAGATGTTCTTGTTGGATTGTTCCCTTTATTATGATACAGTGCCCTTCTTCGTCTTTTGATACAGTCTTTGACTTAAAATCTAGTTTGTCTGATACAAGTATTGCTACTCTGGCTTTCTTTCGATGTCCATTTGCATGAAAAATCTTTATCTCCTCACTTTCAATCTGCAGGTATCTTTTGGTTTAAAATGAGTCTCTTCTAGGCAGCATATATATGGGTCTTGGTTTTTTGTTTTTTTTTTTAATTCATTTTGGCATCCTATATCTTTTGCTTGGAGCATTTAGTCCATTTACATTCAGAGTAATTTTTTAAAATTTTTATTTCATTTTTTCAGTGTTCTAAGATTCATTGTTTATGCACCACATTCAGAGTAATTTTGATAGATATGTAGTTAGTGCCATTTTATTACTTGTTTTGTCATTGTTTCTGGATATTTTCTCTGTTCTTTTCTAGTTTTTTTCACTTTTGGTCTTCCCTTTCCACTCAAGGTGTCCCCTTTAATGTTACTTGCAAGGCTGGTTTAGTGGTCACAAACTTCTTTATTTTTTTGTTTATCTGGGAAAGTCTTTTTCTCTTCTTCAATTCTGAATGATAGCCTTGCTGTATAGAGTATTGTTGGCTGCAGATTTTTCCCATTCAGCATATTGGGTATATCATGTATATATCTGGCTTGCCAAGTTTCTGTGGAGATAATTGCAGCTAGCCTTATGAGTCTTCCCTTGTAATTTGGGGACCTCTTTTTTCTTCCTGCATTTGTGATTTTTTTTCTTTATCACTACTATTTTTTTAAAGATTACTTATTTATATATCTGAGAGGAAGAGAGAGGATTAGTGCACAAACTGAGCAGAGGGGCAGAGAGACAAAGAGACTCTCTGTTGAGCAGTAAGCCAGATATCGGGCTCAGTCCCAGGATCCTGAGATCATGACCTGAGCCAAAGGCAGATGCTTAACCCACTGATCCACCCAGGCACTACTCTTTATCACTGTTTTTTTGCAAATTTAACTACAGTCTTGCGTTTGGCCTGCTTTTGTTGATTTTAATGGGAGGTCTCTGTGTATTGTGGATTTGGATGTTTGTTTCCTTCTCCAGATTAGGGAAGTTTTCAGCTATAATTTCCTGAAATAAAACGTCTGCCCCCCCCCCTTTTCCCTCTTCTTCATCTGGGGCCTATGATATGACTGTTCTTAAGTTTGATGGAGTCACTGAGTTTTCCCTAAGTCTACTTTCATGATCCAAGATTTTTCTTTGTCTAATTTGTTCAGCTTCATTATTTTCCATAATTCTATCTTCTATATCACATATTCATTCCTCTGCTTTTTCTTTCTTTCTCTTTCTTTCTTTCTTTCTTTCTTTCTTTCTTTCTTTCTTTCTTTCTTTCTTTTTTATCATTACATCCAGTTGGTTTCAAATATCAGTTATTACATTTTTCATTTTGGCCAGATTGGGTATATTTTTTTCCTTTTGATGTTTTTCTCAAGCCCAGTGAGTATCCTTATGACTGTTGCTTTAAATTCTGAACAAGGCATATTACTTATATCTGTTTTAAATAGATCCCTGGCCATGACCTTTTCTTATTCTTTCTTTTGGGAATAAATTCCTCCATCTTGGCATTTTATCTAGGTCTCTGTCTTCCTATGTGTGTTAGGAAATCCTTTTATGTTTCCCACTCTGAGAGTGATGACTTTACGAAGAAAAGGTCATATAATGTCCAGGGATTCGTGCTTCAGGTACTGTCACTGGTGTGTGCTGCTGTATTTTGGCTGCTCTATCCCTTAGGTCATTTGTCTGCAGAGTTTCTTCTTGCCTGGCGTGGGGAGTGTTTTGACATTGGCCAGAGTGTGGCAAGCTTTAACTGGGTGTACTCTGGGCTTTTTAAAGGGGCCTGATGCTACTTCCAGTACAACTTATACTTTGCAGTACTCTGTGGTCAGTAGACCTAGGGAAGGGATTGTACTGGTCTTCTGGGGAGGGGCCCACTGTGGTCCTAAGGCCCATTTACCCAAGAAAAGCAGTCCCAGCAGGGTGCAGGAGGATGAGACTTGGTATAAACAAGTTAGGCAGTCAGTGTTGGTTCCATGCTGTTTACTGAAGTTGGTTTATGCTGGAGGGCCAGGGGAGGGAAATGGTGCTGACCAGCCCCTTTGTCCCTGGAGAGGGACAAAGACTGTGCTTGTAGCTCTCAGGGAAGCACTGTCAGAGGACTGAATAATTTCCCCTCATGCATCACAGCCATTTTTCAGATTGCTGACTTCACACTGTCTCTGGGTCATCTGCTTGCCCGGAGCAGCACAGGGCAGCTTGAGCACCCTAGGCAAGCCCACTGGCTTTTAAAATTCCAAACTTCAGGGACCTTGTGTTGTGGGGACCTGTGCTGGTCCTCTAAGAAAGGGTCTTATCATGCTGGGACTGATGCAAGTTTGGCCCAGAAGGGCAGTTGTGCCAGAGTGCCGGGGTGTGGTATTTGGAGCAAGCCAGCTAACGAATTATTGTCCTGGTCAGCTCACCTCAGCATGTGTTTCTGCACCTATGCTGAGGGGCAGGAGGGAAATGCCAGTCTTTTTGTGCCCAGAGTGGCAATGTCATTTTTCACATATGCACTCCAAAAAGAATTAAAAGTCTCTCCCTGTGCCACTTAGGTGATCCTCAGATCATTCAGTCTGCCCCAGGGTTGTTTGCCTGCCTCCACTCCAGGAATAGGGTTGTGTCCTCAGATGTCTATGACAGACAAGCCTGACAATCTCTCAAACTTCAGTGTGTAAGCCTTGTTGGCTACAAAAATTCATGAAATTCAGCCCCTCTCATTTTCCCAGCCAATGGCTTTGGGGAAGTATTTTCCTTGTGTGTATCCCTGTACACTCTACTCTCTCTCATCCTTCTTCACAACTAGGACTCCCTCCCCTCCATAGCACCCACAATCCATTTCTCCCTCAAACCGTATCTCCCACTTCCTACTTTCTTTGAACCGGGTTCTTCTCTCCCTGTAGTTGTGCAGTTTGTTCTGTCTGTTCTTACGTCAATTTCTTGAGTATTCAGAATAATTTGAGAGTTATCTAGTTGTGTTTGAGGGACCAGGCAAGCCTAAGGTCCTCCTACTATGCTGACATCTTAGCTCCCCCTTCTTTTAGTTTATTTTTAAAACCAAATGTGTGGTCCACTTGGGGAGACTTTTCCTAAAATTTCACTTTCAGTTAATCATACTCATTTGTGCATTCATTAAAAAAGCATGTACTAAGAACTCATTTGGGGTAGAGCCTCCAACAGTGGGAGATGAGTATGCAGCATTGATTATAGGCATATGTCAGAGCTAGAGACCAGGATGCCATTTCCAAACATGTGATTCCCCCATCCCATTCTTATGGTGGAAGAACAAGAGGCCATAATTGTATAACATAACTTCCCAAGCTCCACTCCAATTTAGACACAGTAGATTGGATTTGAGGAGGAAAATGGCTGACACAAAATTGGCCAATCACAATTCTTTTCTAGGAATTTAGAATTGAGACAGAGAGAGGAAGAGTTTGTTTCCTTCATATAAAACAGTGTGGCTGTCAAAGCTATTTTCTGCCAAGTAGCAGCTACTGTAAAAATAAAGAATGGAGCAGGCTGATAAGGAGAATTAGAGATAATGGAGATAACCCCCTAGGTTTATTGTTATTGTATTTCATCTTTTACTGAGTCCCCAAATTACCCCTGCTTATGACTTTCATGAAATACTCCTTATTCCTCTGTTCTTATAATAAATATCGCCTTTAGCTTAAGTTAGCTCCACTGTGCTTCTGTTGCTTACAATTAAGTCTTAACATGGTATCCTTGCCCATAAGCAGATCTCAACTTCATAAGACAAACTGAAAAATACATTATACAATACTTGATGGTGTTGCAGGACTCTGAATCCTTGGGCTAGGAACTGTAGAGACAGCACAAGCAAGGGAAGGGGCAGAGGGAGAGAGAGAAGTAGACTCCCCACGGAGCAGGGAGCTCAATGCAGGGCTTGATTCTTTGACCCTGAGATCATGACCTGAGCCGAAGGCAGTGTTTAACCAAATGAACCACCCAGGCACCCCCAGGAACTGTTTTTATTTTATTCATCCCTGTATCCCTGGCACATTGCAGCAGCTCAATGGAATGTATGTTGATTCTAAAACTATATAAGTGAAGGAAGAACACTGGGCCCTTGAGCATGTTAACCACTCTTACTCCAGTTTACTCATTTGAAGGGGCCCTTAGAAATTATTTGTTTTAAGTGTTTATTGCACAGAAGAGGAAGCTAAGGCCCAGAAAGGTACAAACTGTTTGCCCAAATTCACACAGCCAGTTAGCAGCAGAACTGAAAATACAACAAATGTCTCCAAGCTCTGAAGCCAATATTCTTTTCATTGCCTTATGATACTCCCTTCCTGCTGAACAGCTTCCATTGACCTCAATGGATAATACACCTAAAAGCCCCCAAAGTCAGCCTCCCCTCTTTAAAACTTCCTCAGTGTGGGTTCATAACTCACCATACGGAAAACTCTCGAAAAGGAAATTCCTGGTGTTGATCATCATTGGGCTCGCCTAGCCACAGATGCTGTTCAACAAAGAGGGGAGGAGCCACCCAAAGCTGTTGTGTCATGAAAAGACCCAACATGAAGTAACTAAGACAACCCACAGAAGTACTTCTTGGTTTTGCTGTCCACCGAAATGGGATTTTTCTCTGCCCTTGCCAGTCATAAGAATAAATGAAGAATTGGTTACCCCAAAACTGATGGACAAAAACATTCTCTGAAATACAATGATTGTGAAAGGCATATGTTTGTGATTGTGAATGGCACCTGGAAAGGAGTTAAAACAGACCTGCTAACCAAGATACACAAAGAAAAAAATCTATATTAAAAAGGACGGTAAGGGAATGATAAATCCAGGATTTAGGATGGTGGTTACCATCCTAAATGTTGGGGGGGGGGGGAAGAGCAGAGATATAAGATGGGAGAGAACCAGAATGCTAGAATTATATTATTATTAAAGTACTGACTTTTGTATTGGCAGTGATTGGTGGGTGTTTTTTACATTATTAAAAATAAGTAAATGAGCAAATTAATAAAAGAGGGACCAAGGTGAGAGTGTCTCATAAACTAAGAATTACGAATAATCTAATTCTGTGCAACTAAGTTCTATAGACAAGAAAAAGGAGTAAAAGAGTAATTATGGTGTCAGAGAAATGTCTTTATTATTTCTCTCAAACCAGAAAATATATATTACATGACATTATAAATATTTTTGAGCTTTGTTATTCTTTTACTTATTGTGACAATTACTTTATTTTTGTCAGATAGAAAAATAAAAATTAATTTGTTTAATATCTGAGCTAAGCTATGCATGCTGATAAGTTAGATTCAGCCTTACTTTAAAGAATACTTTATTAGAAGCAATAGTGCCTGACCTAGTACTACAAGACATTCTGTGATATACATGGGTTTCCTGTGGATGGCTTACAGTATTAGACTGACATGCTAAAACTTGCTTTAGTTTCAGTTATGAAATAATTGAGAACACACTCTTTCAGGTCCTGTAATGTTTTTAAATGAACAAGAACATATATTTCTTAGACTCTGTGAAACAGGATTCAAGAAGCAAACAAAACTAAGAAGGAAAACAGGAACCAACTGATTAAGAAAGTTGCGGATGAGTTTTGAATAGCAACAAGCTGCTTTGTTAGCACCTTACATTTTAGTGTTAATTGATTGCTGGCCATTTGATGAAGCTATGTTTTATAACATAGAGATATAGATTTTATAACCTAGAGATCACTGCTTTGTTAAAAACAGTAACATAAATAAATCTAATAAAACATTAACATTTGTGGACTTCTGGTTAAGGAAATATGGGAATCCTCTGTGCTATTTATGCAAGTCTGAAATTATTCCAAAATAACAAATTTATAAGTAAATAAACAAGGCAAAAATTTAATATAGGATTTCGAATGCAAAAGGAGCAAGACTGGCAATTAATTTGAAAGGCTCATTCAAAGACTTAGACATCAGTGATCAAGCATTATTTTCATAGAGATAAAAGAACACAGCTTTTAAGAGAATGTAAGAAACTTATAGAATTGAGATTAAATGATTAACCCAAGGTTGCATACAGTTAACTGAGAAACCACAAGCCAGAGTCCAGGTCGTAGAGAGACTTGCAGTAGTGAGGAGCATTTACAATGAATTCATATAGAGTGAAATCCTTCAATGAGCAATTATTAGGCAATTTCTGTGCAATCAAATCCCCTATACTGAATAAAGATAAGAAATGTTATTCTTTTGGTTCACCTTCCCCTCCGATGAACAAAGAAAGACTGTGGACTCTGAGAAACAAACTGAGGCTTTTGGAGGGGAGGGGGTGGGAGGTTGGCTGAGCCTGGTGGTGGGTATTGAGGAAGGCATGTATTGCATGGAGTACTGGGTGTGGTACATGAACAATGAATCTTGGAACACTGAAAAAATAAAATAAAATTAATTTTATTTTATTTTTTTATTTTTTTTAAGATTTTGTTTACTTATTTGACAGAGAGAGACACAGTGAGAGAGGGAACACAAGCAGGAGGAGTGGGAGAGGGAGAAGCAGGCTTCCCACTGAGCAGGGAGCCCGATATGGGGCTCGATCCCAGGACCCTGAGATCACGACCCAAGCCGAAGGCAGAGGCTTTAACCCACTGAGCCACCCAGGTGCCCCAAATTAAATTAATTTTAAAAAGATACTTTGAAAAAGAGAGATAAAAAAGAAATGTTATTCTTTAAGTGGTCTAGTTTCTGGTAAATAAAATTTCACAGTTCAGGGATGGGTAAGGTATAGTTGAAGTGAATGGCCTGCAGCAAAGCTTGTTAAGCCCATCAGAAGAAATGTCCTGATGATGGACACTGGAAAACTCAAATCCTGAGATATGACAATACAGGGTAAATGCTAACTTTGTTAAAATAGATTTTGTCACTGCAGTTTTAACACAAGTTTAATGTGTGTTTTTTTTTCTTTCAATATTTTATTTAAATTCAAGTTAGTTAACATATAGTATAGTATTAATTTCAGGGGTAGAATTAAGTGTTTGTCACTTGCATATAACATGCAGTGCTCATTACATCAAGTGCCCTCCTCAATGCCCATTACCCATTTACCCCATTACCCCATTCACCTTCCCTCCGGCAACCTGCAGTTTGTTCCCTGTAGTTAAGATCTCTTATGGTTTGCCTCTCTATTTGTATCTTATTTTACTGCCCCCTCCCCCTATGTTCCTCAATTCCATATATGAGTGAAATCATATGGTATTTGTCTTTCTCTGACTGACTTATTTTGCTTAACATAATACACTCTAGTTCCATCCACATTGCTGCAAATGGCAAGATTTCATTCTTTGTGATGGCTTATTCCACTGTATATATATTCCATTGTATATTCCATTGTGTGTATACATATTTATAAAAACAACGGAATATACATATATATGTATATATGTGTGTGTGCGCATGTGTGTGCGTGTGTGTGTATACATCACGTTTCTTTATCTATTCATCAGTGCATGGTCATTTGTGCCCTTTCCATATTCTGGCTATTGTGGACTTTGCTGCCATAAACCTTTTGGTACATGTGCCCTTCAAATCACTAATTTTGTATCCCTTGGACAAATACCTAGTTGTGAAATTGTTGGATCATAGGGTAGTTCTATTTTTAACATGTTAAGGAAACTCTGGACCATTTTCCAGAGTGACTGCACCAGTTTACATTCCCATCAACAGTGTAAGAGGTTCTCCTTTCTCCACATCCTTACCAACATCTGTTGTTCCCTGAGTTGTGAATTTTAGCCATTATGACCAGTGTGAGATGTCACCTCGTGTGGTTTCGATTTGTATTTACCTGATGATGAGTGATGTTGAGTGTTTCTTCATATGTCTATTGACCATTTGTATGTCTCTGGAGAAATGTCTGTGCATGTCTTCTGCCCATTTTCATAACTGGATTTTTAATTTTTTGGGTGTTGAGTTTGATAAGTTCTCCATATGTTTTGGATAAAAGTCTCTTATCTGTCATTTGCAAATATCTTCTTCCATTCAGTTGGTTGCCTTTCAGCTTTGTTAATTGTTTCCTTTCTTGTGCAAAAGTTTTTATGTTGCTGAAGTCCCGATAGTTCATTTCTATGTGTGTTTCCCTTGCCTTTGGAGACATGTCTAGTAAGAAGTTCCTGTGGCCAAGGTCAGAGAGGTTGCTACCTGTATTCTCCTCCAGGATTTTGATGGTTTCCTGTCTCACATGCAGGTCTTTTGCTTACTTTGAATTTAGTTTTGTGTAGGATGTAAGAAACTGGTCCAGTTTCATTCTTCTGCATGTGACCGTCCAGTTTTCCCAACCCATTTGTTGAAGAGATTGTCTTTTTTTCCACTGGATATTTTTTCTTGCTTTGTCAAAGATTAGTTGACCATAGAGCTTTTGACCATAGTCCCTTTCTGGGTTCTCCCTATTCTGTTCCGTTGATCTATGTGTCTGCTTTTGTTCTAGTACCATACTATTTTGATGATTATGGTACAGCTTAAAGTCTGGAATTGTGATGCCTCCAGCTTTGGTTTTCTTTTTCCCATTACTTTGGCATTTTGGGGTCTTTTCTTGTTCCAAACAAATTTTAGAATTGTTTATTCTAGCTATGGGAAAAATGCTGGTGGTATTTTGTTAAGGATTGCATTGAATGTGTAGTTGCTTCAGGTAGTATAGACAGTCTAAAAATATTTTTCTTCCAACCCATGAGCATAGAATATCCTTCCATTTCTTTATGTCTTCCTCAGTTTCTTTCAGAAGTATTCTATGGGTTTCCATGCAACAGTAAATGGAATCAATTCCTTGATTTCTCTGTCTGCTGCATTATTATTGGTGTATAGAAATGCAGCAGACTTCTGTGCATTGATTCTTTTTATCCTACAACATTGCTGAATTCATGTATCAGTTCTAGCAATTTTTGGTGGAGTATTTTGGGTTTTCTGTTTTTCTTTTTTGGGGGATTTCTACATAGAATATCATGTTGTCTGTGAATAGTGAAAGTTTGACTTTTTCCTCACTTATTTGGACTCATTTTATTTCTTTTGGTTGTCTGATTGCTGAGACTCGGACTTCCAGTAATATGTTGAGTAACAGTGGTGACAGTGGACATCCCTGTTGTGTTCCTTACCTTAAGAGAAAGCTCTCAGTTTTTCCCCATTGGGGATATCAACTGTGGGTCATCTGTATAGGGCTTTATGATGTTGCAGTATGTCCCTTCTATCCCTACTTTCTTCCAGGTTTTTATCAAGAAAGAATACTGTATTTTGTCAAGTGCTTTTGAGAGGATCATATGGTTCTTATCCTTTCTGTTATTAATGTTGTGTCTCACATTAATCAATTTACAAATACTAACCACCCCTGCAGCCCAGGAATAAGTTCCACTTGGTTTTGGTGAATAATACTTTTAATGTATTATTGAATTAGATTACTTAGTACCTTGTTGAGAATTTTTGCATCCATGTTCATCAGGGATTACAGCATGTAATTCTCCTTTTTCGTGGGTTCTTTGTCTGACTTTGGAATCAAGGTAATGCTGGTCTCATAGAATGAATATGGAAGTTTTCCTTTCATTTCTATTTTTTGGAACAGTTTCAGAAGAATAGCTAGTAATTTTTCTTAGAATGTTTGGTAAGATTCTTCTGGGAAGCCATCCAACCCCTGGACTCTTGTTTGTTGGGACATTTTTGTTTACCGATTCAGTGTCTTTGCTAGTTATGGGTCTGTTCAGATTTTATACTTTTTCCTGTTTCAGTTTTGGTACTTTATATGTTTCTAGTAATTTATCCATTTCTTCCACATTGCCTAATTTGTTGGCATGCAAATGCTCATAGTAATATCTGATAATTGCTTGCATTCTGGTGGTATTGGTTGTTATCTCTTCTCTTTTACCCATGATTTTATTTACTTGGGTTCTTTTTCTTCTCTTTTTGATAGGTCCGGCTAGGATTTATCAATTATGTTAATTCTTCCAAGGAACCATTTCTTAGTTTCATTGATCTGTTCTACTGGTTTTTGTTTTTTGTTTTTTCTGTATTATTTCTTTCTGCTCTAATCTTTATTATTTCCCTTCTTTTGCTGGCTTTAGGCTTTATTTGTGGTTCTTTTTCCAGGTCCTTTAGGTATAATGTGAGATTGTGTGTTTGAGACTTTTCTTTCTTGAGGTAATCCTGTATTGCTATATACTTCCCTCTTAAGACCACCTTTGCTGCATCCCAAAAGTTTTGGACTGTCATGTTTTCGTTTTCATTTGCTTCCGTGTATTTTTTTAAATTCTTCTTTAATTTCCTGATTAACCCATTCATTCTTTAGTACAATGTTCTTTAACCTCCCTGTATTTGTGGTATTTCCAATTTTTTTCTTGTGGTTGACTTCCAGTTTCATAACATCGTGGTCTCAAAAATATGCATGCTATGATCCCAGTTTTT
The DNA here is from genome assembly GCA_028534135.1 of Potos flavus. NCBI lineage: Eukaryota > Metazoa > Chordata > Mammalia > Carnivora > Procyonidae > Potos > Potos flavus. The sequence continues at coordinate 106,436,263 of CM052886.1, forward strand.
TATACTGGTTGAGGCCTGAGTTGTGACCCAGTTTGTGATCTACTCTGGAGAATGTTGCATGTACACTCAAAATAATGTGTTGCTTTGGGATGAAATGCTCTGAATATATCTGATAAGTCTGTCTGGTCCAGTGTGCCATTCAAAGCCCTTGTTTCCTTGATGATCTTCTGCTTAGATGATCTGTCCACTGCTGTGAGTGGGGTGTTTAAGTCCTCCACTATTATTGTACTATTATCAATAAGTTTAAGTTTGTTATTAATTAATTAATTTATTTATTTGGCTTCTTCCAAGTTAGGGGCATAAATATTTATAATTGTTAGAGATTCTTGTTGAATAGACAGACCCCTTTATTATGATATAGTATTCTTCTTCATCTCTTAGTATAGTCTTTGTTTTAAAATCTAGTTCTTCTGATATAAGTATGGCTACTCTAGCTTTCTTTTGATGCATGATATGCATGATAAATGGTTTTCCATCCTCTCATTTTCAATCTGGAAGTGTCTTGGGTCTAAAATGAGTCTCTTGTAATTAGTATTTTGATGTGTCTTCTTTTTTATACATTCTGGTACCCTATGTCTTTTGATTGGAGTGTCTAGTCCATTACATTCAGAATAATTATTGATAAATATGAAATTTGTGCCATTATATTGCCTGTAAAGTCACTGTTCCTGTAGATTGTCTCTGTTCCTTTCTATTCGTTGTTGCTTTTGGTCTCTCTTTCCCTCTCAAAGTGCCCCTTTAATATTTTAATAAAACAGCAGAGCTGTTTTAGTTTTCACGAGCTCCTTTAGTTTTTGCTTGTCTTATAAACGCTTTAGCTCTCCTTCTATTCTGAATGACAGCCTTGCTGGATAAAGTATTCTTGGCTGCATGTTTTTCCCATTTAGAACACTGAATATTTTCTTCCACTCCTTTCTGGCCTGCCAAGTGTCAGTGAGCAGGTCTGCCACCAACCTTATGTGTCTACCCTTGTAGGTTAAGGACGTTTCTTCCCTAGCTGCTTTCAGAATTCTCTATCTTTGTATTTTGCAACTTTCACTATGATATGTTATGGTGTTGACCTGTTTTTGTTGATTTTGAGGGGAGTTCTCTGTGCCTTTTGGATTTGAATGCCTGTTTCCTTCCCCAGATCAGGAAAGTTCTCAGCTATAATTTGTTCAAATAAATCTTCTGCCCCTTTTCCCGTTCTCTTTCTGGGACTTCTTTGAGACAAATATTACTGTGTTTTATGGAATCATTGAGTTCCCTAAGTCTACCTTCATGATCTAGTAGTTTTATTTCCCTTATCTTTTCAGCTTCATTGTTTTCCATAATTTTATCTTCTAAATCACATATTCCTTTCTCTACTTCTTCAGTTCTTGTGGTGATTATATCCAGTCAGTTTTACATCTCAGTTATAGTATTTATGTCAGCCTTACTAAGTTTTAGGTCTTTTATCTCTGCAGCAAGTTTTCTCTCTGCTTTCTTCTATGCTGTTTTCAAGCCCAGCTAGTAGTTTTATGACTATTGATCTAAATTCCTGTTCAGATATATTGCTCGTATCTGTCTTGAGCAAGTCTCTGTCTGTGATATCTTCTTGATTTTTTTTTTTTTTTTTTTGGAGAGAATCTCAAGCAGGCTCCCACTGAGTGCAGAGCCCTCTTGATGTAGGCCTCGATCTCATGACCTTAAGGTCATGACCTGAACTGAAACCAAGAGTCAGAGCTTAACAGACTGAGCCACCCACGTGCCCCAGCTTTTGTTTTTGAAAGTATATTAGGAGGAAAATAATTCATCTCCTCTAATAACAAAAGAACAATACACAACAGAATTAAGGCCTCTGTCACAAGGGTGAAATGGTGGATTACCTCCTTCCTAACTCAATCACTTTGGAATTGGTGGGAGAATCATACTCTTTTTTTTTTTTTTTTTTACCAAGTTCTTTGTTAATGGATGTTGTAATTTGTCAAATACTTTTTCTACATCTATTGAAATGACCATGTAGTTTTTATCCTTTCCCTTATTGGTGTGATGTATCATGTTGATTTGTTTGTGAATACTGAACCACCCTCGCATAAATAAATTCCACTTGATTGTGGTAAATGACTTTTTAATGTATTATTGGATTCAGTTTGCTATTGTTTTGTCAAGGATTTTTGCATCTATTGTTAGATATTGGCCTGTAGTTCTCTCTTTTTTGTGTGTGTGGCATGTTTTTGTTTTTGTTTTGTTTTGTTTTAATCTGGTTTTGGTATCACAATAATGCTGGCTTCATACAATGAATTTGGAAGTTTTTCTTCCTCTTATATTTTTTGGAATAATTTGAGAATAATAGGTATCAACTTTTCTTTAAATGTTTGGTAGTATTCACCTGTGGAGCTGTCTGATGCTGGACTTTTGTTTGTTGGGAATTTTTTGATTACTTATTCAATTTCATTGCAGGTAATTGGTCTGTTGAAATTTTCTATTTATTTTTGCCTCCGTTTTGGTAGGTTACATATTTCTGGGAATTTATCTATGTCTTCTAGCATTAGATAATGCGTTGGCATATTGCTTTTCATTATATTCTCTTATAGTTGTTTGTATTTCTGTGGTGTTGTCATTTCTCCTCTTTATTTGTGATTTTTTTAATTTAATTTAATTTTTTAGTGTTCCACGATTCATTGTTCATACACCACACCCAGTGCTCCATGCAATACGTGCCCTCCTCAGTACCCACCACCAGGCTCACCCAACCCCTCACCCCTCTCCCCTCCAAAACCCTCAGTTTGTTTCTCAGAGTCCACAGTCTCTCATGCTTCATCTCCCCCTCCGATTTCCCCCGATTCACCCTTCCTTTCCTTCTCCCAATGTCCTCCGTGTTTTTCCTTATACTCCACACATACATGAAACCATATGATAATTGACTCTGCTTGACTTATTTCACTCACCGTAATCTCTTCCAGTCGCATCCATGTTGATACGAAAGTTAGGTTTATTGAATTTGTTGACATTTTCAAAGAACCAACTCCTGGTTTCACTGATCTTTTCTATTGTTTTTTTTTTTTTTTTTTTTTTTTAGTTTCTACATCATTTATTTATATTCTCATCTTTATTATTTCCTTCTGCTGGGTTTAGGATTTATTTGTCGTTCTTTTTCTAGCTCCTTTACATATAAGGTTAAGTTGTTTATTTGAGCTTTTTCTTGCTTCTTGAGGTAGGCCTGTATTGCCGTAATTTCCATTCTTAGAACTGCCTTTGCCACATCTGTAAGATGTCAGACTGTTGTGTTTCCATTTCCATTTGTTTCCATGTAATATTAAATTTCTTCCCTGATGTTTTATTGACCCATTCATTCCTTAGTAGCATGTTATTTAACCTCCTTGTATTTGTGCCCTTTCTAAACTTTTCCTTGTGGTTGATTTTTAGATAGTGTTGTGGTCGGAAAAGATGAATAGTATGACTTCAATTTTCTTGAATTTGTTGAGACTTGATTCATGGCCTGATATGTAATCTATTCTGGAGCATATTCCATGTGCATTTGAAAAGAATGCATATTCTGCTCTTTTATTTTATTTTATTTTATTTTTTATCTCTCCATTTATCAGATATTCTTTAATTTCTTTCATCAGAGTCTTATAGCTTTCCACATACAAACTCTATAGTCTGTTAGATTTATAACCTAGAAATTCACCTTTTTTGATTAGAATGTTTTTTCAAATTTTACTTTATTTTATTTTCCCCAATTACTTTTATTTTATTTTTTCAGTGTTCCAAGATTCATTGTTCATATACCACACCCAGTGCTCCATGCAATACGTGCCCTCCTCAATATCCACCACCAGGCTCGCCCAACCCCACCACTCCCCTCCCCTCCAAAACCTTCAGTTTGTTGCTCAGAGTCCAAAGTCTCTCATGGTTCATCTCCCCCTCCAATTTCCCCCCATTCACTCTTCCTTTCCTTCTCCCAATGTCCTCCATATTTTTCCTTATGCTCCACACGTAAGTGAAACCATATGATAATTGACTCTCTCTGCTTGACTTATTTCACTCAGCATAATCTCATTGTCTGCTATTTTAGGATGGATTGTTCTGAATACATCTGTTAAATCCACCTAGTCCTATGTATCATTCAAAGCAACTGTTTGTTGTTGTTATTGTTGGTTTTTTGTTTGGATGATCTGTCTCTTGATGTAAATTGGGTGTTAAACTCCCCTACTATTATTCTATTACTATCGATTAGTTCCCTTATGTTTGTTATGAACTGTTTTATGTATTTGAGTGTTCCCATGCTGGGTGCATAAATACTTAAAATTGTTATATCTTCTTTTTGAATTGTCCCTTTTATTTTGATACAGTGTCTTACTTTGTCTTTTGTTACCGTCTTTGCTTTAAAGTTTATTTTGTCTGATATAACTATTGCTACCCCTGTTTCCTTTGACAACCATTTGCATGATAAATATTTCTCCATCCCCTCACTTTCAGTCTGCAGCTATCTTTAGGTCTGAATTGAGTCTCTTCTGGTTTTTTATCCATTTCATCATCCCATATCTTTTGATTGGAGCTTTCAGTCAATGTATGTTCAAAGGAATTATTGATAGGTATGTCCTTATTGCCGTTTTGTTATTTGTTTTATGGTTGTTTTTGTAACTCTTCTTTGTTCATTTATTTCTTTGCTGTCTTCTCGCAGTTTGTTGGCTTTTTTTGGTGCTGTGCTTGGATTCTTTTTTCTTTATTTTTTACAGATGTATTACTGTTTTTGATTTGTGTTTACCATTAAGTTTGTATATAACATCCTCTGCAAATGGCAGTTTCCATTAAATAGATGGTTGCTTAAGTTTGAACTCACTCTTTACTCCTGTCCCAACCACGTTTTAGGTTTATTGTGTCATAATTTACATTTTTAAATTGTGAATCCCTTGACTGGTTTTTATAGATATTGTGCTTCCTACTTTTCTTACTCATACTTATCATCTTTCGTTAACACTCAAAGAGTTCCCTTTAACATTTCTTGTAGAGCTAGTTTAGTAGCCATGAATTCTGTTAACTTTCATTGGGAAAACTATGCCTTCTTCTATTCTGAATGATAACCTTGCTGGATAGAGTATGCTCAGCTGAAAGCTTTTTTCTTTCAACATTTCGAGTATATCATGACATTCTCTTCTGGCCTGCAAAGTTTCTGGTAAAAAATCAGTGGATTGCCTTATGGGGATTCCCTCATATGTAACTATTTTCTTTTCTTTTGCTGCTTTTAAAATTCTCTTTTTATCACTACATTTTGCCATTTAATTACTATGTATCTCAGTGCAGAACTCCTTGGGTTGATTTTGTTGAGGGATCTCTATGCCTCCTGGATCTGGGTTTCTTTTTCCTTCCCCAGATTTGGGAACTTTACAGCTATTATTTCTTCAGTGAAATTCTCTGCCCTCTTTTCTTTCTTTGTTCCTCTGGGATCCCTATAAAATGAATGCTTTTATGCTTGATGGTGTTGCTGAGTACCTTTAGCATTCTTAACTATTACTTTTTACTATTTTTACTAACATTTTTTTCTCTCCTGTTCAGCTTGATTGCTTTCCAATGCTCTGTTCTCCAGGTATCTGACTCATTCTTTTGCTTCTTCTAGTCTAGTATTTATACCCTTTAGAGTATTTTTAATTTCATTTATTGAGTTTATTATCTTTGATTGGTTCTTGTTTATGTATTCTATCTCTTTATTGAGGATCTCACTGAGGGCCTCCCTTCTTTTATCAACTCCAGTGAGTATTTTTAGGACCATTATTTTAAATCCTCTGTCAGGCATATTATTTATCTCCATTTCACTTAGCTCTGTTGCTGTGATTTTGTTCTGTTTCTTCATTTGGGACACATTCCTCTGTCTCCTCATTTTCTCTAATTCTCTGTGTCTGTTTCTTGTTAGAAAAGTCAGCTACATCTCCTGCTCTTGAAAGTAGTGGCATTATGAAGAAAAGTTTCGGTAGTATCCTTCAGTGCAATGTCTCCTGTTCACCAGAACTGGTGCTTCAAGTCTGTCTCCTACCTGTGTTGAGTGCGTTTGGCAAAGTACAACATGCATTCATGATAAAAAAACAAGCAAGATAGGTCTAGGGGGAACATACATCAAAATAATAAGGGTCACATATGAAAAACTCACAGTGAATATCACACTCAATGGGGAAAAACTGAGAGCTTTTCCCCTAAGGTCAGGAACAAGACAAAGATGTCCATTCCCACCACTTTTATTCAACATAATACTGGAAGTCCTAGCTACAGCAGTCAGACAACAAGAAGAAATAAAAGGCATCTGAATTGGTAAAGAAGAAGTAAAATTTTCACTGTTGGCAGATAACAAGGTACTATATGTAGAAAACCTAAAAGACCACCAAAAAACTGCTAGAACAGATCTGTGAATTCAGTAAAGTCACAGGATACAAAATCAATTTACAGAAATCTGTTGCATTCCTACACACTAATAATGAAAAAGAAATTAAGCAAATAATCTCATTTATAATTGCACCAAAATAACATAATATCTAGGAATAAAATTAACAAAAGAGACCTGTACTCTGAAAATTATAAAACACTGATAAAAAATTGAAGACAACACAAAGAAATGGAAACATATTTCATGCCAATGGATTGGAAGAACAAATATTGTTAAAATGCCTAGTCTACCCAAAGAAATTTACACACATTTAATGAAGTCCCTATAAAAATATCACCAGCATTTTTCAGAGGAGGAAACAAACAATCCTGAAATTCATATGGAAAAACAAAAGACTTGAATAGTCAATACAATCTTGAAAAAGAAAAAACTGGAGTTAGCACAATTCCAGACTTGAAGTTATATTCCAAAACTGTAGCAATCAAAGCAGTATGGTACTGTCATTAAAATAGATACATAGGTCAATGAAAAAGAAGAGAGAACCCAAAAATAAACCCACAAGCATATGATCAAATCCACTTTCAACAAAGGAAGAAAGAATATACAATGGAGAAAAGTCTCTTCAAAAATGATCAGTTGCTTTCTTATACACTAACAATGAAAATATGGAAAGGGAAATTAGAGAATCCATTCCGTTTACAATAGCACCAAGAACTATAAGATATCTGGGAATAAATCTACCCAAAGAAGTAAAGGATCTGTACTCGAGGAACTAC
>CM052886.1:106443878-106485967 GCA_028534135.1 Potos flavus
AACAAAACAAACAGGCAACCCACGGAACGGGAAAAGATATTCGCAAATGACACTATAGACAAAGGGCTGATATCTAAGATCTATAAAGAACTCCTCAAACTCAACACTCAAAAAACAGATAATCACGTCAGAAAATGGGCAGAAGATATGAACAGACACTTCTCCAAAGAAGACATACAAATGGCTAACAGACACATGAAAAAATGTTCCACATCACTAGCCATCAGGGAGAGTCAAATCAAAACCACACTGAGATACCACCTTACATCAGTTAGAATGGCCAAAATCAACAAGACAGTAAACAACAAATGTTGGAGAGGATGTGGAGAAAGGGGAACCCTCTTCCACTGTTGGTGGGAATGCAAGTTGGTGCAGTCACTTTGTAGAGATTCCTTAAGAAATTAAGAATAGAGTTACCCTATGACCATGCAATTGCACTACTGGGTATTTATCCCAAAGATACAGATGTAGTGAAAAGAAGGGCCACATGTACCCCACTGTTCATAGCAGCAATGGGGACAATTGCCAAACTGTGGAAAGAGCCAAGATGCCTTTCAACGGACGAATGGTTAAAGGAGATATGGTCCATATATAGAATCAAATATTATGCCTCCATCAGAAAGGATGAACACCCAACTTTTGTATGAACATGGACATGTTAGAGAAGATTATGCTGAGTGAAAAAAGTCAAGCAGAGAGAGTCAATTATCATATGGTTTCACTTACTTGTGGAGCATAAGGAATAACATGGAGAACATTAGGAGATAGAAAGCAAAGTGAAGTGGGGGAAATTGGAGGGGGCGATGAACCATGAGAGACTGTGGACTCTGAGAAACAGAGTGTTTTGAAGGAGAGGGGGTGGCAGGTTAGATGAGCCTGGTGGTGGGTATTAAGGAGGGCACGTATTGCATGGAGTACTGGGTGTGGTGCATAAACAATGAATCTTGCAACAGTGAAAAAAGATATATATATTAAAAAAAACCGTAGTAGAACAGAACAATGAAACAAGGAGCTCAATATTCCAAAGAATTAATAGATTGATAAACCCCTAGCGAGACTTATCAAACAGAAAAAAGAAAGGACCCAAATAAATAAAGTCATGAATGAAAGAGGAGAGATCACAACCAACACCACAGGCATACAAATAATTATAATAGAATATCATGAGCAGTTACATGTAAACAAATTAGTCAATCTGAAAGAAATGGATGCCTTCCTAGAAACATATGGGCTACCAAACTAAAACAGGAACAAATAGAAAATCTGAATAAACCAATAACTAGCAAGGGAATTGAAGCAGTAATAAAAATCTCCCAACAAACGAGTCCAGGGCCACATGACTTCCTAGGGGAATTCTACCAAACATTTTATTTTATTTATTTATTTTTTTCTACCAAACATTTTAAAAAGAATTAATAACATGGAGGTCATTAGGAGAATAAAAGGAAAAGTGAATTGGGGGAAATCAGAGGGGGAGATGAACCATGAGAGACTGTGGACTCTGAGAAACAGAGAGTTTTGGAAGGGAGGGGTGGGTGGTTAGGTTAGGTTAGCCTGATGGTGGGTATTAAGGAGGGCACGTATTGCATGGAGCACTGATTGTGGTGCATAAACTGAATCTTGGAACACTGAAAAAATAAAATTAAATAAAAAAAAACTTCACATTCAGAAAAAAAAATACCCTGTAGTGCAATTACTGGATCATAAGGTAGTTATATTTTTACCTTTTTGAGGAATCTCCGTACTGTTTTCCAGAGCGGCTGCACGGTTTGCATTCCCACCAACAGGTCAAGAAGGTTCCTTTTCCTCCATATCCTTACCAACACTTGTTTCTTGTGGTTTTGATTTTAGCCATTCTGACAGGTGTGAGGTGATGTCTTACTGTAGTTGTAACCGTCCCTCAGAATAATATACTGCTGAAAATATAACTTGAGGAGTTGTGCTGGTCATGCAAGCATGCTTAAAGATAACCTTGAGAAAAACATGTACTCCCAGCAGGCCTCAGGTGGAGGGGATGATATATGTTCTTGAAGCCAAGCAGCTGGGGATACCCAGCTTGCTCAGGGCGGAACACCGCCTGCTTCCCTCTTTCCTTATCTCCCCTGCCTCCTAGAGAGCTTGCTGTTGGAGTTATTCATTTAAGTGCTAAGTGCGCTTACTCTACAATTAATTCCATGCTGATTGACCAGGCACACCCTTCTCTTCTTGTTTAATCTATAAGACTCCTGATCAACTATTACTCACATTCCTTCTTGTTTACCTACAAACAATGTATAATCTTCTTCTCCTTTATTGATTATTATCTTGAATCTAATAAATATGGGATGAAGGAGTTGTTCGGGGCGGCAGTCTTCTGAACTGCTGACCCCTGCTCCCAATCTCTCTTGCAGCTGACTTGTTTGTGCCTCATTCTTTTCCCGTGCGCCATCAGGAAGCGGCAGTAGTTTTATTCAGCCATAAATAGAATGAAATCTTGCCATTTGCAATGACAGAGGTGGAGGTAGAGAGTATAATGCTAAGTGAAATAAGTCAGTCAGAAAAAGATAAATACCATATGATTTCACTCATATGTGGAATTTTAGAAACAAAACAAATGAGCAAAGAAAAAAAAAAGGGACAGCAAACCATGAAGTAGACACTTAATTACAGAGAACAAACTGAAGGTTACCAGAGGGCAGGTGGGGGGAATTGGTGAAATAGGTGATGGGGATTAAGGAGTGCACTTGTTGTGATGAGCACTTGGTGATGTTTGGAATTACTGAATCACTATATTGTGCACCTGAAACTAATATAACACTGTATGCTAACTATACTGGAATTTAAATTAAATTAAATTTTAAAAAAGAATTTCACTTTTGTAAACCTTTCTTATTTTTTGTTTCCTATATTTACCAGCTCCACTTCCATTTCTGTAATACAGTTTTTAGTTTTATTGAGATATAATTAACATACAAGATTGTATTAGTTTTAGGTGTACCAGATAATGATCTGATATATATATATATATATATATATATTGCAAAATGATCACCATAAAAAGTTTAGTTAACATCTGTCACCTCACATACTTACAAATATTTTTCTTATGATGAGAATTTTTAGGATTTACTCTCTTAGCAACTTTCAAATATACAATACAGTATTGTTGAATATAGTCAATATGCTGTATATGATATAAATTATTTATCTCATAACTGGAAGTTTGTACCTTTGACCAACTTTATTCATTTCCACCACCCCTGCCAACTGCCTCTAGTATCCATCAGTCTATTTTCTGACTCTATAAATTCTATTTTATGAGGGTTTTTTTTTAGATTCCACACGTAAATGAAATCATTCAGTATTTACATTTTTCTGTCTAACTTATTTCACTTAGCACTATGCCCTCAAGGTCTATCCATGTAATCACAAGTGGCAGGAGTTTTTTTATAGCTAAATAGTATTCCATTGTGTATATGTGTATATATATAATATTTCTTTATCATTGTTTTTATGTCTTGGCTATTTTAATACTACAATGAATGTGGGGGTGCAGCTTTCTTTTTGAGACAGTGATTTCAATTCCTTCAGATATATACCCAGAAATGGAATTGCTGAATCATACAGTAGCTCTATTTTTAATTTTTTGGTGAACCTCTATACTGTCTTCCACTATGTCTGTAGCAATTTCTACTCCCACCAGTAGTGAACAGGGTTCCTTTTCTTCACACCCTTGCCAGCATTTGTTATATCTTGTCTTTTGGATGACACCCATGCTATCATGTGTGAGATGATAGCTCTTTGTGATTTTGATTTGCATTTCCCTGATGATTAGTGATATTGAGCATCTTCTCATGTATCTGTTGGCTATCTGTATGTCTTCTTTGAAAAAATGTCTAATTTCCATTCCCATCTTTTATTCAGATTTTTATGTTTTTTTTCCATTGATAAACTTTTTAAAATAACATATTAACTTTTTCTTTTTTTTAACATATTAATTTTATTTTTTTCAGTGTTTTCCAAGATTCATTGTTTATGTACCACACCTAGTGCTCCATGAAATATGTGCCCTCCTTAATACCCACTACCAGGCTCACCCATCCCCCCACCTCCCTCCCCTCCGTAACCCTCCATTTGTTTCTCAGAGTTCACAGTCTCTCATGGTTCATCTCCCGTTCCGATTTCCCCCAATTCACTTTGCCTTTCCTTCTGCTAATGTCCTCCATGTTATTCCTTAAGTTCCACAAGTAAATGAAGCCATATGATAATTGACCTTCTTTGCTTGACTTAAAAACTCAGCATAATCTCCAGTCCTGTCCATGTCGAAACAAAAGCTATTTAGTGATATGAGTTCATTATATATTTTAGATATTAACTTCTTATCAGATATACGATTTTGTTTAGATATATGATTTACAAATGTTTTCTTTCATTCTATAGTTGCCTTTTCATTTTGTTGATGGTTTCCTTTCCTATGCAGATGCTTTTTTAGCTTAATGTACTCTTGTTTATTTTTGCTTTTGTTGCCTTTGCTTTTTGTGTAAAATTAAAAAATAATTATCATAAAAACTGATGTTAAGGATCTTATCCCTATTGTTTTCTTCTAGTGATTTTGATTATAGGTCTTATGTTCATTCTTTAATACATTTTGTGTTTATTTTTGTGGATGGTGTAAGATAGGGATCTGGTTTCATTCTTTTGCTTACGGCTGTCCAGTTTTCCCAAAACCACTTATTGAACAGACTGTCTTTTTCCACACTATATTCTTGGCTCCTTTGTCATAAATTAACTGACCACATCTGCATGGGTTTATTTCTGGGGTCTGTAGTCTGTTCCCTTGATTTATATGTCTGTTTTTATGCCAACGCCATATTGTATTGATTATTATAGCTTTGAATTATAGGGTGATGCCTCCAGCTTTGTTCTTTTTCAAGATTGCCTTAGCTATTCAAGATCTTTTGTGGTTTCATATACATTTAAGATTATCAGTTCTATTTCTATGAAATATGCCATAGAAATTTTTTTTTATGCCATAGAAATTTTGATAGACATTGCATTTTATCTATAGATTGATTTGGGTAGTATACATTTTAACAATATTAATTCTTCCAAATCATGAGCATAGTAAATCTTCCCATTTATTTGTGTCTTCTTCAATTTCTTTTACTAATGTCTTACAGTTTTCATAAACAGGACTTTCACCTGTTTAGTGAAATTTATTTGTAGATGTTTTATTATTTTTGATGAAACTGTAGGTGGGATTGTTTTTTAATTTCTATTTCTGATAGCTGTTAGTATATAGAAATGCAACTGATTTTTGCATATTGATTTTGCATCCTGCAACTTAATTTATTCTAACAGTTTTTCAGTGAAATTAGGATTTTCTATATGTAATATCATGTCATCTGCAAATAGATACCATTTTACTTCTTCCTTTCTAATGGATTTTCTGTATGTAATATCATGTCATCTGCAAATAGATACCATTTTACTTCTCCCTTTCTAATTTAGATGTATTTTCTGTCTGCCTGCTTTCCTTTCTTCCTCTTTCTTTTTCTTTTTTATTTCTTTCTTTCTCTTTCTTTCTTTCTTTCTTTCTTTCTTTCTTTCTTCTTTCTCTCTTTCTCTCTTTCTCTCTCTCTCTCTTTCTTTCTTTCTTTCTTTCTTTCTTTCTTTCTTTCTTTCTTTCTTTCTTTCCTTCCTTCCTTCCTTCCTTCCTTCCTTCCTTCCTTCCTTCCTTCCTTCCTTCCTTCTTTCTTTCTTTTCTTTCCTCTTTCCCTAATTGTTCTGGCTAGAACATCTAGTACTATGTTGAATGAAAGTGCAGAAACAGGCCTCCTTGTCTTGTTCCTGCTCTTAGAGGGAAAGTTTTTAGCTTTTCTCCATTGAATATGATGTTAACCATGACCTTGTTTATGGCCTTTATTATGTTGAAGGGTTATGCTTTGTAATTGTTGAAGGATGCCCAGTGCTGGGGATGAGCCTACGGTGTAAACTTAAGGTCTTCTCAGATCTTTTCTGAATCTGCTTCTTTTGCTGGGCATGTAGGGTAACTTTCTAAATTCTCCCATATAAGAAGTTGCTTTTGAATATCCTAATCCTTAAATGTCAGATAAGCCTCTCTCTGAAAGCTGCAAAACTTCAAATAGACTCCAGAGTTCCAAAATATTCTCATCAGACAAGAATCTGCCAACAAAATTGCTGTCTAGGTAGAGAGGTGAATTTCTGGAGCTTCCTACTCCATCGTCTTTCCTGATGTCTCCCTATACTGAATTTTAGAAGAGTTCATCATCAAGAATGTTCTTTGAATTAGTACATTAACTTCAGTCCTCATTAAATGAGTTATATAAGATAGTAATATCAATTTAATTTAGTGACTATATTCCAATGTCATTTTGAAAAACTTCTGCTACTACATTGTGTTGGCCATTATTATCACATAACAAAATCATTACATAGCCATCTAGTCGGAATCTTAATTTTTACATGTCCTTCATCCATATTAACTTTGTAAATGTAACAGGAATCTCTTGGTTAAAGGTCCACCTCATAATTATAATTTCTCTAAGAACAGTCCCCAAAAACAGATAGGCTTCCAGGGTTAGGATTTGTCTGCATAAATGTCCCTGACCTCAGAGCCATAGTGAATCAACACAGAGGCAGCATCTGACCTAACCTGAGCCAAACTGTTTCTTCTGGGGGTTTAAAATCCGGAAGTAAGAATCCAGAGATGAGTTTTTAGAGGAGAAATTGCATTACTACAGTATCCAGGGAGAGAAGCTTCACAAGTTTGATGATCAAATCCTTGGAGACATGCTGGGTATTTCTCTTCTGACTCTGTATTTTTCATCCTTTCTTGCAAAAGAAAAAAAAGTGGCCATATAATCCAGTTCTAACCAAGGATGCATAAGAGAAGTTTGGAGGAGGGATTCTGGAATAGCTCTCCCTCTTCCTTCTGGCCTTCAATACAGATGTAGTGCCTGGAACTGCAGCAGCAACAGCAGCAAGCCAACACATTAAAGATGGCAGAGTAGAACGATGAAAGAGACAAGATCCTGATGGACCACCCAATTCTAATATCACTGCCTCCAGACCTCATTTTATCACAGAAAAAATAAATCCCTATTTAAGTCACTATAGTCAGGTATTTAATATGCAGCAGCAAACATTCTTCACTAATGCTTTATGATAGCCAGAATAGTAGTCCCTCAAAGATACCTACATTCTAATCCCTGGTACTTGTAAATATATTGCTTTACATGAAAAAAAAAAAAAAAAAGACTTTGCAAATATAATTGAGGTTAAGGACCTTGGGATAAAGAAATTATCCTTGCCCAATCTAAAATGTGAGTCCTCAGAAGTGGAAGACAATTAAAGAAGAATGAGTCAGAAAAGATGCAACATGAAAAGAATTCAAGCTGCCAGTGCTTTGATAATGGAGGAAAGAACCCAGTGACCTCTAAATGGCCCTCAGCTTATGGCCAGCAAGAAAACATGGACATAGGTCCTCCAATTGCAGGAACTGAATTTTGCCAGCAAACCATTGAGAAGGTAACAGATTTTACAATCTCCAGACAGGAATTCAGCCTGCCAACACCTTGACTTCAGCCCAGTGAAATCCATGTCAGAACTGTAAGCTAATAAATGTGTGTTGTTTTAAGCCACCAAGTTTGTGGTAATTTGTTAAAGCAGGAATAGAAAACTGGTACATATACAGTAACATCTTAGTAAATTCAGTTCATCTCTTCTAGAACTAAAAGAATCTTCAGTAATTCAATAATATATGCTTATAAAATTAAACCCACATATTCTCTGAATTAAAAATACAATATGCTTTCCCCAAATTCTCAGATATGTGCCTGGATGTGCCCACCATTATCTTTCCTTTGTTAGTATCTACTCTAAAGAGACAAGGATACTTCTAAATTGCTATGTGTTGTTCTTCAGAATTAGATCTGGAGTTATGTTTCCTCTTTGTTGCTTCCTCCACCAACTTAGATGAACTCAGCCCAACAAAGGCAAATATTTAGCAGATGTTGTCCTTTTAGCAGAATTAAAGTCACAGTAGATGTCTAGAAATGCAAGTACATGAAATAAAAAAACAAAAAGTTCTAAGTCTGATTCTTTTTTTTTTAAATTTCATTTTATTTTTTCAGTGTCCCAAGATTCATTGTTTATGCACCACACCCAGTGCTCCATGCAATACATGCCCTCCTTAATACCCACCACCAGGCTCACCCATCCTCCCGCCCCCATCCCTTCCAAAACCCTCAATTTGTTTCTCAGAGTCCACAGTCTCTCATGGTTCATCTCCCCCTCCGATTTCCCCCAATTCACTTTTCCTTTCCTTTTCCTGATGTCCCCCATGTTATTTCTTATGCTCCACAAGTAAGTGAAACCATATGATAATTGACTTCCTCTGCTTAACTTATTTCACTCAGCATAATCTCCTCCAGACCTGTCCATGTTGATACAAAAGTTGGGTATTCATCCTTTCTGATGGAGGCGTAATATTCCATTGTATATATGAACCATATCTTCTTTATCCATTCGTCTGTTGAAGGGCATCTTGGCTCTTTTCATGGTTTGGTGATTGTGGCCATTGCTGCTATGAACATTGGGGTACATATGGCCCTTCTTCTCACTACATCTGTATCTTTGGGGTAAATACTCAGTAGTGCAATTGCAGGGTCATAGAGTAGCTCTAAGTCTGATTCTTTTAATCAGTTCAACATATAGGAACTTTGTTAATATTATTAAAAATTTAAAATAATTTTATTATTAAAAAATAGTTGTTAGTATTCCATGTGGGATTGTATGATTATCTATAACGAAATACAAAAAAGCAAGTAAATATGCATAATACAGAAAGAATTCACATTACAGTAATGGTTAAGTGCTGTTGCTGTGAAGCCACTCTGTCTGGGTACAAATAACACTCTTTCCACTTACTCAGCACATGATGATGAGGATATACCTTCTCTTAACTTCTCTTAACTCTTAATTCCCAATTAAAATGGAATTATAGTTCCTGAATCATAGAACTGTAAGTAGTAAACAAGTTAATATATTTAAGGCACTTAGAAGAGTTCTGGCCTGCAGCAAACACTTAACAAATATTATTATTTATTGCTACTCATTGAGCATCTTATGAAGAATATATTTTAAATGAATATTTCAAATACCTTTTGTGAGTTTATCATACTGAATTGGCAAAACTCTTTCATTTTACATTTGGACATCACTAAGAAATATTGTTGCCAAAACAGTTGCTTTCTTATTGGCTATGATGCTTTTAGCTGCAACAACATAAAATCCAACTAAGTGTGCTTAAACCATAAGGAAATTTATTGTTTATCCAACAATTCTAGTTCCTTTGACTTTTCATATAAATTTAGAACCAACTTAATGATTTCTACAAAGAATCAGGGAATATAAATGGGATTTATACTGAATCTATAGAGCAAGTTGGGGGAGATTTTACATTTCAACAATATTGAGTTTTTAAATTCATGAACATGGTATACCTTCCCAGTTATTTAGACAGTCTTTAATTTCTCTCACTAGTGTTTTATTCATTTTAAACACATAGACCTTACACATATTAGATTTACATCTAAGTATTTCATGTTTATTGGTGTTATTATAAATGGTAGGTGGGTGGGGATGGATAAAATTAAGCGACAGGGATTAAGGAATGCACTTAGTGTGATGAGTATTGGCTGTTGTAAGCGTTGAATCACTAAATTGTACATCTGAGACTAATATCATACTGTATGTTAACTAGCTGAAATTTAAATAAAAACTTGAAAAATATAAAAATATGTTAAGAATAAAGAAAAAATGGGAATATTCTTTAAAATTTAAATATCCATTATTTCATCGCTATTTTATAAAAAATGGTATTTTCATATTGATCTTGTAACCTGTGGATTTGTTAAATTCACTTACTAGTTCTAGTGATTTTTGTATAGTAAGATTCTCTATATAGGTAATCATGTCATCTACGAACAGAGATAGTTGTATTTCTTTCTTTCAATGTCTATTCTTTCTGCCTCCTTCCCTTCCTTGGTGCATTGACTAGGATCTCCAGTATCATGCTGAATAGGAGTGGTGAGAGTGGACATACTGGCCTTGTTCCTGATCTTAAAGGGATAGCGTTTAGTTGTTCACCATTAAGTATGAAGTATGTGTGTGTATATATACATATACGCACACATATCTTTCTCAGGTTGAGAAAGTTCCCTTGTATTCCTAGTTTGCTGAGCATTTTATCAGGAATGGATATTAAATTGTGTCAATTTTTTTTTTCCTGAATCTATCCAAATGATCATTTTTTTTCTTTAGTGTATTTATATGGTGAATTACATTGTTTGATTTTCCAATATTGAACTAACATTGCATTTATGGAATAAATCTCACTTAGTCATAATCTATTGTATTTTTATATATCAGTAGATTTTATTTGCTAACATTTTGTTCAGGATTTTCAAAAATACATTCCTGATAAAATTGGCCTGTGGTTTTCTTTTCTTGTATTGTCTGTGTCTCATTGTGATGCCAAGGTAATACTGGCTTCACAGAATGTGAATATGGATAAAAATTGTATAAATATTTTGACCATTTTAGGTTACTATGTGTTACCTCCCTTGACTAGAATTTAAATTCTCCAAGGATAACAGTTTTATTTTCTGGGTTTTCAAGTCAAAGCTTTAGTTCCATAGGGCAGAAGGGTTTGGGTGGCACTCATGATTTTCCCAGTGGCATCACTCCCCTCCTCTATGTCTACACCACCATAGGAGGCTCTTTCCAATCTCTTGCCTGTCTTAGCCTCTAGTATCACCAGGCAGAATCTGGTGAAAGTCTGTGGGGAAGAGTCTGCGAGTAGGTTCAAATTCTCATATGATTTGGGTGCCTCTCACACTAGCTTATACCTGGTTTCTAGCTTTGTCAAAAAACATTTACCTCTTACTTACTTCTGTGGTATCTGACATCTTTTCCTGCCATGTTCTACCACTGGTTGGGCAAGTGCTTATATCCCATTTATCCTGGAGAAGGCCTGCCTTTCTTTGAATTTGGGGCTATTTAGTTAACCTAAGACCTCGGGTCTCTAATGGGTTCAAGAAAAGTTACAAATACATAGTTTATCTAGCTCTTGCCTATTTGAGTGGGAACAATACTCCTTATTTTCTATATACCTAGAACTCTTCATCTTTATACTTTCTTGTATCTTAATTGAAATCTCTAATACATAATGAAATAGAATTTTAAATGTATGTATTGAAGTCTTTCCTAACTGGCGTTACAAGTGCATAGGTTTTTTTTATCGTAATAAAGAAAATGCATAGTACCTTACCTTTATTATTATACAATCTATATTACGAATATTATTTGACCAACAGTGTAACCACACAGTTTTCAGAAGGGACTTTTAGGAGGGTTGAGAGCCATCCTTCAATGAGGTTTTCTTTCTTTTATATTACTGGAGGCTAAAAGTCCAAGACCAAGGTGTCAGCAGGGTTGGTCCTTTGTGAAGTCTCTCTACTTGGCTTGTAGATGGCCACCTTTTCTCTGTGTCCTTACAAGGTCTTCTGTGTGTGTCCTAATCTTCTCTTCTTATAAGGACAGCACTCAGATTAGGGCCACCCCAATGACCTTATTTTACCTTAATTACCTCTTTAAAGACCCGATTTCCAAATATAGTCACATTCTGAGGTACTGAGTGTTAGTGCATTAACATATGAATTTTGGAGAGCACAATTCAGCTCATAACCCTCCTCAACTACAGCTCCAATCAGGTGGCCTACTGCCAGGGCTCCAACTTCTAGTAGGCTCCAATCCGTATAATCTTCCTCTCCCTGATCCAGACCTAGGGACGACAACAACTTCCCACTGTCTTAGTCTCCTGCTGCCTCAGCAGTTATCTTGGGTTCTGTTAACCTTGACACACCTTTCACTAAGAAATTCTTCATTGCAGTTACTTGAACAATCCAGTTGTTCGATCTGATTGGATACTATTTCCTGCTGAGATAGTGTTCTAGTACCTTCTCTGTGGATCCCCTTATCAACTTTCCTTTCCTGCTTCCAATGTGCCTGCACATTGTATGGCAACTCTCTGACTCCTGGTCCATGTGCCCTATGGAACTGCAAATTCCTTTGGGGTAAAATCTAGGCCTTTTCATATTTGTATGTTTAGGGCTTAGCCTGGTATCTGGTGTATAGTACATGCTAAAAATTGTTGTACAATTAGTTATTGACTAATGACTCACTTCCTCCCAACCTCGCCATCACTCTCTTTCCAGGATTACATTTATAGAACCCTAATACATCATCTCTAGGCTATGGAAACAGCTGTCTAGTGGATCTTACTGTTCCACCTTCAGTACTAATGACAGATTAATCTTCCTAATAAGTGATTCTCAGAGAGATGTAGCATTTAAGACATCCACACTCAACCTTAACCTACCTTTAATTTCTCATTCTCTTACTATGGCCATAACCACCACCCACTTTCCAGCTGCCAGCCTTTGTGCTATTACTCACATGCTTCCCTCCACATGAAGCAGCTGTTACCCTCTTTGTTTTCAGCTGGAATTTTATCAAGCCTTTGAGGTATGGATGTTCACAATATCACTATATCATGGGTATTGTAAAAATTACAAAAGCAGCTTGGAGTAGGAGCAGGGTTTAAAGTCCTGAAGGCTTTAAGTTGTGCCATGGGTTAACCTAGTTTCTAGGTGGTGGGGAGGTGGGGGAATCCCAGAGGATGGGCTTGGGTAATGAGAGGGGAACGTGGAATAGCAAATAATTTCTGCTATTGCTTATCTGTATGGCCCTAAGAAAATCACTTAATGTTTTGGTGTCTTAGTAGCCAAATACCTTAGACTAGAATCTGATGCTAGTCAAAGGCCCTTTGAGTTCTATAATCTGATTTTCTTTAATATATGCCAAATATAACTTGCTGATTAAACTCATTACCAACCATCTATCTCTTGATGCCAGGTTTTCCTCAAGAAGTATAGAAGACAAAAAAAAAAAAAAAAAAAAAAGGAAAGAAAAAAAGAAAAAGAGTATAGAAGAAAAGGTTTCCCTTCACAAGGTTAAATATTTCCCAAACCCATATATATATATCTCTGAAGTCCAAAGTCTTCCCTTGAAGATGGTATTTGTTGGAATATCTGATAAAGGACAAGGGGAGGATGTGGGAATGGTGAGAGGTGGGAAGCCACTAAAATCAGTTTTGACTTCTAAGCAAGAGCACTTTCTGGCACTGTCCTTATTATATCTAGATATAAGGCACATGCATCACTCCCTATATCATCGTACTTTTGGAAATTATACCTTATGAACCAAGAGTTTCAGAATGTGGCATTAAGACAGGCAATCTTGGGGTACCTGGGTGGCTCAGTGGGTTAAAGCCTCTGCCTTCGGCTCAGGTCATGATCTCAGGGTCCCGGGATCGAGCCCCACATCGGGGTCTCTGCTCGGCAGGGAGCCTCTTCCCCCTCTCTCTCTGCCTGCCTTTTTGCCTACTTGTGATCTCTTTCTCTCTGTCAAATAAATAAATAAAATCTTTAAAAAAAAGAAAAAAAAAGACAGGCAATCTTATATTCTTAGCTCTAAATAAGCAAAATCATTGCGCTTGAAACACACATGAGTGTATATGTTTATAAAGAACTTGCATTCTCTTGCACCATACACAAAGATAGACTCAAAATGGATGAAAGACCTCAATGTGAGACAGGAAGCCATCAAAATCCTAGAGGAGAACATAGGCAGTAACCCCTTTGACATCAGCCACAGCAACTTCTTTCAAGACACGTCTCCAAAGGCAAGGGAAACAAAAGTGAAAATGAACTTCTGGAAGTTCATCAAGATAAAAAGCTTCTGCATAGCAAAGGAAACAGTCAACAAAACTAAGAGGCAATCCACAGAATGGGAGAAGATATTTGCAAATGACACTACAGGTAAAGGGCTGGTATCCAAGACCTTCTCAAACTGAACACCCAAAAAACAAATAATCCAGTCAAGAAATGGGCAGAAGACATGAACAGACACTTCTCCAAAGAAGACATACAAATGGCTAACACATATGTAAAAATGTTCATCATCATTTAGCCATCAGGGAAATTCAAATCAAAACCACATCGAGATATCACCTTACACCAGTTAGAACGGCAAAAATTGGCAAGGCAAGAAGCAAGAAATGTTGGAGAGGTCGTGGAGAAAGGGGAACCCTCTTACACTGTTGGTAGGAATGTAAGTTGGTACAGCCACTTTGGAAAACAGTGTGGAGGTTCCTCAAAAAGTTAAAAATAGAGCTACTCTATGACCAAGGAATTGCACTACTGAGTATTTACCCCAAAGATACAGATGTAGGGAAAAGAAGGGCCACATGAACCCCAATGTTCATAGAAGTAATGTAGACAATAGCCAAACTGTGGAAAGAGCCAAGATGCCCTTCAACAGAAAAATGGATAAAGAAGATGTGGTCCATATATACAATGGAATATTACTCAGCCATCAGAAAAGATGAATACCCAACTTTTGCATCAACATGGATGGGACTGGAGGAGATTATGCTGAGTGAAATAAGTCAAACAGAGAAAGATAATTATCATATGGTTTCACTTATTTGTGGAACATAAGGAATAGCATAGAGAACATTAAGAGAAGGAAGGGAAAAATGAAGAGGGGAGGAAGCAGAGGGGGAGATGAACCATGAGAGACTATGGACTCTGGGAAACAAACTGAGGGTTTTAGAGGGGTGGGGGGATGGATTAGCCCAGTGATGGGTATTAAGGAGGGCACATATTACATGGAGCACTGGGTGTTCTATGCAAACAATGAATCATGGAACACTACATCAAAAACTAATGATGTACTGTATAATGACTAACATAACATAGTAAAAAAAAAGAAGAACTTGCATGGCAGAAATAAGGAAATAAAGGCCAATTAAGGCAGTTCCATGAGTGTCTTTCTCTAAGTTCTCAAAGCAAATTTTGCAAATTCAAAGTATGTCACAGTACATGGAAATTATTAATGTATGAGACCTTTCCCAAAGACTTAATAAATAAATATGAGTTAAGTATAGGACAGTTTTTTTATATTTCTGTATCCTTGGCTTCTGGCACAATGCCTAGAATATAGGTTTTCAATAAATGTTGGTTGAATAAATGAGCTGCCTTGATGCTTAGAGATGGGGAGTGTGTCAAGGACATCCAAGACCATGTCACCTGGAGAGCAGTAACTGGACTAAGGGACAGTAGGCAGTGAGGGAATTTAAGAAGTGGAAGAAGATGTTTCATTTCTGAGATAGTTTCTAAGAAAATATTCAAATGGAACCTAACACAACTTTTGACTTGTTTTGGGAAAGATCAAATGAATTTTTCTCCAGGGAGAAATACTGACGTTGACTTTTCTTCAGCCAATATTTCCCTCTAGAAAGTATCAGTTGCCCAT
Source organism: Potos flavus (assembly GCA_028534135.1). Lineage (NCBI taxonomy): Eukaryota > Metazoa > Chordata > Mammalia > Carnivora > Procyonidae > Potos > Potos flavus. The sequence goes on from CM052886.1 coordinate 106,459,323, forward strand.
TACAACCCTTTAGGGGAGCCCAGTTCTTGCTTAGTGTGCAGCTTTCAGAGCTGTAAACTGCCTGGCCCTGCCCAGTAATGGAAGGCAGCTGTTCCTTTTTTTTTTTTTAAAGCTTTTATTTATTTATTTGACAGAGAGAGAGAGATCGCAAGTAGGCAGAGAGGCAAGCAGAGAGAGAGGGGGAAGCAGGCTCCCTGCTGAGCAGAGAGCCCAATGCGGGGCTCGATCCTAGGACCCTGAGATCATGACTCGAGCTGAAGGCAGAGGCTTTAACCCACTGAGCCACCCAGGTGCCCCTGCAGCTGTTCCTTTTTAACATTAAACACATAGATCTATTTTTAAATAAAGAAGAAGATGCTTAGGGACACCTGGGTGGCTCAGTTGGTTGGGCGGCTGCCTTCGGCTTGGGTTATGATCCTGGGGTCCTAGGATCGAGTCCCGCATCAGGCTCCTTGCTCGCCAGGGAGCCTGCTTCTCCCTCTGCCTCTGCCTGCCACTCTGCCTGCTTGTGCTCTCTCTTTCTCTCTCTCTCTCTGACAAATGAATAAATAAAATCTTTAAAAAAAAAAAAAGAAGATGCTTAAATGAAAATTAAGTATTTGTTCTCATTTAAAATGAATTCATATTTCCCCAAAATACAACATAGCTGTAGGGTAATTGACTATCCTGGGTTACCCAGGACTAAAAGGCTTCCTGGGACACAGGACTTTCAGTCATAAAACCAGGAAAATCCTGGGAAAACTGGGTCAAATTGGTCACCCCGCATGATAGATGCTTTATACCTACATAGAGAACCAAACTGTTCCCTCTTTTTATGTGAGAACTAAATATCTTAGAAACAAGAAATTCTACAAACTTAAGAAGAACAGAAAGAGACTGATGCGAACAAAAACCATATATTTCTTTAGGAAATAGGTAAAGAGGGCTAAGAGATTGTTATCTTAACGCTGTGAAACTATTACCCTTAATAACTGGAAGTGAGCATGGTCTGTTTCAAAGTAGTTCTGCAACCACTTGATTAGACATTTCACCTCTGCAGTCCTAAAACGGCTATGTAACTCTGGCAATCAGAATCAACACTTACACTGATTACAAAGTTCTAGATTTGCTATTACTCAAGAAAAGAAAAACCCACAAACCATACTTTTATACCAAAAAGAAGCTTCATACTATGGTTTGAATAAAATAATTACAATTACAATTGTACAATAATTGTACAATAATGTACAATGTACATATCTTAAAAAGCATTGCAGTGAGCATGCACTGAAAATATCCACATATCACACTGTCTTATATATCATTTATCTAATTATCTTTCTACCCATCTACTGTGCTTGCCCCCCTGTTGCTGCCCACAAAAACCTTGACAAGCAGGAAGAAGAACTGCCATTCAAAAATCACAAAGTAAGGGCGCCTGGGTGGCTCAGCGGGTTAAAGCCTCTGCCTTTGGCTCAGGTCATGATCTCAGAGTCCTGGGATCGAGCCCCACATTGGGCTCTCTGCTCAGCATGGAGCCTGCTTTCCCCTCTCTCTCTGCCTGCCTCTCTGCCCACTTGTGATCCCTCTCTCCGTGTCAAATAAATAAATAAAATCTTTAAAAAAAATCACAAAGTCTTCTATCTGTAGAGATAGATTTCATATCACTTTCAAGACAAACTATGCCTTTGAGAGGTAAAAAGCACCTTCATGGACACTTTGATTACAAGAGAGATAAAAACAGCACTCCCTTGTATTCTGGAGCAGAAACTGATGTCATTATAAAGGCAAATATAAATGTTTTTAGACTGAGACACTGTTTTAGTCTGTTCAGTATGCAAGTTGTGTTATCAGTGAAGAAAAGGAAGCTTTGCTTTAGACTATCTTGCCCTTTCTTAGGGGTTACTGGATGTATGAGAACTCAAAGAGAAATATGTATTAACTTCCTTCTAAATGAATGTACCCCATGCTGCAACAGCTTGAATTTCTCTGCAACTGTTGTTCTTGCATAAGTCATTTACACAGACCTGAAGTTCTGCATAGACAAGGCACACAGGTGGAATGAGATGTTGAAAAGTACAAGTCAAACAGTGGGTTGAAGGGGGCTGGTCTTTGAATAACACGATGTGGCTGTAGCTGAGATCATGGCTGGGTGTGGGGAGTGGGTAGAGTTTAGGGGGCAAAGGAGAAGGTAGTCTCCTGCAGAACAAGTTTTGATTGGGAAAATACAAGCACCCTGGCGTGTATAAGAAAGAAGATGATGCTTGTCTGTAGTCTAGCCCAAGCAGCTCTTTATGTATGATGGTTTTCTCATAATTCACAGGGTTTTAATGATGAATGACTAATCAAAATAATGATAAATATTAACAAATGTAAAATCCAACAGAGTGTTAAATAATGACAGCATTATGTCATATGAAATGGACTTCCCCTCTCACGACAAGCGAAATTTCTCTTGGGACATTCCATTCTCTGAGGAAAACCCCTCCTCTCTCCAGCCCCCTACCCAGACTTTTTGAAGTATCTTCAGATCTAGTTCTATTTCTCTTTTACACAAAAGGGTGAAAAAAAACGAACAAAACTAACCAACACAAAGCTCTTTACTAGAGAAAAACCTTAAAGTAACATTTAGCAGATAGGTGTTATATTTGCTGAGGAGGGCTGCTCTTGACCAATCATTCCTCAGAGCTGGGGCTTCCCTTGACATCTTCCTTTCTAGCTTCACTTCTGGGTGGCCCCAGGCCCCTGAAGGCATATGAAGAAGCAGAAGTATGCCTTTATGAGGGTGACTGGCCATGCAGGTGTCATAAAGGCAGATAGATGTGATCCTCTGACCAGGGACACTTAGGGACCATCCCACTTCCCAATAGATATAAGGCCATGTGGTCACTTTGAATAGGGTTTTATGAAAATTTAGAGGCCAGCAACAAAGTACTACATAGAAGGTAACTGGTCAGGGCTCCTGGGTGTATCTCTTCACGTCCAGGTGAGTTAGGGTAAGAAAGCAAGGCCCAAGCCCTATCTTATACCAATACTGTCAGGCAGATTAAAAAGACAATTATTCTACTGAATCTAAAAAGATATTAGTGGTTCAAATTTTAGTAGCTTTGGGCTGGGATCATCAACCTTGTAAAGTTGTGGGGGTTTTTTGTTTTGTTTTGGTTTTTTGTTTGTTGGTTTGTTTTTTTAAACCATTGAAAGTTTTAAAGAACCTGTTTGTTCTCTCAGGTAGACCTTTCTTAACAGAGATAGGGAAGTACGGAGGTCGAGGCAAACCATTCCAGACAAGGAAAATAACCATAACTAACCTGCAAAATGGATGTTCATAAACCAGGAATGGTTTCTTAATCAAAGCTCAAAGAACAACATGATATCAAGGGCAGAACTACAGACAGTACTGGGCTCTGCCAACTACAGCTATGGCTGCAACTCACATGGCACAGTACAAGAGTACAGCAATGCATGAAAGCACTGTGTGCAAGGACTCTCCCTGCTCACTGCCATTACACCAGTGTGCACTGCATCACTTTCAAAAACAAAGGACAGTAGGACTTTGGTCATCCCTAGATCAAAGAGCCATCTCACATGGAAATTGCTCTACAAAAGGAAAAATAGGTAGATGAGGTGACGATAGAGTATCTAGTATATAAAAGAATGAATTATTAGTGAATCTCGCATCTGGACAAATGCAACAACCTCCCAGTTGTGTTTTCTCTCTTTAATCAATAAACATCAGAAAATTTCCCCATATACTACGAACTATTGTAGGTGCTGGATATAAAGAGGGATGACAACTGGTCCCTGTCCTCATGAAGTCTACAGTTTTGGAAGCTAGATATACTCACAATAAACATGCATCCATGTTATAACCCATAGGCTGACAATTGTGTCCCTTTCCAGCTGATTTTTAGGAACCAGGGCTCTTATTTTCCCTTTTGCCCAGTAGTCCGCTCTATAAACTTCTTGATAACCCCATTCCTCCAACACTGGCCTTACCTCTGCCAACTCCCCCAGAAACTCTACACATAGCAGATTTTATTGACTCCTAACTATGTCTACTAGAACCTCTCCATTTACCTCCTCCCAGATTCTCTGACCTCCTCTCTCTGCCCTGCTTACCATTCCTCTTACTGTTCTTTGATCTCACCAGATGGCTGTGCTCTGAGATCTGAGCTCTCCAAACCTCTTTAGGGGAAGGAGGACACCAAGTTCATATTCAGAAGACTGCTTGGAGGGCTGGAAACTGGTGGCTTTTGAAAGGTTGAGGTCATTGAGGAGCCCATCCTTATGGTCAGGCTTCTGTGCATGGCCTCAAACAGTCAACTGGGTAACCTCTTTCTGGACAGTTCTGGAGAAACAAAGAAAATGTTTTGTGCTTTTGCTTAGGTAGTTCTAGACTCCATCTTTCTTCTTCTTCCCACAATTCATTAGCTTTCTTTTACTTTCAGTCATGCTTTAGTTATATTAGCTCTTCATTTTAACTTCTTGTTCTTAGTTTGTTCTTATTTGACGGCATGGCCTAAGAATTCTGTGGAAGATTAACATTATCTATTAGTATAAACTTAACCTGTTATAAAGCAAGAGAAAGAGAGAGGGAAAGAGTGACAGAAAGAAAGAGATCTCATCTCTGAAAGATGATATCCATGTGGCCCTATCATTTAGATGATAATGGCAGGAAATGTGTTTTGCTCTCCAAGGACTAGAGATATTTCTGATTGTCATGACACTGTGGGATGCTAATGACATATAGTAATAGAGACCAGGGATACTCCTAAATATCCCACAATGCGCATGACAGCCCCACAAGCAAAAAAATAAATAAATATTCAGCCCCAAATATCAGCAATGCTGAGGTTGAGAAACTCTGGATTACAGTATGTTCAAAAGGCCAAGGAAGATTATGTAGATCCTTTTCATTTGGGCGGAGGTTTATCTCAAGTCTCTGAAATTATCAGTACTACTCCTAATAATCTGGCTGACTTTTTATTGAGCTTCTGCTTGTGGGCTTTTGCACACTACTACCTTAAAGTTCAATTTTTGCCCACTAAATACACCATTAACTGGTTATCCTTCACCACACGTGTATGAACTCAGCTTGTTAACAGACTACTCCTCCCTGGGCACATGTGAAGGCTTTACTTATTTGGAGTCATTACCAAAATTTATGGTGTTGATTGTGTTGAGAGAGACAAAAATGGAAGGAAAGAAGGTGGAAGTATAAATCTCACATGGGATGAGATTCCACTAGGCTTATGATGACTTAAAAAATTTTATGAGTGAGAGAGAATGCAAATGAATAGTTTCTACTTTAGATGTGAAACTTGCCAGCTTCTTCTAGGAGTCTCCTTCCTTCCCTTCTTTCTATAATCAGGAGCTATCAAGAATAAAAGAAGGAGGACAGAAAGGCACTTGGAAATGGGCAGTTCACCTGTTCAGCATGAGAACGAACCTGAAAATCTCTGAGGTGTTGCTATGAAAATGAAAAGAAAGGAAACCAGGACTTGTTGCCCAAACTGGATCAGAATTTTCCTTTTCCTTTTTTTTAGTCATAGACTTGCAAGATATGACAAACTGTTAATTGTTGTGTGATGATAAAGAGAGGTAGGATTAAGCTCTAGGATAGGATGAGGGGAGTAAAGGGAGACAGTCTCTTATGGAGAAACATCCCACAGAATATATTTTTAAAATGACTCTCCTGACTTCTGATATTAATAATGGTCTCCTCTTTTTTCATTTAACCAAAAATAAAAATTTGAGAATTTGAAATGAGTTCTGAGCATGTGGATCTTGTAAGACCATACTGAATGAAGGCCAGAGTACCCATTTTGACAGTTAAGAGATAACCATCACAGGTTATGAGCTTAGGAGAGGTTATAAGAAATGAATAAGAGAATGGAAATGTTCCAAATGGATTACAGAAGAAAAATTGCATATGGATCTGCCATTTATTGGAAAGTACCAACTTACGAACTGGTTATGTCCTTGAAAGTTCATCTGACTACTGGGAATAACAACAGCACAAGTGAAATGGAGGCAGAAAAGTAGTTCATTGATTGCTGGATAGGATCTTCAAAAATTTGCAATCCAGTGCTTTCTAAAATGAGGAGGAAAAAAATAGGTTCAGAAAAGTTGATCATCTTGCCAAAGATCACCATGAGATTTAGGAACAAAGGTTGGTTTTGGGATTCCCCAGGCAGTCTACTAACCACCTTGTGTTATCTATAAGCAGGAAGGCAGTAAAAAATAGCGATAGTCTCCCTCTGCCTGCCTCTCTGCCTACTTGTGATCTCTTTCTCTCTGTCAAATAAATAAATAATAAAATCTTAAAAAGAAAATAGTGATGTGAGGAGCAGAGGGATAGGAGATGTGCTGTCAGGTGTCTGGAAGGTGAGGGAGAGAAGAGGAAGTGAAGTTGGTAGAGAAGGAACACTCCAGAAGCACGAGGGCAGGTCTGGATTCCATCCAACCTATGGGAGAAAATTTGGGTGAACACTGAGTGGGGGCTTCCTACATGTGGGGTTCTGGTCCCTGCTACTATCCAGAAGATATATGGAGTACAAGGAGAGAAATGACTCAGATGGAATCTGGAAGTTCTTTACAAAATGTCAGCATCCTTCAGAATCTAACCGATGGCCTCAGTCCTCTAGAATTCATTAATTTATTCAACAAATATATACTGAACCCCTATTTCATGCCAGGTACTGTCCCAGACCACGTGGCTTTGGCAATGAATAAGACCGATAAGGTCCTTTACATCAGGAGGCTGCTTTCTAGTGAGACAGATAAAATGCAAGCAAACAAATATGATAATGTCCAATTAGGTTAAATACCATGAAGAAAATAATACAGGATAACTTAACAGTGACTTAAGAATCTAGTTTAGATTGGGTGGTTGGGAAAAGCCTCTTTGAGGAGGTGACATTTGGGCTGAAACCTCAAAGAAAGATTCAGCTTTGGGGCGCCTGGGTGGCTCAGTGGGTTAAAGCCTCTGCCTTCCGCTCGGGTCATGATCTCAGGGTCCTGGGATCGAGCCCCACATCGGGCTGTCTGCTCAGCAGGGAGCCTGCTTCCCCCTCTCTCTCTGCCTGCCTCTCTGCCTACTTGTGATCTCTCTCTGTAAAATAAATAAATAAAATCTTTAAAAAAAAAAAAAGAAAGATTCAGCTTTGCAAAGGGCTAGGTCTGGATGGAGAGCACAGCCCATACAGAGTGCACGATCCAGCCTGGCAGGTTCAAGAGGCACACAGAAAGCCTTGCTGTAACTTGTTGACCAAGAAGGAGCAGAGGAAATAAGGTCATCAAGGGTGAGCCCAGCCATATTAGATTGATGTGTATGTTCATTTAACATTTATTAAGCACCTATTTTGTGCAGAGCATTGCTAACGAAATAAAAATAACACCGAGAAACCCCTACCTCAAGGATTCTGTCTCCAGGGAAGAAAGCTGAGCTTAGTAGGGGTGATAGAATTCTCAAAACAATTCTGCTATAGGTTGGAAAGTATTCTACTCTAGACACAATTATAATGCAGACATTACTATGCTGTTTAGCAAGGACAGGGGCTTTCCAGAAGCAACTGTATCAACACAGCCAAGCCACCTACTACAGCCAGTTTATAATCTGAAGATGGGCACATATTAGACGTCTCATGAAACGGTATGAGGTCTGAGATCTGGCCATCTGCTCCCCCACAGTAGGGAGGTTAGGTCATCCCAGAGATGAGTCACTGAGCCCACCTTTCCCCACCGGGTGAGCCTTCTCGGTCTTCGTGGGTGGGGCAGGGCCATAGAAATCCCCAACCCGGGCCTAAATCTGTCGCCCTCAGAAAACCCAAGTAGGGGAGCCGCGAAGACCAAGGCTCTGATAAGTACCTGATTCACCAAGGCAGTCAAGGGAGGGTGGTGACTACTGGTAACAGGTCTCCCCAGTCGCCCCAGGGGAAAAGGTCTGCGGGAGTTTTGGTGACCCTGATCCCGGGGGAGGTAGCCCGGTGACGCGCTGAGGCCGGGTTGGACACGCGCCTGCGCGACCACCAGGCCCCGCCCCCGCCCGTAAGTCCTCCCCCAACGCTCGTTGCAGCTGCTTTCGCCGCTCGCGCTGCGCGTGCGCTTTGGGCTCCGGCTCCGGCAGCCGAGAAGCTGTGGGTTGCTCTGGGCGGGGCGGGCGGTCGCAGCGCCGTAGAGCCCGACTACAAGTACCAGGGAGCCGGCAGGGGAGGGGTGCTTGGACGCTCACGCGGCGTGCATTGGCAAAGCGAGACCATTTCCCGGCAAGAGCGCCAGTTCTCTGCTCTGCGTGGCCGGGAAGTCCGGGGCGGAGGAGCGGAAAGCCCTTTCGTCCAGGCCAGCGCCCTGGAGCAAACCGAGTGGCCTGGGTGTCCCTCATTGTTGTTGTTGTTTATACTGAGAGCACGAAATTCCCCTTAAGGGCGTCCTCCCCCGCCCGCTCCACCTGCTCCTCCCTCCTGTTGTAACATGCCATTAGTGATCCTGCGACCTCATTTCCAGGGGTGCTAGAGTTCGCATTCAGCCACCATGGGGAATGGGATGAACAAGGTAACGTGTCTTTCTTTCATTTGTGCTGGTTTTGCTTCCACTTTTCAGGCTTCCCCTCGCCTGGTGTTTGCTGGGCAAGGAGAGCCCTCAAGGAATGCCCCCTCTTCTCGAGGGAGGGGCGGCGCACCTGGGTTGGTGCTCGTGATGTCTGTTTTTGGGGTGCCTTCCCGGGCCTCCTGAGGGCTTCCGGGTAAGCAGTCCCCCGCGCCTACCCTGCCAGCCGGTGTGCTTTGCAACTGAGAACAAGTCATGCCCTTTAAAAGCGTTGACACTTGTTCTGTGGAGACCTCAACTGAGCTCAGAGGGATTGTGGTTTCTTTTTCTCCCCTCCCCTTCACTCCCAAACTCGACTCTTGAAGCGTCACCACCCACATAGTAAACTGGCGTAGATAAGTGTCTTATATTATTTAATTTCCTTTTTCTCCCACATTCTTTTTTTTTTTTCCGTGTGGTCAGAGAACGTGACAGAGACTTAAGTCCTGAGGTGTCACCTGGCAAGGGTGGGGGTTGTTGAGAAAACAGATTCAGAGCTGATTTATCCTGGATTATATGGCTCCTGCAACAACGACAACCTGTTGGCTGGCTGCTTGTGCTGATTTTGCCTTATAATGTTACTGTCTTCTTTTTGTCTCTGTTCTGGCCCCCACCATCGGCTCTTCAGTTTCCCTAGACCCCCCCTTCCTAAGTTGTGAGATAATGGTTGTCTTTCCCGACGGTGGAAGATACCAGAATTAGCTTTTGCAGTTGAGAGCTGCCTGGGATGTGCATTCATGTCGACCACGAGTTATGGATTTGGTGATCTGGTACTGCTGGTTTAAAAGAGAGACAAAACTTTTAAAAAAGCCCTCAGCAAAGGCAAGTACCTCTTCACACGTCTTTAGATGGTCCTGGATCAGAGGTTAGTTTCCGGCCTAGTGCTTGTCTGCCCCCATTCTTACATACACCCACATAGATTCAGCTTTCATATTTGGTAACTGGCTGGCTTTTCTCTTCTCTTCTCTTCTCTTCTCTTCTCTTCTCTTCTCTTCTCTTCTCTTCTCCTTTTCTCTTCTCCTTTTCTCTTCTTTTCTTTTCTTTCTTCTCTGCACTAGGGTCAGCAGTCATTTGGATCGTTCAGCTAGAGTGTGAAGTGCGATAGGGAGTGTTAGAAGTTAAGGTTGGAGGACGCCTGGGTGGCTTGGTAGGTTAAGCCACTGCCTTTGGCTCAGGTCATGATCCCAGGGTCCTGGGATTGAGTCCCGCATCGGGCTCCTTGCTCAGCGGGGAGCCTGCTTCTCCCTCTGCCTTCTGTGCCTGCTGCTCCCCCTGCTTGTGCTTTCTCTCTGACAAATAAATAAATAAAATCTTAAAAAAAAAAAGTTAAGGTTGGGAAGAAAGTGCCGTCCACGGGTAATCCTGGGTTACCCAGTTAACTTTTTTCACCTGCCCACATCATGTTTCTTGTGTTCTGCAGACTCAGTTTATGGAAGAATTATGTGACTTGGGCCTGCATATCTGAGGCTTTATGGTAACCAGAATTGTATCCCTTGTGTGGGGCTTTTTTTGGGGGGGGCGGGCAGTGACCAAGATTGGAAACACACTATTTCTCTTGGATAAATACCTGCATTCTGTCCTCATTAAAACTGAAATCCATTAGCACCATGAACCTTCTGTTTGTTAAATGAAAACAGAACAAGAAAGGTGCTTCCACAAGTTTCTGGGCTTGTAGTCATACCTCGGTTTTCCTTTGGTTCTTTTCTACAGTTTTTTTTTACTTGAGTTGTTCACTCTCCACTGCTTTTAGCATTTAATTTGTAGTATTTTTATATTATGATTCAAATAATATACTTAAGAATATGAATGATTGCCTAAGGTTCAAAATTAAGGCTGTTCAGCGAAACAGTCATATTCGTATCATGGTTTTTACCTTTCAAGGAAAGTAATGAATTTCTTGCTGCCATTATCATAATCATCTTGTATTGTAAATAGAGCCACTATACCTAATGTAGAGATGCAGAAACAGAATAGATTTAGAGAAGTGATTAATTTAACAAATATTTATTGTGTACCTACTATTAGCCAGCTGGTGTGCTAGTTGAGAGGGTAGAGAGGGTAGAGAGGTTCAACCTGAGGTTGAACCAACTGAAGTATTTGCCTCCCATTGTCACAAGTTAGGTTTCCTATGAAATCCTGGGACAGCTTGATTTTCACCAGGCAGGATGCTTTTTGGAGGACACAGAGCAGCAAGGAAAGAAGAAGCCATCAGCCTGGGCAGCTGGGTTCCAGATGAAGTACACCAACCCTGGCAGTCAATGGAGGGTTAAAATGTTGGATCCAGAGGGTCCTCACATCCTGCCTAGAATGGTAATGCTTCCTTCAGCCCACGATTAGATAATTAATTCAGGTTGATCAAGATAAAAACATGCACATGGAGGGGGGGGGATGCCTGGGTGCCTCAGTTGATTGTCAGCTCAGGCCCCGATCTCAGGATCCTGGGATAGAGTACTGCATGGGGCTCCCAGTTCAGTGGGGAGTCTGCTTCTCCCTCTCTCTCTGCCCTCCCGCCCATGAGTGCTCTCTCTCTAGAAAATAAATAAAATATTTTAATAAATGCACATGGAGAAGGATTTGGGTCAGATTTCTCTGATAAAATGCTTTCCTAGAGAGACTAGATTTTTGTTTCTCATGGGGTATTATAATACTTAAGACTAATAAGATGACAATGAGGATAGGAGTTTCCATGATAGGTCCTCACCCAAAGAGTAGCATGTTCAGGCCCTTGAGAGAACTTTGAGTCAAGTGGGAGTTTTCAAAGACTCCACAGAAACATGACATTTGCATGCAACAAGCTGTTTAGTTTAACCCTAATCCCGCTAGAGACATTTACTAGGTTGATCTTTAGCAGCATAGTGAGGCACTCTGCATGGTGTCTATGAGCCAGACCACCTGGCTTTGAATCCAGGCTCTGCCACTTACCAGTTGGGTGACTTTGGGCAGTCACTTAACCTCTGTGTGCCTCATCTGTAAAATGGGGATGAAAATAACAGCACCGACTTCATGGGGTTATGGTGAAGATCCAATGAGTTACTCTGTGTGGTGAAGTCTCAGAATAGGGCCTGACACACTATAAACTCATTAGTGATTACATTTTTGGCCAATTCAGAGGATCTACTTGGGAATTGCACAAAAAGTAATCAGCGATTATTTTAGTTGCCTGCCTTTCTCTCCTCTCTATGAATGTCAAACACGAAGGAAGAGAGAAGGTGGCTTTTTCCTGTTTTGCAATTAATTTGGAACTCTGTGGAGGTTTCTCAGGTTACTTTTCAAAGTCTTTAGAATTCATTTGGGATGAACTGCCATCCTAGCACAAAGGAAAGATTTCCACTACCTTTACAATCAAGAGGAACTAAGTTTCAAATCTAGCATTAGAACCTTAGTCATGTCATTTAATCTCTCTGAGGGTCCATTTCCCAATCTGCACAAAGAGGATAAGACATACTGACTTCCCATGGTTATAGTGAGGCTTAGATTTTATAAGCTGTAGGCACATGATAAGAGGCTTAAAAAATAATAGATCACAACTGCTGTGTTCTCTTTTTCTACTTCCTCATCATCCTTGATAGGCCAGAACACAGAAGCCTCTTTCCCTTACATTGCCTGTGTAACAAGCTGTGTCTACCTAACTGAGATAGACATGACGTTTTGCCACACAGGAGACTAGAATGTATTGATGAGAACATCCTCCATAAGAACATGAAATGTACATAAAAACTGCTATACTTTAAGCAGTCAGAAGAAAATCTATGTTGTTTAGTTCCTAAGTTTTCTTTTGCTAAGGATGACCAACTTCTGTGATATGGGAAAGAAATCTTGTCCCAATAACCTTATGGCACAGATACTGCAAATCATGCTTTTAGTTCCAGGGGCACTGTATGTTTTTATTTGTAAATGGTCTTAGAAGAGCGTTTGTATGGTTAGCATTGATTCTGCAAATCAACTTCCTTTTACAGATGGGGAAGATGTGAAGCCTAGTTTAAGACATACATAAACAAATTCTAGCTAAGGCTTTTAATTTCTAGCTTCTAGCAATGTACTTTGCCACTTATCTTGTAACTTTGAGCAATTCCCTCTAATCTCAGGTTAAACATTTTTACTCCAGCAGGATCCTTGCCCGAGATTGAATGCCACCTCAAATTGCACCCATCATCTACTTACCCCACTCTCCTGAAGTTGTCTGTCTTAACCCACTGGAACCGCTACACTCCCCACCTCTTTCTTCCTTTTCTTTTCCCCCCACCCTCCCTCACACACACACATACATACAACCTGTGTTGTGCAGAACAGTAGCCATTAGTCAGAGGGCTATTGAGTACTAAAATGTGGCTAATTGCAAATGAGATGTGATTTAAGTATGAAACACACACCAGACTTTGAAGAGTTAGTACAAAAACTTGTAAACCATTCTATGAATAATTTTATATGTTGGTTACAGAAATATGTTTATATATGGGTCGTGTATTATAAATATTCTAAATACGTTTCAGTTAAATAAAATATATTAAAGTTGATTTCATCTGTTTCTTTTTACTTTTTATGTGGCTACTAGAAAATTTTAAATTATATATATGTGGCTCACATTATATATATATATATATTTTTTTATAAATATTTTATTTATTTATTTGACAGAGAGAGTTCACAGGTAGGCAGAGAGGCAGGCACAGAGAGAGGGGGAAGCAGGCTACCTGCTGAGCAGAGAGCCCGATGCGGGGCTCGATCCCAGGACCCTGAGATCATGACCTGAGCCAGAGACAGAGGCTTAACCCACTGAGCCACCCAGGCGCCCCTCACATTATATTTCCATTGGGCCACCACTGTTCCATGAGAAGTCCACTGAGGTGAAAGACAGAGGGGCCAGTGCTATCACAAAGCCTGATTTGGGGTGTCTCTAACAGTCTGCTACTTCAGGCTTGTGATCTTGAACAAGTCACTTAATGTTTCTGAATTTCAATTTTTTTACCTCTTTTGACTCATAGAGATGGTGGTTAGCTTATCTAGTCTCATTTGCTCAAAAATGAATATGATGATACTTCCCAAATTCTTGAGAAGCAAATGAGAATTTATGAGAAGACATTCTTACAACCTGCGAAGTGCAAATATGCACTGGTATTAGTATGAGTTGATTTGTCCCATTAGTGATTACAGTGATGATACTGGTGAAGGATAGCTCTGTTCTCCTTAGGAAGATAAGGCAGTAGAGTCGAGAAAGTTTAGTTCAAGGGGAAAAGATCAAAGACATGAATATGCCTCCCTAGGCATATGCCAGGGTTCCTCAACCTCTGCACTATTAACATTTTGGGCTGTTAGAAAAAAAGACATTTGTCAGTCTTTTTTTTAAATTAACATATATTATTTATTTCAGGGTACAGGTCTGTGGTTCATCAATCTTACACAATTCACACCACTCACCATAGTATATACCCTCCTCAGTGTCCATCACCCAGCCACCCCATCCCTCCCCCCCCCCCCCAGGCTGGGTCAGTCTTTGTTGTGGGGGGTTGTTCTGTGCATTGTAGGAGGTTTAGCAACATTCCAGGCCTCTACCCACTAGGTGCGAGTTGCGCTCTTCCCCCATTGGGACAACCAAAAATATCTCCAGGAATTCCCAGATATATGCTGGAGGGCAGAATTGTCCCCCATTGAGAGCCACTGGCCTAGGCTTCTCCCCTCAGAGGAGAAGGACTGGGTAATCTAGAACTGGATTATTATCAAATGGTGAATATGGCCTTAAAGGTTGAGAAGCTGTTTTCATATGGTGAGGGGCTAGAAGGTTAGACATCTTTGTGCTGTTTCCACGTGACAGCACCTGAGTTGGCCACCTTCATAATTTATTCATCTGTTCATCCACCCATTCATCAGATTATACTATTGAGCACCTGCTATTGTCAAGGCACTGCGCTAGAGCCTGTACCGGGAAGTGAATGTGAAAGACAGGAAGACCCTGTCACTCTGGCCCCAGGCAGCTTACAGTGGAGTCCTTCTGTGGGAGGTGAGCACACCATGTACGAAGCTGTATAGACAGACTGCTCTATGCTGGTAATCTGTCTTCTGTCCTCTATACTACCTTCAGGATATTTTCTCTTTTCAACATTATAGTTTTATTTCATATTGAAGGAACAAATGCTTAAGGCTTTATCCTAAGTACATACAAGATTAATCTCAGATCTTTTTTTTTTTTTTTTTTTAGAGCACAAGCAGAAGGTAGAGGGTAGAGAGTAGAGGGTAGAGGGACAGAATCGTAAGCCGACTCTGTGCTGAGCGCAGAGTCCAACATGGGCTCTATCTCAATGACCCTGAGATCACGACCTCAGGTGAAATAAAGAGTTGGATACTCAACTGACTGAGCCACCCAGGTGCTCCAGGAGTATTCTCAGATTTGTCCTTTTGCAAATGCAAACTGGTTAAGTCCATGGCCAAATGGCATTAAGAAAGTCTGATGTTTAACCCTTCAGAGAATCCACCAAAGTTCTCCCCCTTGTTCCTGGCTTTGAAACCCAGAAAGTTCTTTCTGACCTAGGAAGAATTAAGATTATCCCACCCTCCACAACCTCGTCCTGCTGCCTGACCAGGTATTTTATCTCTTAAATCTGTTTGGGTGGTGTTCTTAGATTCCATGGTATCCTGAAGCACTAAGAGAAATGTTTAAAAAACAAACTCAAAATATTTACTGCCCTTAGAAGCAGTATTGTTTTGTTCATAAGTGCTTTTTTGTGGTGAAGGATTTGATTTTATGCATTTCTGTATAGACAGTGTTAGTATAGTGTGAGTGTGACGGATATTGATCAAGAGGAGCCATTAGCCATGGAGAATCTTTAGCATGGTTTCAAAGTATTTCTTCAGGAGTCTGCCTTCATTTCCTATTTCTAGACAGTCTTTTATCAGAAAACAAGAATCTTTCTTGACTAGCAGAGTGCTAGAGAGCATCTTCCATTGCTTTTTATTATCTCTTTATGTGCTGGACTCTGTGGCAGGCTCTTGAGACAGCAGGGAACACAATAGACACACCCCCTGCTTCAAGGTCAATCAAAAAAGTAAGCAAATAATAAAATAATTTTAAGTACTGATAAATATGATGAAGAAAACAACAAGGGGTTGTGATGGAGAGTGTCAGGGAATTTAATGATCATGAGAGACTTCCTTAAGAGCTGTCATCTCATGGGAGACCTAAATGACAGGCGCCACCCAAGTGAACGATGGGGGAAGAACATCCTCTGCAGAGGGAAAAAAAAAATTATTTCTGAGGCCCAAAGATGATTAGGACCAATCTGGTTGTTTTTATCTTGGAGTCATAGAACATTCCCAAACATATCCAAACTGCATATACAAACTTCTTTCCTTGATCTATGCTTTTCTTTCCTCCCAGGTGGTAATGATTTCACTCTCCTTGTGTTCTTGCTTCTGGCTTGAGTTCAGACTTCATGAATTGGCTGACTGGTCAGCCACTTTGTCCCAGATGAACACTCTGCTCTTTCATGGTCTCTATAAGCTATCTTTCTGCTGGAAAATTATTTCATTTCATTTTCTCTTTCTCTGTACTTAAGGATTACCAGCAACAATCATATCAGGGAAGTGGATGGGTCAAATTTTTTGTTTCAAGTTTGAATTATGAAGCTGACTAGAGTAGAAGTTTAAATATTCATGGGGTTTCTATTCTTCTTGAAAACAAAAATGTAATTTCTCTCTCTGCTAATGGTTAGCCTTCCTTTCTCTTATTTCGTAATTCTGTATGGAAGAAACTACAGAAACTGGGATTGAGCCATTCGCTTTCTGTTTCCGGCCCTCGAAACACTAGTTTACTCTTGTTGTCTTGAAAATGGAGTTTAAAGTTTACTGACATAGCTCTGTCTTCTTTTTGCATATGTAGAATTTAAGACATAAAACAGATGAATTTGGGGGCGGGGTGGAAAAGAGACAAACCAGAGAACAAACTGAAGGTTGCTGGAGGGGAGGTGAGTGGGGGATGGGTTATATGGTTGATGGAGATTAAGGATGAGTACCAGGTGTTGGATATAAGTGATAAATCACTGAATTCTACACCTAAAACCAATATTACACTGTATGTTAACTAACTGGAGTTTAGATAAAGACTTGAAAAAAAAGAAAAAAATTTTAGGGATACCTGGGTGGCTCAGTCGGTTAAGCCTCTGCCTTCGGCTTAGGTCATGATGGCAGGGTCCTGGGATGCTTGCTCAGTGGGGAGCCTGCTTCTCCCTCTGCCTGCTCTGCCTGCCACTCCCCCGCTTGTGCTCTCTCTCTCCCTCTCTCTGACAAATGAATAAATAAATAAATCTTTTTAAAAAATAAATTTTAAATGCATATAAAAATGTGCATCTTAAATGATTTTTAGTAAGTTGGCTCTTTGATTTTAGTAAGTTTAAGCCTCTGTCTTTGCCAGCACTCTGCCCTGGCCTCCCTTTGGGATGCTGCTCTTGTCCAGCACTGGCCCCTGTGCTACTGGTGTGGCCATCACTGACTCCTATGGAAACCTGCCCAGGGCAGAAAGGGGGCAAAGTTTGATTTCTCAGGCTTTACTCACCATTGTTTTTCACGTCTCTCCTTTCCTTACTTTACCTCCTCCCACCTTATTCACATTCTCTTTTTGTTCATTTATTCACTGAAGAAACATTTACTTGAGTAACTAGGAATCAAGGGCAAACCATCCAAGTTTAGAGAGAACATACTCACAAAATATGATGCAGGCAGCAGATAGAAGTCATAAACTAGATGTCCATGGGCTATAGTCGGCTTGCAGATGTGTTTTGTCTATCATAATATTTGTTTTGTGTTTTTTTATGTAGTCGATAGCAGTTGAAAATTGGGCTGTTTCCCTTAAAATCTGGTTGCTAGAATTGGGGATCTCGCCCTGCATCTTTGTATGGTTACTTCAGCTCTGGGGAAGTTTGGGGAAAGGGCTAGGCATGGGGCTGAGGCTGCAGACATATCAACCTCAGTACCTGAAGGTCTCATTTGCTGAGGTACCAGATATAGGTTCTATGGTGACAGCTACTTGGAACCCTAAGAAGGTTTTAATCTGAAGAGTTACATAGTCAATTTTGCACTTGGAGGCTGGTTGAGGATTCCTTTGGAGGGATAGATTCAAAGGTAGGGAGATCTTTAGGAGGCTGTTACAAGTCAGAGGGGAGGCACTAAGAAGCTGAACAAAGATACTGCACAGAAGTTTCAAGAGGAGCAAACAAATTGGGGAGCTGAGGTGTGAGTAGAGTCCAGAGGAGGGAGGAATCTCCTGTTGGAGTGGTCTCTTAACTTGTTCTGGGAGTGCCAGTGGGGCTGCTGCTTACAATGTGGGTGGGACTTTGCTAGTCTGTGACTCGCCTGAAGGTCTGTACAGCTCATTTGAATTTATGCATTTTTACTGGGTTGAAAGCCCTCATCAGGGTCAGTGTTTGTAAGTGACTTGCACAGATGCCATTAATTTTTAGTAAGGCAGCTGGTTGTCAGGAAGATGTGCAAAGAAATCTGCACACGTGAAGAATGTTACTACATGCTGCTCTCAGCTTTCTTGGTGGGAGTGGATAAAAATAGGAAGTGTGAAGCAGTTGAAGCTGAGTGGGATGCGGGATGGTAGTGCTGACAGGAGGGTGTTGCCAGGGCACCAGGGGTCTGCAGTGGCCAATATGTTCTATGCACTTGGAAATCATGTAGGTGATGTAACTTCCAAAGCAGTGTCTCTATTTGGATTTAAGACTCTTCATACAACGTAGTGGCAGGACAAGAATTAGCTTCATATTTTGCAAAGTAGGGGGGTGCTTGTGAAAAACCCAGCCCCTGGTTCTTATCTCAGATCTACTGAATCATTCTATATGGGGGCTGGGGCTTGTTCAGAAATCTGAATTTTTAACAGCTTCTGGTGATTCTAATGGATTGTCTTGTTTGAGAACCTCTGCCTTAGGAGAAGTAGACATTTTGAAGCAAATCATATGTTCTTATTAACTTGTGCATTTGGGCAGTTTGTTCATTCATTTAGTAATTCTTTATTAAATAGTAATCATGAGCAAAGCCCTGGGCCAGGAGCAAGGTATACAGCAGTGAGTGACAGGATGTGTTTGCTGTCCAAAGGGCTTTCCACTGTAGCAGAGGAGACAGACCTTCACCTAGCAATACCCCTGTGACATACCACTACAAGGGGAGTACTGAGGACTGTGGGTGCTGAAGCCAGGGCCCACCCCAGAGCCTGGGCTCAGGACAGGCCTCTCCAGGGTGTGAGTCAGATCTAGGACCTGAAGGTTGAGGAGAGTAGGAATATAGCTACTGGGCATGGGAACACCATGTACAAAGGCCTCAGCAAAGGGAGGTTTACTGGACTTGTGAGATAAGTAGGGGATGTTGACATTGTTGTGAGAAAAGGAGGAGTTAAGGGGGAAGGGTAGGCAGGAGATGTGGAGGGCTGGTGGCCCTTGGGTTTGGAGCTAGACTCTCAGAATGCCAAGGAGCACTGAAGGGCATACATGTAGATCTTTGGGGAATTCTGGTCTTTAAAGTCCCATGAGCTCATGGGCACCAATGTGCAACCATGGGCAGGCCAAAGCTCTGGAGACAAGGACACTGGGTCATCTGTGCTAGCTATCTGGGAAGGTGCTGAGAAGTGGGTGTGGCAGGCAGCAGGCCTGGAATGTGCTCCCACTGCTCTCGTGAGGGCCCAGACTGTGTAAAACACTGTCAGCTTCAGGTCTGTAACACTGACATCTGATCTGTGTCTCTCCCCTAGATCCTGCCTGGCCTATACATTGGCAACTTCAAAGGTGAGTTATCTTTTCTTATTATTGTGGTAAAATATGCATAATATAAAATGTGCCATTTATGCCATTTTTAAGTGTACACTTCAGGTAGTATTAAGTACATTCACATTGCTGTGCAACCATCCATCTCCAGAACTCTTTCGTCATTCCAAACCGAAACTCTGTGCCCATTAAACACTAACTATTCCCTCTCTCCCAGTCCCTAAGAAACACCTCCACTTTCTGTTTCTGTGGATTCAACTGCTTTAGGTACTTCATATGAGTGGAGTCTTGCATGCAGTGTTTGTCCTTTTGTGTCTGGCTGATTTCACTGATCATAATGTTGATTCATATGGTACTATGTGCCAGAATTGATTTCCTCTTTAAGGCTATATATATATAATATATATTAATTAATATTAATTATATTAATTAATATTATATATATTATTTTTCCTTTCATCTCCTGATGGACATTTTGGGCTACTTCCATCAAGGGTGGAATCAAGCATGATTTGAGTCAAGGTATCGACTCAGTTTATACAAAGTCTGATCTGGACAATAGCCACCACTTTTGTCCAGGCCTCTTGCTGGGCCCTTATACTTGTGCCCATGGAGTATGTGTATACTTAATAGGATGGAGTAGACTTAGGAAACTTGCAAGGCTGCAAGGCTGGTGAGAGCCAACCATCCTCATAAGCATCTGAAGTTCCTCCCTCCTAGAACAAGCGAGAACACGTTCTTACCTGTTTGCAGGTTGTTCCTTAAAATTGAGTTCAGGTTCAAATTGACTGTAAAAAAATCTCTTTTTTTTTTCCAATATATTTTAAATTACTTTAATGTCATAGTAAATTAGCCATTTAGATAATTATTAAAATATGCATAAAGGAACATCTATCTTTCATAGTTAGATGATGACTATATCTACAAATCATTCAAATGTGAGATCCCACCACTGTATCTCTATTTTCCTGTGACTCTGTGTCAGGTTTTCTTCCCCCAAACAATTCTGAACTGGTAAAAAAAAAACAAAAAAAAAAAACTATAGCATGCTAAGTTTACTCCTCAGAACCCTCAAAAAAGGGATACCTTTGTAAAGTAAATTGTGCTAAAATAGAATATGAGAAACTAGTAAGACATACATAGGAACAGCCCAGAAAATTTTAGGTTCTATACCCACTGATTAACAAAAATGCCCCAGGAGAAACCACATTGAATGAGAAAATGCACTATGCTGATCTTTTTGATTTCTCTGCATAATGTTTATTTCCTCCTCCTCTCTTCCCCCAACCGCCTTTGGCTCCTAGTGCTGTTAATTGGCTGCAGAGACAATTGAACATAGGGAGCTGACAGCTGCTGATTGCTACTAGAACATTTTAAAAATAGTACTAGAGTTCCTAAATTAGTAAGCTTTGTAGTTCTGAAAAAGCAGCAAGTGCTTTGTGGTAAGTAGGCGGTAGTACTGGACTACATTAAGGAGCAACTATCTTTTGGGGTTAGGTAGGGAGTTATTAACTGCTTTAATGAAGACAGGAGAATGTATTTGTGTTTGAGAACAGAGTTTAGGATAAATTCCTAGAAATAGAATTGTTAAGTGAAAGTGTTTACAAATTAAAAATTGTAATGCATACCAACCAAATCAGTATTTGTACCAACAATTTACGAGAATTTTATCCTTATTCATAGTAGGTTACTTTCTTCTAGAAAATCATGTGTACGTGATTTTAAGGCACATTTTAAAACTCTTTGTACTAAAATCTATACCTATTCAAAAATAAAAAATAAAAATAAATAAAATCTATACCTATTTTCATTGGGGAGGGTATGAGCTATGGTGAGAAAAAAATAATAATAAAAAAAATCTATACCTGTTTTCAAAGTATTCAGTGACATGGGAATCCTTCACAGTTTCTGGATTCTTGCTGTGGATTTTACCTGTTAGAGAGGCCTACACTATCCCGTACCTCTTCTTGTTCAGATGCTTGATTTTTTTTATCGTCTTTAGTTATTCTGACATTAGTATATGATCGTGTTTTATTCACTCATCAATTCACCAAACATTTATTAACCACTTACTAGATGTAAGGCTTATTTAAAGCAAAGGAGTAATAGTGCAGTGAATTGACAAGAAGCTGGAAGGAAGCCTTGCTCTCCATAGAGTTGCCTGTGAATTAACTCATTCATCCCAGAAAGTTGTTGCAATGTGCTGGGAGTCTGATGTGGATGCACATTTTGGTTCTCAGTGGTTCAGAGTCAGGAAGAGCAGGAACAGAACAGGGGAGCAGGTCTTACCGTGAAGAGAAGCTGTGAGGCAGTCTGCTTTGGAATCTGGTTATCCCCCACCATCCATGAGTCATATATTACCCTCAGACAGGGTAACAGCCTGGACATGAGAGGGGCTGTGGTGAGGATGAACCAGACAGTGTAGCCAGTGCACTCAATTCAGTGCCTGGCATGTGACTGGTCAGCCAGTGTCAGGCCCTCCTCACCCTCTCTATCTGTGAACTAGGAACCACACACCTTCTTTAGACTGTCGTGGAAGGGAGCTAGATGCTCACACAGCACTCGTGCCATGCTGGGTGTGCAGTAGGTGCTGATCATCATTAGCTAGCAAGTATAAAAGACTGAGGTGAAAGGATCATGACTGCTCCTGGAAAGTGAATCCAGCTGTCATATGTGCTTTAGCACAATGTCACATTTAGTCATTTTCTTTTCTTTTTCAATTACAAACAGTATGTGCCTACTGCAACACAACAACCAATACAAAAATGTATAAAGAAAAATTAATGGAATTTTTTTTTTACTTTCTTTTTTTTTTTTTTTTAAAGATTTTATTTATTTATTTGACAGAGAGAGTGAGAGAGCACAAGCAAGGGGAACAGTAGAGGGAGAGGGAGAAGCAGGCTCCCGGCTGAGCTGGGAGCCGGATGTGGGGCTGGACCCTGGGATCATGACTCGAGCCAAAGGCAGACGCTTAACCATCTGAGCCACCCGGGCGCCCCTTTTTTTTTTACTTTCTGAGAGATCTTCATTTTTGTACAGTGTGGATTGGCACTGCTACCAAGGCCTTGGTTCTAGTGGCCATGGTCTCAATCCCATCACTGAATAGTCTCCAGTCCTATCTCCCTCCTCCCCTCCTCCACCTCCCCTTTTCTTCTTTTGCCTCTCTTCCCTCCCTCCCTGCCTTCCTTCCTTCCAGTGGGGATCCTTTACTTGTCACTCTGCAACTTCCTTTTTTTTTTTTTTAAACTTGCAATGAATCACAAAGCATTTTCCAACACCAGGTCCTGGTGATTCTTCCACCTAGAGAAAAACTCACAAACCAGCTCAGGTTCTGGAGTCTAGTCTTTGATGAGAGCCTCTCAGCTGAGGTGCCTTAACTTGCAGCTGGCTCTGCCCAGAAGCCAGAAGGGAAGGTGGGAGTGGAAGCTTGAAGAGCAGCTCCACCCCAGACCAAGAGGGTGGGTTTATCTGCTGCCTCATAACTTGGCAGATCCCAAAATGGATGTGAGCTGACAGAAGAAGCCCTCATTGAAGATGTCCACAAATTCTAGAACTGTGAGAAACAAAGCTCACACCCTATGTGTGTCCTGGTGATGTACAGAGACATGTTTGAGGTCTCAGAGCTTTTGTTCTGTCTTCCAGTGACAATGGTCATGGTTCCCAGTGGTGGTTCCCAGTTGTTAAGATAAGGCTGACCTGGTGAACTACTGAACACTGATCTCTGGTAGTCTGCTGTTAGCTTAGCCTAAGAGAACTGCATGGTGAATGGTGAGCATTAGGTGGTGGAACAAGAGCTGGAATTCTGGTGTCTTTGAAGTAAGCACATATTTGGAAACATTCAGAGATGATGGAGATTGAAGCCCGTACTGCAGCCTTGAGACTTAATCTGGTCCCAATGATAATAATAATGATGGCAATGATAACATTTACTACATGTGAGCTGAGCCCTATTGCGAGCATTTTATTTCATTTAGTATTTCCAGCAGCCCTTTGAGGTAGTACTCTTACCATTTTCCCACTTAAAGGTGAGAAGAGTGAGGCACAGAAAAACTTGTCCAAGGTTGGCACCGATAAATGTCAGAGCCCACATTTTGTACAGAAGGGAACAGGTAGGAGCTGCCCATTTTGGCCCCCATCCCAGCTTGGAAATATACCCACCTAAAGGTTGAACACACTAATAGCTAGTTTACAACTCTAGAAGTTATAGTTATGTACAATAATTCGTAACTCTAGGATTCATTAATTTCACAGGGGGATTAAGTATAATTGCAAAACAGATCAGAATCACTTGCCCACCACTGAGCAGATTCTCAATTTGGGAAGCAAAAGTTGTTTGAGAAATGACTCAGAACATGGCTTGGGGTTCGGGGTCAGAGCAGAGAGAATTAGGTCCTTTTAAAATAGAGACCTACTTTCTCCTCTTTCCTCCCTCTCTCATCCTGCATGATCATGCTGTTGAGTCCACAAATCAGTGTAACAGGTGCTCTGATATTGGAAAAGCATTACCAAAGAAGTTCTTTGCTTCCAAATATCTGTTTTTCCAGAGTGCTTACATTGATGGCACTATTTTCTAATGCTTCTTCCATCATACTTCTGTTAATTTTATTTAGAGGCAATTCTGCTTGACTTTGCTGGACTAGCTTATTTCCCATGGCCACTCTGACATTTCCCACATCTTAGCACTGGTTACGCCTTTATATCTTCTGTATCAGAATAAGATCTAGAGCACTAGTTCCCCTTCCTAGGGAAGCATGTGGCTGCCACTTTGCCTTTTGAAGACAGTATCTTCCAGGAATCCACTTGCTCCCTTAGCAAGGTTCTATCAGTGATGGATGGGGTCTTCCACGGAGGAAATATGCCACAGCAAAGGAGAAAGATCTGGTAGGTGTTTCTATTTCAGTGCTCCCACTGTGTAAAAATGACATTTGCTTCTTCTGAAGGCCAGTGAGGCCTCAGGAGAGTAGACAGAGGCAGGCAGCAAGACTGGGCAGGAGTCCAGGGGCCAGAGGAGATGTTGGCAGAAAGAGAAAAGAGTATAGTTAGCTGTTTTACCAATGAAGGAGTTGACTGTTTTACTTATTAGTGTAATTCAGTTGAGTTTTATAGTGGTTTTTTTTTTAAATTTTTATTTTCCTGGTTATGAAAGGAATGTAGGCTCATCAGTTAAAATAAAATAAAAATTAAAATAAATAAATAAAATAAAATAAAAATTTTAAAAATCCAAACATGATAGAAATATGTTAAATAGAGTGAAAACTTCCCCAAACTGTACATCTCAAGATAACCATGGGCAGTGTGTATTCTTCTAGATTTTTTCCATGTGAATTCTAATTTGTAATCATCCTGTTGGTTTATTAATAGTGTTGCATTAATAATATTGCATTTGTAATTGCAAGTGGCTGTGAGTTGTTTTCTGGCTTAGAAGTGGCATCAAAATGCCATGGTGGGGAAGGGGCACCATTGGCACCAAGTCATAGCTGATTCCCTGAAGGCCCTGCAGACCTCCATGTGTACTGTGCACACAGTCTTCCGGGGTTCTTTTTCAAATGTGGTTTCTGATCACGTAGATATGTAGTGGGCCTGGGAGTCTGCATTTCCAGTAGGCTCCCAGGTAATGCCATGCTGCTGCTTAGCAGACCCTGGTTTGAGCAGCAAAGGACTAAGTTCCACCCCTTTGATTTTGTGCCCAAGGAGAGCTGGTGTGAAACCTCCAGGCTTGTTCACATGCATGTGAGTGAGCTGATAACCCCATGTCTTACAGCTGCATTCACAGCTTATTACCCCAGTGCCTGTGGTTGTAGGCAGTCATCCAGAGCCGTCAATAATTTGTAGTCCTAAAGAATAAGAGGTCCAATGGCATCATCCAAAAATGTTGATTAAGTGCTTTATATACTCTCAAGTAGTTAGAGCCCGTGCTTATGGGATAAGGTAATCCCAGAGTGCCGTATCAGTACAGACAGCACTATGATAAAATAGAAAGGAGCACAGAGCAAAAGGAACATTGTCCAAGAGTTGCTTCTGTTTTCTTTGGAGCCCTACACTCTGTTGTCTCATTTGTGATGTCATTTTCTATTAAAAAATGTATACTTTTATTACCAAACCACTTTTTTTGTTTATTTTATTTATTTTTTATTAATTTTTTTTTAAAGATTTTATTTATTTATTTGACAGAGACAGACATAGCAAGAGAGGGAACACAGCAGGGGGAGTCACAGAGGGAGAAAGCAGGCTTCCTGATCAGCAGGGAGCCTTATGTGAGGCTCGATCCCAGGACACCAGGACCAGGACCCGAGCTGAAGGCAGACGCTTAACGACTGAGCCACCCAGGCGCCCCTTTTTGTTTATTTTTAAACTGTGTTATAAAAGTATATTTATTAGGTGATGAAAATGTTTTAAAGTTAGATTGCAGTGATGGTTAAACAACTCTGAATATAATAAAAATGGGTGAATCATACAGTTTAAAAGGGTGAATTTATGGTATGTAAATTATCTCAAGAAAGCTGTTTATAAAAAAGGAAAAAGTATATTTAAACAGGTCTTTTTTTAAAAAAATCTTTAAAGATTTTATTTATTTATGTGTCAGAGAGAGAGCACAAGCAGGGGAAGCGGCAGAGCAGAGGGAGAAGCAGGCTCCCCGCTGAACAAGGAGTCAATCTCAGGACCCCAGGATCATGACCTGAGCGGAAGGCAGACACTTAACCAACTGACCTACGCAGGAGTCCCTATTTAAACAGATCTTTAAAATTCAAATCTTAGGCAGGATCAGAATCCAGAAGATTCTGCCGCGGAGTGTCAGGAGGCTGCTTTGGAGCACTCCACCCGCTGCTCCTCCTCCTTGCACCATTTGCTGCTCTGCCTTGTCTGTGCTCCTCTGTGAGCACTGAAAGCTCCAGCTTGATCTTGCTTCTCCACTTGGCTAAAATATACAACTTGTGATAGTTGTGGGGCAGAGGGGAGTGGGCGGTGTTTGGAATTGAGTCCTGTATGTGTGACTTCGATGGCTGCTGTGCACATCCCAATTTAAAGCTTGGGATGGTTGGAGCTGTGAAGAAAGTCTTAAAACCAACATTTTTTTTCCCCCCCAAATACTTTTATTTTATTTTTTCAGTGTTACAAGATTCATTGTTTATGTACCACACCCAGTGCTCCATGCAATACGTGCCCTCCTCAATACCCACCACCAGGCTCGCCCATCCCCCCACCCCCCTCCCCTCCAAAACCCTCAGTCCATTGCTCTGAGTTCACAGTCTCATGGTTCTTCGCCCCTCCGATTTCCTCCAATTCATCCCTCCCTTCCCTCTCACAATGTCCTCCATGTTTTTCCTTACGCTCCAC
>CM052886.1:106486467-106532238 GCA_028534135.1 Potos flavus
AAGCTTTTTATCTTGATGAAGTCCCAAAAGTTCATTTTTGCTTTTGTTTCCTTTGTCTTCGGAGACATGTCCTGAAAGAAGTTGCTGTGGCTGATGTCGAAGAGGTTACTGCCTATGTTCTCCTCTAGGATTTTGATCGATTCCTACCTCACGTTGAGGTCTTTTATCCATTTCAAGTTGCTCTTTGTGTATGGTGTAAGAGAATGGTCAAGTTTCATTCTTCTACATAGAGCTGTCCAATTTTCCCAGCACCATTTATTGAAGAGACTGTCTTTTTTCCACTGGATATTTTTTCCTACTTTGTCAAAGATTATTTGACTGTAGAGTTGTGGGTCCATATCTGGGCTCTCTAATCTGTTCCCCTGGTTCATGTGTCTGTTTTTGTGCCAATACCATGCTGTCTTGGTGATCACCGCTTTGTAGTAAAGCTTGAAATCAGGCAATGTGATGCCCCCAGCTTTGTTTTTCTTTTTTAACATTTCCTTAGCAATTCGGGGTCTTTTCTGGTTCCAAACAAATTTTAGGATCGTTTGTTCCAGCCCTTTGAAGAATGTTGTAAAACCAACATTTTAATATTACTTTTAAAGACTTTTTTTCTGACTTTAAAGTGGTACATGTTTATTGCAGAACATTTAGGAAAGTTTTTCAGTCTGTGGATGATCATCGAAGCCTCTCCAAACTGCAGATTCCTCTTAGGGTCATGAGATCTAGCCCAGTGTCATCTGGCTCTATGCTCTGCAGAGAGTCTACTTGTCTTCCTCTCCCCCCTCCTAAGTAAATAAACAAACAAACAAACAAACAATCTTAAAAAGAAACAACTGCAGATTCCGCAGCCTTGCCATAGACCTTGAACTAAGTTGGAGCCCCAAATTAGTTCATAGGCATGTTAAACTTTCGGAACCTCTTGTGTTGCATATACAAAAAAAAAAACAAACGTATTTAAAAAATTTTAAAACACTCGTAATTCCATCTTTTCAAGGTTACCACTATTGGAGCTAATTCTCTATAGCCGTTTTTCCCCTGTATGTGTGTTTGTCTTTATTATGTTTTTACAAATTGAGTTCATATTGTATTTAGCGTTTGATACCTGCTTTTACATCTTGCTTAACATTATATCCTAAGCATTTTCCCATGTCATTAATATTCTAGAAACATGATAAATAAATATTTAACTCTGTCCATTTTATCATGTATCATTTAAAAAAGCTTGTCCCAGCTTAGAATATGGGCATGCGGGGAGCCTTTTCTTGCTAGACTCCTGTTTTGTAGATTAACAGAAGGGTTTCAAGTTGAGGAAATTTATTCAGTGTTTCTCATGCAGCATTAGGTAGGAGCACTAGAAGGGAATGTAAATTTTGGTGTCTCCTTAGTTTCATATACAGATAATTAAATAGCTAACCGACAAATTATTCTGTTTGGGATTTCCAGAAAATGTCCCATTTTTATTTTTGCCCTGAAGTGAGTCGTAGATGTTATAAACCACAGTCCAATCTGTGTTTAAACCCATCCCTGCCTTTGACATCAGGGTAGATAGTAAGTGGGTCTTTTATATGTGATTTTAACTTAAATTATTAATCATTAATAACAAATGGCAACTACAAAATGACCTCATATGTTCACTTTCTTTAAACAGCAACAATCATGATTATAATGTTTATTTATCTAAATACATTTCAAATTTTAAGTGACTACTTTATATCCAAAAAATCTGACAATCTGAAATAAATTTAGTTATCTGCATAATACATTAAAGCAATAGTCCGAAATTCCCTAGGTCTAGGTTTTTCTGGGTATGGTCAATTTTGAAGTTTCAAGAAAGAAATATGCAAGGCATTTTGTATTTTTTCCTAAATAAACTTTGCAATTAATTCACTTGCAGAGAAGAATAAAATGATCATCTTCTTTCTTCTATGACAGATGCCAGAGATGCAGAGCAACTGAGCAAGAACAAGGTGACACATATTCTGTCTGTCCACGATAGTGCCAGGCCTCTGTTGGAGGTAAGAGGGGGCTACATGCATGTGTCTTTGTTTGTATTTCCTGGGAGTGCATAAAACATTAACGAAGGCAACCATGTTCTCTTTGATACCAGTGTGCCCCTATTAAGGTTGTGCACCTGTGGCCGTATTAATTTTGTTTCCAGGCCATATTTGTGTCTATGCCCTGTCTGTGGCATGGTGGAGTGTCTTCTTTCTCTGATTATTTTCCTGCTACATTGCTAGTTTGGCTTTCTTGGCTAAATGCCAAAGAATAGGCTGATGCTGCATTTATTTCTGGATTTTAAGGACGTTTAAAACTTACTTGCATTCCCTTCGATATTATCCCTGCTTTTAGAATCCAAAAGAATTCAAGTTGCTCATTTCTTGATTTTTTTTCTTTTCCATTTAAACTCAATTATCTGCCATTTGCTATTTATTTATTTAAATTTTATTTTTTCAGTGTTCCGAGATTCATTGATTATGCACCACACCCAGTGCTCCATGCAATACATGCCCTCCTTAATACCCACCACCAGGCTCACCAAACCCCCTATCCTCCTCCCCTCCAAAACCCTCAGTTTGTTTCTCAGAGTCCACAGTCTCTCATGTTCATCTCCTTCTCCGATTTCCCCCAATTCACTTTTCCTTTCCTTCTAACGTCCTCCATGTTTTTCCTTATGCTACCATTTGCATTTAAAGACAAAACACAATGGAAGATAAATTGTCACTGGAGAGTTCCAGGGCTTCTGATACAGAGGCTCTCTGTGTAGAAGCTATCGTTAAGGTTTAGGTTTTCAAGTAAACAGGGTGTGTCTGCCTGTACACTAATTCCAAAAACATCTTCGCATCTTCAATTTTACGCTAATGGACGATTTGAGCTGTTGGCCAGGAGTAAAATCCGTTTCTGTTTTTTAGCCTCAACAGAGCCCAAGTTACCTTTTTAAAGAAAATAATACATGTGTGGTTGTGATGCGTATGTGTTCTTCTGTTTTAGGGTGGGGTATTGGAAGGGGAGGGGTGACTGGTTCTGCAAGAAATCATCCTCGTTCAAGCTGTTTTCATTTAAATTCATATTATGCAAGAACAAGTAGTGTACTTTTTATTTTAAATTTAATCTATTTTCCTTGGCCATTAGAGTTGCCGGCTTTCAGTTAGTGTAAAAGAAATGGGAACATGGATTAATAATTGATTCTATTAAATGTTATAGTACAGAGAATCATAGGTGGTGAAGAAACCTCAGTTCACTTCTCCAGATCTGTGAACTCATACTTCCTTCTGTTGTTTCGGCTCTGTTTTTTGTTGTTGTTGTTTTTTAAGGTGCTATAATTTGTGTGACAGCATGATTTTGTTGGAAACAATAACAACAGCACATCATTTCTTTGGAGATTAACGGTTCCTTTGAAAATGGCTACTCCGTTTCTTCATCCCTCGACAATAGTTTATATTTAAAATATAGCCAAGCTATGGCCCAGATAATAAGTTAAATGCAAACTGGTCATGATTGACTTCCTCTTTAAATCACAAGATGAGGCTTGAGGTTTCCTTTATTTTAATAAATTACATAGATGTCCTTCCCACCCTCACCCTCCAGGCCTGCCTCACTACTTTATGTTTCATTTAATGGAACACATTGCCATTAATGAACATGGGCCTTAAATCTGTTCACATTGTAACATGTTTAGATGCAAGACCTTCATGTATTAGAAATTAAAAGAGCTGTAGTCTTTATTTGTCCAACCTCCTCCACGTTACATGTGGGAAACAAAGGCCTAGAAAGTAAAATAAGTGGGACTGTAACCCCGTAAAAAGAAACACTGTTTGTATAAAAACCTCAGAGCTGTGGGAAAACTGCATTTCCCTCATCAGTATTCCTTTTTATTCCTTCATATTTCAGTCTATAAGGACAAATTCTGCCGTAAAAAAAAAAAGAGAAATTCTGTGCCTTTTCTTCAGAGACAGCATTTACTTAGCAACATCCTGTTGTAGTCTTTGAATGCTGTTATTACCTCAGCTTGATAATAAGTACTTTCCTGTGATTTCATATTCATTAAGAGTTAGACCATCGTTTTATAGCATAACATAGGTTAATGTTGTCCCTCCTATTTTGTTCATTTTTAAGTTCACAAGTAACTCATGAATACATTCTTATTAAAAAAAAATTAAAACAGTACCTCTCTGATTGCACAAGTGGGGAAAACTCAGGCACCACAAGTTATTTGAACTCATGTGCTCACATTAAGTTACTGGGATAGAGGAGGTTTGCCAGGGTCCCTGAAGTTTCAAAACTTTGTTTAGCCCTCTGCCTATGCATAAAGGCACTCTTCAGTCTTAATTTTTTTTAAAGATTTTATTTATTTATTTGAGATAGAGCAAGCAAGAGAGAGAGAGAGAAAGAGTACAAGCAGAGGGAGCAGCAGGCAGAGGGAGAAGCAGGCTCTCCACTGAGCAGGGAGCCTGACACGGGTCTCCATCCCAGGACTCCAGGACCACTCACTACCCGAGCTGAAGGCAAATGCCTAATGGACTGAGCCACCCAGGCGCCTCCTGTCTTAAATTTTAAATTCAGCTCCAGAAGTCATGATCTCACCCAGCCTGAGATGAGTCAGGGAAAATGTTTGAATTTGGTAGGGAATTGAGGAATGACTTTTATTCTTTAGCAGCTCTGTGTTTTGCTGGCCTTGATCACTGGGGGGGAAGTAGAGCAGGGATGAAGATGAGAGGGCAGGTTGTGTGCAGAGCCAAGCAACTACAATAAGCTGAACCCCAACCTGATAAGGGGCGCTAGTAAAAGGCGGAAGGATAAGGGATGCTGGGACCTCCTTCATGTTCCGACATCTTCAAAGCACCATGCATGTTTATTGAAGGTCCCCTAACTTACTCTGGGCAGCACTGGTCTTGGGCCGGTGGGAGTGGCAAGGTTGTTATTGTTTAAAATTGAAGGGTTTCAGTGCTACTAATTCCATGCAGGAGTTCCCCAAGCCCTGCTGCCAGGTAGCTATATATTGGTCACTACACTGTAGGTACTTCTTTGGTTCATTTCCAGGAAATATCTGAAGGGGTTTAAAAGCACTGGGTGCTTAGCATCAACTATCAAAGGCTTTTGTAAGCATTAGGTATGCTCTTATTCTGATGGAGGCTAAAAGAGAGAGGGTAGTCATATTGTGCAATGTGGTTTCTAGAACAGAGGTCTTAGGTCAAGGGCTTTGTGAAGATTCTAAAAGGATAGATTGTTGAACAGCATGCCTGGGATGTGATGCTTTTCAAAAATAAAAAGAAGTTTAGGGAATTTAGCACACCATAGGCTCCTCTGGAAGATTCAGATTTATTGACAGAATAAAAGCTTCCAGGTTCTGCATTGAAGGCACATATTTGTCACCCTTTCTAAACAGGGAACCAGTTTGTGTGTGTGCCTGCTTATGTAACACACTACCTATTAACATCCCATGGGACTACATCCTGATGAATACAGGATTAAGAAGGACTCAGGAAAGGGGTCTGCTATCCCTTAGAGTTCAGGGTGAGACTCCAGTGTGGGCACTTTTTCAGAGGGATGCTTATATAACTAGTAAGCTAAGGCAACTGTGGTCAAGGAAAAGGTGCCAAACCTGATCTTATTACCAAATAAGGCTGTATAGATTAGTATAGTATAGATTGTTGTGAGAACCTAGTATTTGTAGAATGGAAGATTGCACTGTTTTTGTGCCTGTTACATCCTCTGTGGCTGTAATGATTTGTAACCTGTTGTAACATCTGACCAATGACAATACTATAAAGTGCACTTGCTGTGAAAAGCTTCACGAATATGCTCAGTACATCTTTCGTTATTATGCATTTACTGATTTTACTTTGGGAAGGACTTTTAAAGAACTCGTGACTTGGTTGATTTCAGTTAGGTTAGATGTGATCCTCTATTATTTGGGCACTTTTTAGACAGGTTTCCCAACATAGTGTTAGCAGGGTTTTGTATCCTTTCTAGCAACCCTATAGATGGAAAGAAATGAAAGAATAAAAGGTACTGTTCTCAGGCCTTTGCAGTGGTGGGGCCTCACCTCACCTCTGGTCATCTAGTGAAGCCAGGTGATCTAGTGAAGCCAGCTTCCTTGTGGATGAGACAAGATTTGTTTATCCTTTGAACCATGGGGCGTGGTGGTCAGCCAAGAGAAGGAGGTCCAAAGCCCCAATTCCTGTTTCTCCAAAAGAGTATCTGAGGAGATCTTCCAAAATGAAGATTCTTAGAAACAGTAGAAACTTAGGAGCCTTTATAGTCACTTGAGTCAGCCCTAAACTAAAATCTAAGATTCTGAAGAGCTCTGATTCTCTTTCCATGCCTATTGCTCTGTGTTTGACTTAGACATCCCAGCTGAACAGAGTCACAGGAATCACTTACCTTGATTCTATCACTGTGTAGACAAAGAAGCTGAAGTTCAGAGACATGAAGGGACTTGCCCACAATTCCATAGTTGGTCTGGGTGGCTTGGTAGGAACCTGAGTCTTCTTTCCCAGGCCAAAGATTCCCCCAGAGTGCCTTACTGTCTTGGTCCTCTCCTTACATGAGTGATGCTTGTGAATCTGCAAATAGTATTAGTAGATATTTCCATGTTGGCTTTGGAAAGTGTTATACCATTTGTGCCCTTATTGGCAGTGTATGAAAGTTCCTGTTTTCCCATACTATCACCAGCACAGAATTTTATTCTTCATTACTATTAATTTGCAAAAGTTTTGTTCTGTTTTATTTGCTGTGAATGCCATCCTCACACTATTGAGTCTCTTGTCCAGATAGTTCTTCCCTTTGAAGACAGGGAGTGATTGATTGATTAACTGAGCGATTGAGTTCCTGCTACATGCCAGGCTCTGGGACAGATGCTGGAGATAACAGAAGTGAATCAATGCCAATATTTGCCCCAGTGAAGCCCTTAGAGTATAAACAAGATGTATATTATGGATGTTTTATAAATACTACTAATAATTAAATCCAGTGAAGGAAGAGCTCTGGCTCAGGATAGGCCCTAGTACTAGGAATCAAGTAGGAACAGAGGCTGTGAAAGCTCGGAGAACAAGGTCCCTCCTCTGCCACATGAATCTGGAGGCATTTGACTGGGATTTTGGAAATGACTGGGAATTTGAAAAATCTGGTCAGTGGCATTCCAACCAGGAGAAAGCTGGTAGTGCCAAGACATGACTTCTGGTAGCGCTCTGACTCCATGACAGTCACACCAGTCTCTTTCAATCCTCCAAAAAGTTTGAGAGACCAGCAAGGCAGATGGCATTGTCCTAGTTCCTTCATAGTGTAATCAGACCTGGTGACTTGCTCATATCACCTCCAATAAGTGGCAGGGCCAGGTGCAAAAATTAATTGCCACATTTATTAATTTCAAATAGGAATTAAGTCCAGACCTATAATTAAAATATTTAAGGGGAAAAAAAGCTTTTGTCTCTTTCTATGTTTAGGACTTGGTTGGGGGGTTGCTTGCTTTTGCTGGGGTGTTTCCTTATTTGTGAGTGTGTCTTCAGTGCCTACTGATTGCTCCAGATTTGTAGAGTGGTGAAAATTCCTGTCACAAAGACAGTGCTTTTTCATATCAGGAACCCCATATTGTTTATAGGTGCTGAGGAAGTAATATTGAGCAATGAAAGATTTCTCCCTTCCCCTGAAAAAAGAAACAACTCTGTCTTTCTAATGTAAAAATTTCAGAGTTTGTTTCATTTTTCATTCTGTGTATTTAACCAGAGCACCTGCAGGAAACAGAACTATTTTTTGCTATCAACAAAAATGCTTTAAAAAGTATTCTTGGTCCTTTACTAGACTAATTCTCCAAATAATTTAAATTTTTAAATGTTGTGTATTTCAGGATAAAATAGAAAAAACAGTAGTTTATATACATCTATTCAAACTAGGGTATTATATGTGTACCAGGTAGGTTTTGAACTTGAGTTCAGCTTGGATATATATTTTTTCCATTTTAAATTGTGACTTTTATACTTTGAACCACCTAAGTTTTTTTTTTTTTTCAAAAAATAAGATGTTGTCATAGAAGGCACTTATTCCTGATGATTCTATTTTATATTTCTTTTAACACTAAAGACATTTTTTTGAGGTGCCCAGGCTCACAGTTTAATTTTGTTAGTTTTGTTTATAGTTGGGCATGTCTTCTCGTTCTAATACTTATTGTTATCTACATGTACTTCTGTACTTCTGTCTTCATTACCCACTTATTTATGATAACACTCTCACTACAGTGAGATGTTCAGGCTACTTGGACAGCAGTGCTGGGAGACTGAGAGGCTCCTTGACAGACCTTGGTCATCTGTTATATGTCTGTCTGGTGACCCACCCCATTTCACTATCTCAGAAGTTTAGCTGGTTTCCCAAGTGTAAAGCAAACTAGAACCAAGGTGTTAAATGGCATTTAAAGCTTAAGAAACTATGCTTCTGTGTATTCTTCTTTCTTCCACCCTCTTGCCTGCCCAGGCCCTACCCTTCCTCACAGCTCAGCCCTAGCTCTCCTTCTTCTGAGAAAAACACTCCCAGTGCCATCCAACCTCAGAACTTCTTCCCTTTTCTCTATAATGTTTTATAGAGAAGCTAGAGTTTGTACTCTTAACTGGATTGTGAATTGTATACGCTCTGACTATAGTCTATTGAGTGGCTATTTAACCACTGTTTGATGAACTAGCTCTTCACTGCCTGTGTCCAAGCTCCTCAGCTGGCCTCAGGCCCACTGCAGGCAGGTGCCACATTAGGATTTCTTTGGTCTTCCCCAGCACTCAGGCTGGGTCTGGCACACAGGGGCCCCTCTGCAGATGCTTACTGATGAACTGAGAGCCACATGCATTTTCAGCTCCATACCAAAGTGAGAAATCATGTCTTTGGTCATTCATGGCTCATTGAGGAGTGTGAAAGAAGAGCTGTGCCCAGAATGATTTATTAATCATGAGTAATAAGTGAAGCCAGAGGATCTGGTTAATGCAGTACAACCTCATTTATGCGGGTTGTTTGTTCTGTTCCTTACGTGTCAGTAAGTGTTAGCAAATGTAGATGTACTATTTTATGGAGCTCTTGTGGAGCTGAATTGTGTTCAGAATTACCTCTTGCTAAGTTAGAACCAAGAATCCCCTGTGACACTTCTGTGACTTTCTGATTGATTTCTTAAGGATCCTTCAGCTACCTTTGGTTTGCATTAGAAGCTTGGTCCTACAAGGAGGAAAGTACATCTAAGACACAGTGAACGATCAGTTAAAAGGTTTGCCACAGCCAAGGCAGCATGCTTGAAGTGCAGGCAGAGTTGGTTGAGGCATTGTTTCAGATTTCAAGGAGTTTATAGCCAGATCATGAAAAGCTGAGAGAACATTCAAGGTACAGGGGCTTGTGTCCTGGCTCAGGAGGAAGATCCTCATTGCCTATGGTCCTCCTTTGGCAGCCACACAGTCAGACTTGCAGGTGTCACCCCCAGCTCTGGTGCCCGTGTCAGTCCTTGGGACTGACTCTTGGGACCCAGGGACCCACCCTGCTCATGACCTTCAAGTCTTGGGACCCAGGGACCCACCCTGCTCATGACCTTCAAGTCACAGGAGCTATAGGCCACATTTCCCATAGCATATTTCCCCTAGGAGGATAGATAACTGATGAAAGCCACACATTTCATCTTGTACTCACAGAGGTGTGGGCAACGATGTTCACTGCAACTCTGTAATGGCAAAAAATTGGAGCCAACCCACACATTCAGCAGAAGGGTAGTGCTCGATTATGATATAGCCATATTAAGAAATACCCTGCAGCAATTCAAAAAGAAGAGTAAGGTTTATATGTATGCACAGGGAAAAGTTAATTGTTAAGCAAAAGAAGCAAGTTGTAGAATAATATCCACAATATGATCCCATTTATGTAAAACTAAATATTAGTTATATATTTCTGCGGGTACATATGTATGCATGCAAATGAACAGATAAGGGTCTAGAAGGACCATGCTAGATTCCTCAGAATGGTAAGGTGGAGTAGGATGGGAGAAGAGAGTAGAAAGGATGAGTGACAAAAATCACTTTTGTCTTTATTTTTATTTATTTTTCACAATGGGGGTATTTTCATAATTTCTCTTTGAATGAAGAGAGGTAGGGAAGGAAGGTAGGCAGGTGGGTGGTCATACTCTTGTGTCTGTAGTCATGACTAGTAGATTGCATTTGGTTGTTCAGGTTTGGCCAGAATGGGTTCTGTGGTAACAGTGTTCCCTGTGTATTCATATGTGCATATTTGACATTAGACATGCGGCATCCTTGTCGTCCGTGGTCAGGGGGTATAATCTTAATCTTAAAAGGGAGAAGATAGCCCAAGACAAACCTTTCAACTGTATAGATTTTATTTTCAGTATCAGTTATCTTCTACTTGATTTTTTCACTTAAATGAGTTCATGTCCTTTAGATTCACAGATTCTCCAGTGATGCAGCTTGAAGCATTGGGCAAGATTTCCTATTTGGATTAGCCATTGTAGCCAGTGTGAATGATTTTAGTTATATTA
Source organism: Potos flavus (assembly GCA_028534135.1). Classification (NCBI taxonomy): domain Eukaryota; kingdom Metazoa; phylum Chordata; class Mammalia; order Carnivora; family Procyonidae; genus Potos; species Potos flavus. The sequence continues at coordinate 106,496,957 of CM052886.1, forward strand.
TTGACATTGCAAAAAACATTACACTATCGAGGTCCAGGGCCTTTGAAAACAAATCATTGTTTGACCATGGTTTTCAGATTGACAACTGTTTCCAGTGAATCCCAGTTGTTTTCACCTCTCTAAGAAAGTCTCTGATGCCACCCAAGTATCAGTGGTACCTACCATACCAAAGGTTTGCAGCAGCTTTCATGTGTTGAGGTAAATTTGTTTGAAGCCAACCCCAGACTTAAATAGAAATGACTCAAATAGAAATGATCGTGGTAGGTATCGAAAACTGTCTAGTAATCGCTCTTTTTTGAATCAAGCTATATCTGAGTTCCGTGAGTGTGGGCAGTCAAGTGCATAAGACAGCTCCATCTGGCTGCTGACCCTTCTGTGACAAGCTTACTTGCAAATGGAGTTCTAAAACCAGAATTCCAGCATGAATGGACTAAATGGGACTGGAAATATTCTAGTACCTCATCGATTCTAGAGAGGAAACAGTGCTTTTTTGTCTCTAAATGAAAGAGATCTATGTTAACTTTTCTTTTCTCTGGCTTTCTAGGGTACCATGCTTTTCAGGGGTGGACCTTCTCTTTAGTACTCAAACTTACTGACCAGCCTCTCTACATAACTGAAGACTTTTACTAAACATTCCTGCTAAACTCTTCTCTAAGTCAAGTCCCAGTTTTGTTTTTTAACATTTCCTGCTGAGTGCCGTCTTGTCCATCTTGCCCTGACTCCCCTGTGCAATCAAGTCCCGAGCACATTGTGTACTGAGTGCTGTGTTTCTGAAGTGGGCTTGCCTTGTTTGCATCCCTCCTTTTCCTCAATGGGAAATATACCAGGGGCAAGATCTCCCGGTATCTCCAAACCAGGACCTCAGAAAAAGCATGTAGCACATGGTCTCCCCTCTGTGCTTCAGCTGGAGTGATAGTAGGCATTGATACAACTACATAAATTGCCCATAAATGCTGAAGCACAGGGTAGAAGCTGTCCATTTATAACAAGATCTTCAGGCTAATAGACTGGGGAATTTGGGGAGGAATTTGTAAAGAGGGGTGTTTAGGCAGCCTTGTAGGATTAGTACGGTTTGGTTCAGTGGGGAGATATGTCTTGACTAGGAGCAGCCCTTCCGGGCTGGTCAGGAAGGGGGAAATAAGCCCTGGAGCCATAGAAGATGTGTGGAAGTTGGCTGATTATAGAGTGGAGAAGGTGGTCAGCATGGTGGGGTAAGGGTGGGGCCATATTCAGTTCTCCTTTTGGCTAAATTAGGAGTTATTCCTTCAGATTCAGCAGATATTTACTTACCTTGTAGCAAGGATTGGGAATAAAATACAAAGAGAAGTAAGATGGGGCCCAGTGTTTAGAAGACACAGGCACAGAAATCCCTTTAGGGGTACCCCAGGGCACAGAGGGGCTGGAGAGAAGGAGCTCTGGTGCAGATACAATGCAGTTCTGCTGGTCTTTGGCCATTGACCCTTAACAAGAAGCTATTAGGCATGACTGTGCTGGGTGCTATGAGCACTAGAAGGGGGAGACTAAGTGACGTAGGAGCAAAATCTGGAAAGCCTTAATAGAGGCTTAGGTTTGCTAAGGAGTTTGAAAGTGAAGAGCAGCTTAGTTTGGAAGAAACAACCAAAGTGAGTATCCTGAGGGAAATATGTTTCTGATTGCAGGTTAGGACAGCACAGCATGTGGCTGCCAGACCGTCCGAAACCTGAGCATCATGATGGTAGTGGCAGAGGACATCTAGCCTAAGGGGACTCAACAGGTTTCAGGCTCCTTGGATGAAGGGCCTTTGAGTCTGCAGTCAGAGTTGGAATGAGAAGTTAAAGGTGGTTGGTTGATTGATTGGTTAAGACCCAAAGCAGGGTACAATGGCTCTACAGGTGCTATTGTTTTTAGCCTTAAGAAAAAGAATGATTTAAATGTACCTTGGTTTACCGAGGACTGGTTTAAGCAAATTTGCCATTTTCAGGTGCTCCTAATAATTCATTGCTGGTAGGCATTGCAGGTGGACCTTGTGCCTGCCACAGCTGCAAGGGAAGTGATCCAAACTGACTTTAAAAGCCTGAGACTAAAGCAATGGCACCTAGCTAGTGTCATCATCTCAGCGCAGGTTAAGTGGACAGGTCATGCCCATACTGCTCTTTGAAGTGTTCCCCCCTCTCTGTGGTCTGACTCCTGAGATGTTTTGCAGACCTTGTCTGCACCAGTGTGTGTGCTGGGACAGAGGATGCTGTCAAACCCTGGGTTTGAATTGAGAAATTATTTCTCCTTTCAGTTATCACCACAATTAGTACAGATGTTGAGTTTCAACATTCAGTACTGAGCAGTGGCATTTTCAACTAGCTCTTATCTGCCTTTCTAACGGGAAAACCAATGAAATACATGGTGAAAGTTTGAGCTAGTCAAGCCATATCTGCATACAGCACTAGTGAGGGAAAAGAAGTAGGTGCACCTAAGTTCTGAATTAGAGCCTCCTTCTCTTGAGGGCCAATATGGACATGCTTGTTTGCTTCTCAGATTTTTCCCCAATTAAAGGGAGATAATCCATAAGATTCCCTTGGTGAGAAGAACAGCCAGCTGCCAAAGAAGGAAGAGAATGTGTGGGAAAGCTGCCTTTGGGTTGTCCTTTTATCCTTTAAATAATTGCAAAGAGATAGTTTTTCTGATATTGTGTGATCATGGAGAAGGCATCTCAGACAAACAGAGCTAAACCCAGACCTTGAATTGAGCCTTCTGGTCATGGAAACTATTCCTAAGCACAGTAGTATAGAGATCATTTCAGACTATACTGGTTTTTAAAGCAGTTGGGGCTTAGCAATGGTGGAACTGATCCAAAATGACTTTACCTATTTAATGAAATACCTTGTCAAAGAGACCAGCCTCACAGCACCCAAGGAGACAGCAATTCCAAATCTACTATAAGTGATTAATTTAAACTGCATTATAGAATGCTCTGATACTATGCCCTAAAGAACAAAAATGATCTCGTAGCTAACAAAGTCAAAATACCATTTCCAAGTATTTGGTTTTTTTAAGTGTTCCTTTAAAATGAGGCTAGCCACCTTTTCTCATGGAAACCTCTCTTGCTACTGCTCCTGGATGTGTGGTGGCATTGTGGTTGAATAGTCTCAACCAGTCATCTTGAGGTCCTGCTGACCCCGGTGAGGGAGGAATCTCTGGCCTCCTTGGTAACCAGTGCTCACTCACTCCTTGTGAGTCCTACACGGGCTCTAACAAAGGTGGCCTGGGACTTCCTTCTATGCCCAGTCAAGAGGATGCAGCTGTCAAAATAAAAATAGACCATCAGATTGCTTTCAATGGCAGCCGTGGGGGAGGGAAGGTTTGGTGAAGTGCTGCCCTTTCAGAGGAAGGCTGTGGAATATTCACCAGCCAATCCTTAAAACAGAGCAAGGAAAATAGCCCCCCCATTATGTTTGGGAAATAGGACACCCCTTTTCTACATGAATGTACCATGAAACATAGCAATTTAATGCCATCTCTAATAATCCACATTTACCTGCGTTATAGGTCCTTGTGTTCAGGAGAAATAGGAGAGTTACTGTCTCTGGTCCACTATTCTCTACCCTCCCAGCCCATGGCTCATTCTCACTGTTCTGAGCAACATGGCCCTTCTCGTGTGGCTCATGTACTGGCCTTTGCATGTCATAAGCATTAGCCCTACACATGTACAACTGGCTAGCTCTCCAGGGCAGGACCCTGCTATGGGTCAATGTTTGTTTCATTCTTGAAATAAACCATTTCTAGTTCTGATCCCACATAGAGGAGGTGATATTAGGCCTGAGAGATTATGAATGCTCTTTAGAAAAAGCTTCTTAGCTTTTTCAAAGCTAAAGATTACATCTAAGACTGAAGACAAGGGGCAGTCTGCAAAGTTGATAACTCACCCTTCAGTGAATTTAACATTTTATCATATGTGAGAGTCTGAGAACGCGTTTGCTTAGTAATCTGCAAAAGAGGACACAAATGACATTCAAAACAATACTGTGTTCCTCCCTGAGTAGGGAGATGCATTTAGGAAGGGAAATAGTCACCTTCTTGCTGAAAAGGTAAGGATGACTCAGGCAGGTGTGCTCATCCAGGTCTGGTAGACAAACTGAAGCGTGAGTGTGGCTCTCACCACTGGTTCTCGTGAGCTGTCTGCTGTCAGCATTCTGCAGCCTGGTGTGTGTGACGCCATATTACTCCTAGCCCAGGGCTATTATCAAGGTAGAGATGACTGACAACAAACTTGCCTTTTCCATTTACTGAGTACCTTCCAGCTGTACTTAGTATGTTTCACATATACTAAGTACCTTAGTGTGTTTCACATATTCCATCTAATTTCATTATTAAAAATGTCTTATATTTGAGGAAAATTCCTCTGTCCCTTTCTTTTGCAGAGTAAGGAAGAGAACTGAGCACAACTGATGATTTAGAATACCGCTATTCTAAGAAGGTGGTGTGCTGTATCAGATCATTTAAATGTAGAAGAAATGTGTGATATGCAAAACAAACCTGAAGCCACCAAAATGACTTTGTGAAATGTCACTGTCTAGACTGAGCTCAGCACACTTTTTTTTTTTTTTAAATCAAGGGACAGATAGTAAATATTTTGAGCTTTGCAGGTCCTAAGTTTCCTGTGACAGTACACTACTCTCTCCTGTAGCATGAAAGGAGTGATAGACAATACATAGATGAACAGGTGTGACTGTGTCCCTTATTGGGGCACACAGGAGTCTGTGTGCCAGCCATGTGGTGTGGTGTCAGGGCATTTAGAACAGGGAGCCGGAGCCAGCCTGAGGTGGATGGAGATGATGTCAGGGAAAGCTCTGTGCATAGGGCTGGTGGGTTACATCAGGCGTGGTTCACTAAGGAAGTGCCCCTGGGAGGAGTCCTGAAAGAGAAGGGTATTCCAGAGGAAACAAACAAACAAACAAACACTGGGGAGAAGAAGGGACCCTAGGGAAGAGTGGGCAGGAAGGTCCAGAACATTTGGAGAGATTCCTCAGGCAGCCCAGGTACCTGGAGTTTGGTGAGCTGGTGGGAGTGAGCTTAGTAGGTAAGTTGTAGACAAGTGCTGAATGATTTTGAAGAGGATCTTTACTTTGCAGACGGGATGGATCCACTGAATATGTTTTAGCAGCTGAGGCAAATTTTCCTTTGTATCTGTTACAAGTGGTAGCTTGTGATCCTCAAGTATCAACTGCTGATTCTCCTGATTTCCAAGCATCAGTTTTCAATCATGGTAATTTTTTGGTATGGTCACTTATCATTAACATTCATTAAGTAATATTGTAGAATTACTTGGTTTGGGGAGATTGCTGAGACTGGCCCTATTTTCATGAGTCACACTGAATATATCAGTGGTCCCAGACACAACTGAAATCACAGAAGAGGGCTTTCAGTGGTAGGTTGGAGCTGGCATGAATCTCCCTCACCACCTTCCCATAACCCACCCATGTTGGCTCAAGGAAATTCATTGTGCTGACCATGCCTACTTTAGCCTTTCATTGAAATAGCTTGAGCAAAAATAAGCATTCGGGTCCTCATCTGTTGATCTGACAAGTCAAATGTATGTCGTTTTTTGACTAACCTGAAAGAAGCCAACAGGTGTTGGAGGCTTCTTATTTGCATTTTTTCTCACAAAATCAAACCAAAGGCTAAATCTTGTCTCTCCACTCTGACCTTCCCACCCCTCCCCACCCCATCAAGTACCACAGAGTTCTTGGAAGTTGTTATTTGTAGTAGTGTTTCCTAAATTTAGCTGGTGCAGGAAGAATCAGTGGCAAATGGGTGCCTAAAGAAAATGCATCTTCAGTTTAGAGCCTAGACTCAGAACATGTGTTATGTAGCACAACAAAAGGACTGTATTTATCTATGAGATTTCTGTTATGGTACAAACAAAAAGGGAGATGGTCAAGAATCTTACCCCCTAGACCTTACCTGTTTTTTTTTTTTTTGGTTTTTTTTTTTTAGCTTTTATTTATTTGAGAGAGAGATTGAAAGAATGGGTGGGACGAGGGACAGAAGGAGAAGCAGACTCCCCTTGGAGACGGAGCTGGACGCAGGACTCGACCCGAGGACTCCAGGATCACGACCTCAGCCAAAGGCAGATGCTTAACCAACTGAGCCACCCAGGCGCCCTATTTTTTTTTTTTAATGCCAACTTCCAGTTCTTAGTCCACAGACATACATAAGTTTTTCCAGGTGTAATATTTCTGCAGACATAATTTTGTATTCTACTTTTTCCCTTTAAAAAATGTTATTGGCTATGTGAAAGTTCTTAAATTGAGAAATAATGATCAAAATCCATGGGCCAGGTACTGGATCGGCATCCATGTACATGGCATCCATGTATACAACCTAGGTGGAGATCTTCCTGTGCTTTCTCTGGAGTAAGATACTCCATGAAGTGTAAGGCTGTCAAACCTTGTATGTAAATCTGAGCAATTTCAAGTCAGCAGTTGCCATCTCTTGGGTCTATGACCTTCAGGAGTGTGGCTAGACTAATTTTTTCAGATTACCTGCCTTTAGGTTTATATGAAAGTGCAGAAGTAGTCGAATTCATAGAGACAGAAAGTAGAATTGGGGGTTACCAGGGATGGGGGGAAGGGTTAATGGGAGTTAGTGTTTAATGGGTACGGAGTTTCCATCTGGGAAGAGGAAAAAGTTCTAGAGATGAATGGTGGTGATGAGGATGTGAATATACCTGATGCCACTGAACTGAATATTTAAAAATGGTTAAAATGGCAAATTTTATGTCATGTATATTTTACTACAATAAAAAGTGCAGAGTGATTGTCTCAAGTGGGAGAGACTTTGTTTTTTGTAGTGGTGTATAAACTGTGGTCTTGCTTCTGATCAAGTGTGGGACAGTCTAAACTTAATTCTTTTTTAATTTTGTTTCTTTTTTGGAGTCAGATTTTTTGGTGATTTGGTGAATTAGGTCTAAATGGGCTCAATTCATTAATGGGTGTTAGTAGATTTCCGTGTGTAGGAATCACAGAGCCCAATTCAGCGTGCCACCCTGATACCTCGTAAATGTGATTGTCAAAGAAAAAGTGTCATCTCTTTCAGAGGACTCTTTCTTTGTACACCCATATTACTATTGGTATTTGGATGGGATAAGATGAGAAACCAAGATGCAAGATTAAGTCGTTTTTATTAGCAGCTAAAATAACTTTTCCATCGCATGGATTTCCTGATTCTGGCCTCTTAGTAACTGCATCTCCTACTTATGTTTCCTCTTAGGTTATGAATAAGTCCTTGCAGAAGCTGGTTTTATTAGCTTTCCTGAGAGAGAGAAAACAGATTCTGAAGGGCTTAATCTTTCTTTTCTTTAGAAAAGTAGAATGTCAGCTAGGTTCTTCAGAAGCCTCTTATGTTTCAGAAATAAAAGAACAGTGAATTTTAGAAATTGTACTTGAAACAAGCGAGAGTTTGAACTTTTTACTAGTCCTGAAATCAGAATCTTGCCTCTGCTTTTCAAGTACTTGCCTATGTATCGTTTTAAGTGTAATCTTTAGTTTCAGCCCCCAAAGAAAGGCAAAAACCTTACTTTTGGTGGTTACTATGCTTGTTGAAACAGAAAACAGAAAAATATTAGAACTTTTGAGAATATGGACTTAGAAAGCCTTAAACTTTGCACAAGAAGAATCTCTGGAATACTTTCTAACTTTCTTTTCAGTCAATTGATGTCTGTTGTCTCTTTCAAAACCTAACACAAAAACTTCACCCCAAAAACTTTCTTTGGATGATCCCATTGAAGTCTAACTTCTTCCCTGTATTTTCCTAATGTTTTTCCACACTATGTAATACTAACTGATGTGTTGTTTGTTATTATGGATATTCAGTGTATATGTGGTCAGTGTAAATATGAGGCTTTTTCTTAATTCTTTGCCTTTTTCCTCCTTCTGGTCCCCACCTTATCGGTATTAATAGCATTCTCAGGACGTAATAGGCCATTCAAAATGCCATGTACTTAAAACAAATTATCTGCTCATTCTTTGTCCCTCCTAGAAATCAAGACAATCTTAAAGCATAGACTGAGCCCTTTCCCTTAACTAAACTGGTTTTTGTATTCTTGGGCCAGCTGCCTAAACTGAAAATCTGCAACTTGACACTTACTAGCTCCACGAAGTTTAATATTAATTGGCTTTCCACCAATCACTGTTTTGGAACATCATGGAAAGTATTAAATTTTTATCTATTTAATAATTTTATTTCAAAGAAGATAATTTTAGTTTTTTTTTTTAGTTTTAGAGGTAATATGTAGGAGTAAATATCACATAGCAAATGCTATAGGAATAGAAATATTGCTGTTATTTTTTTTAATTCCAGTATAGTTAGCATACAGTGTTATATTAGTTTCAGGTGTACAATATAGTGATTCAAGGATTCTGTACATTACTCAGTGCTCATCGTGATAAATGTACTTTTAATCCCCTTCACCTATTTCACCCATCCCCACACCCACCTCCCGTTATATTATTACTTATGAATTTTTCAGATTGTTCTAGAATAAGATGTTTGTTACTTTTTTACTTCATTTGTCATGCTTTCCATAATTTAGCTAAACACATCTTGCCCCGTATCTCTGTCTCTACAAACCTCAATATTAGAGAATGATTTTGCGGGGGAGGAATCCATTAATACTAGGATAATTTTAAGTCTCTCCAGCTTGTAGCATTGAGGCCCTTAATGCTGTCAGCACTCTTGCTGCTTTCTGAATTAGTAATTAACTGCCATGAATTGTACACATGTGCAGGCATCTGAAGACTTTTTTCAGGTACTTTATGTTCTGCAGTCTGTGGCCTCCAAGAGAGATACTTTTCGTGCTTTGTTAATGACTAAGCCAAGATAAATAGGTGTTCTTGGGCGGTGAGCAGCTGAACCTTTTTGACAGTTTTGACTCCTTTCTTTACTGTATTTGCATAGTTTGTTCCCTTCTTATTGTAGATCACGGTGAGCTGATTCTTAACCAAGTCCCAGTGGTGTGGACAGGCAGGAGACTGGTGTCTGGAGCATGTGCCTGCAGTGTGCCCTCCCTATGTCATGGCTGAAAGTTCAGCTCTCTTATTTTTATGGTCCCCAGGCATGGGCACTTTATGATATTTTTCTTCCCTTGTACTATTCCTGTAGTGTGATCTTCATGTTAATTGGTTTTCATCTTGTTCAACAGATATTTAGTGTTTACTATGTGCTAAAGAAGGTTATTGTTGTTGTTCTACTTTTGAGAGAACATGATCTTATGTTTTCTATTTTCTCTGTCCTTCCTGAGCAGTAGGGGATCCCCAAACTTGTGGCTGAGAGCTACTTTGTTCCTCCTTAGAAGCTTCACAGATGGGAAGCTGTAGGTGCCACATGCCCATCCCAGCTAGGGAGGGTGAGGGGCCCAGCATGGCTGAAAGTTGCCTCCTCATCATCTGTGGGCACGAAGGGAGGGATACCCTTTGCCACCTTCCTGCATTTTACTCCTGCCTTGTGGGGCCAGCAGCCTTTTCTTTTTCACATCAGGCACCAAAAAGGGGAATGGGACCCCACTCAGGGAACACCTGAAGGAAGTGAGTTGCTTTCCAGTCACACTGCTGTTGGCATTTATGGTGAATGCTCTTAATAAGCTAAGAGCTGTTTAGCTTCCTCTTCTGCCCATTCTTTTCCTTTCCTTAATTTTTTTTTTCTTTCCTCCCATCACATGGCCTGGGCCAATTTTAGATTCTGTTAGGATTAAGTGGCTGTCAGTCAGCATGTGTGACAGGCAAGCATTTTTATCCTATGTCAGAGGGGATCCACCTCAGCATCCTTGATTGATTGGAGTTGCCCAGGTGACAGTCACAGTGGTAAGGAAGGTGGAAACCTGAGAATTCTTCCCATCCCTCTGGAAGTATTAGTCTGAAAGAGGTTGGAGGAAGTATGTGAGAGGAAAGAATTTCATAAGCTTCTGGACCTGATCTGTGGCCAACTCTCACTTAAGAGTAAAAGAAAAAAGTAGTCATTCCATGACTCCAGAAAAATGAGTCATTCCAGTGATGGATTTATGAAATGGTCAGTATATGTATCTATACCAATAAGCTTGCTTGGCCTTGATGGTGGGAAGTAGTAAAATTACTTTTTTTTACAGTATCATTTCCTTTTCCATTTTCTTTTCTTTTAAATCACTGCTTTAATACTCTCTGTGTTTGGAGGTGCTTTAGAACTTCAGACACCTGCCTCATTATTTCCAACAGAGCACAGTGCCCAGAGTCCAGGAAGAAATGAGGACAGACAGAAGTAGGCAATTAGGGATGACACAGTGAAGGTTGAATGTGGGAGGAACGTCTTCTGTTTAAAGTTTAAAGATCCTTAAACTTCACCCTCGACATGTTCAAGCCTGTTAGGTCTCATGCGAAGTATTCTCACATGGAGAAGCAGTGGTAAAACTCATCTTCAAGAGTCTTTGTTGGAAGATGTAATGATTGACTCAGAGCTGGAAAAAAAAAATGTATGTGTATATGAATTAAGCAGAAATTTTTTTTTTTTTTTCTGACCTCTCATAATACTAGGAGACAGGGAGGGGAATTTTATCTCTTAGGTCTTAGTGACAGACAGCTGATTGCACTCTGAACTGGTTTAAGCAGGAAGGTGTTTGTTAAGAGATAGTTGAGAGCTTATGGTCTCCTCAGAAGAGCTGGAGAAACAGACTTTCAGCTGAAGTTAAAGGAACAACACAACTTTTGAGATCTGCTGCCACGTCTGCCCCCAGAACCACCTGCTTCTACTGCCACCTGCACCTGCCAAGCAGGTGCTCTTTACCCATCTGACTTGTCCCATGTCCTGTTTCTAAATCCACCTCAAGTAGGTGAGTCAGATGATGAAACCAGGTCCTGAGTGTAGACTCCTAATAGCAAAGGAGATTGAGAAATGTAGTTTACATGCATTGTGTATTGGAAAAGTAGAATTCACAATGTCAGGAAGTATCAAAATGTGGAGGTCTAGAAAGGGTTTGGGGCAGCCACAAATTTAGATGTTCCTTACAAGACTACATTAGTAAATACAACACAGAAATGCCTCATATGAATTAGCAATAAAATTTTAATGATCAACTGCAAAAAATTCAAATAATTCTAAAAGACAAGTTATTTTTATGACTTTATTTGCTGAGGGACTTGTGGTAGTCTATATGTTTCTATGTTTCTCCTTCATTTACTCTCTTAGGTTGGTTACTTTATTTTAGTGTTTGATGTGTTTCTTCCCCTACTTATTTTCCATACATAGTGGCAAGATCCTATGAGACAAAGCTATCAAAGGAAGAAGGGTTTAAAAATGGGTTCCTCTAAGTCCTCACAGAACCATATTCTTTTGCAAAGATTGCTGAGATTTCTAGACTTTGTTTTTTATATGACATTGAAGACCTTTGGAACTTCTTCCCTCTGAAGAAGAAACAACCAGGTTTTTAAAAAATATATTTAATTAATTATCTAATTAATTAATTAATGTATTTATTTGAGATAGAGCATGAGCAGGGGGAGGGGCAGAGAGACAACTAGACTCCCTGCTGAGCCCAATGTGGGGTTCAATCCTAGGACCCTGAGACCATGACCTGAGAAGTCAGACACTTAACTGAGCCACTCAGGTGCCCCGAAACAACCAGATTTTTAATAAAACTTAAATTTAGCATGACTTTTTATAGCATGAATTTACACAGACATTTTTTATAGATTTTTATGGAGACCTATATGAAGTTCATTTTTTTTTTCCAAATTGGGCCATTAAAAAAAAAATGTAACAGTTTGGTACACAAACTTTTACTCTTTTGAAAAACAAGCAAAATAAATCAAAATAGGGATGCCTGGGTGGCTCAGTCATTAAGCATATACCTTCAGCTCAGGTCATGATCCCAGGGTCCTGGGATCAACACTGGGTTCCTTGCTTGGCAGGGAGCCTGCTTCTCCTCTGCCTGCTCTGCCTGCCACTCCCCCTGCTGTGCTCTTGTCTCTCTCTCCCTCCCTCTATAACAAATAAATAAATAAAATCTTTATAAAAATAAATCAGGATATTTTGAATGTGTAAAATTCCTAATAATGCATCAGGGAAATTACAATGTTCCAATTACCAAAATTTGGTATAGAATACTCTGTAATATAACGTTGTAATTTTTAGTCATCATGTTAAGGTTTTTACTTATAGTGCTTCCTTTTTGGCCACTCAGGATCTTAGATGAAATAGATTTTTTAAAAATGTCGAATATGAAAAAATGTTGAATATGTAAACAAGCATCTGAAATGATAGTTTTGAAACTTGTTGAAACTTACTGGGAAGCGCTCAATTATTTCACTTTTTTGGTAAACCCTATCTAAACCTTACAAGCTGTTCGCAAGCCAGAGCATGAATATTTGTATGCATCGTCACGGAAATAACCAGGAACCTTAATTAAAGTTTTTCCCTGGTTCCTTGGCAACAAAAGATGAGTGAAAAACTTCTCCTTTTTACTTTTTATTTTTTGACCTGAGCAAATAGTTCCTTTAAGTAGTTTTCTCCACTAAGTATCATCTTTTTATTTTATTTTTATTATTCTACAGGGGGTTAAATACCTGTGCATTCCAGCAGCGGATTCACCATCTCAGAACCTGTAAGTGTTTTTTTTCCTATATTTTTTGGAGATATTAAAAATGAATAAAGGACAGTAAAGTGCCGTGATGTCATCAGAGCCATGGGACTCTTGATGCCAAGCATAGAGGTCTGTGCTGCGAAGTTAGGCAGAACTGTAGCTGGAGGCACACTGTTTGTTTGCCAGTCTTTCAACTATACAACACTGACTGATGGGATGTCTACAAGAAGAGCCTCATTTTTAAAAAGGATGCCTCAAACCAAACTTTTAGCATGTTTATCCTAAGAAGCAAAGGCTTAAAGAAGTGAATAGGTTTTGTCTAAAACCTAGTAGAAATAGAATATGAACCACAAATGTAAACCATGCAGGTAATTTTAAATTTTCTAGGAGCCAAATTAAAGATTAAAAAAGGAAAGGTGACAATAATTAGGTTAGGGGTTAGGCTTCGGCAGAATGGGGGACAGGTCTTTGGAGACCCATAGCAGTCACAGCTTTAACATTCACACTGTTTGGTGTCCAGAAGTGACCTAGAAAGACCACGATATGGAGTAAAGTTTTACTGAAGCATGGATTTGAACCTTGCAGGCTGAGGGACTGGAGCAGAATTAAAGTACTGAGCCATTCAGTATATCCAGTAGACACCAGCCTCTGCTTCTCAGGCTGGCCTTGTGCTTACGTTGCATGTCACATACAACAACCCTGCTAGAATTACATGTTATCGCATTTTATTAGGAAAGTTGTAAGCTATGGTGGTGTTTGTAAATTTGGGAGCCTGCAGACCTATCAGGATTCATCCGTCACAATTCTTAAGGTTTATTGCCTACGAATCCTACGTATTGGAATTACATACCACATAATCTTCAGTTTAGTATCCCAGTTGTCCAGCATCTCTAAAAGCTATTGAATACTGAAACATCAGCCAATCTTGATTTTTTCATTGCTGGAGAGCAGTGAAATCACAGATTATGCAATAATTTTGAGAGATCTACCTGTTTGGAAAGAAAAAAATGGAGCCAGAGTTAGATCGATTGCTGTGGGGAAAGATGTGTGTGTGCGTGGGGTTGGGGTGGGCAGGACAGGGGACAGGTGGTATATAGTTAGACCAGGAAAGGTAGATTGGAAAGCAGGGACAGTTACATTCTATGCAAGGCTTGTTTTCACACTAACTCTCTGTATTTCACAGAAAAAGTCAATCTTTAAAATTGAGGATGGTGGAGGAAAGATTTTACTAGCATCACTAGGAAAACAGTAGTAGCCTGGATCTAGGAGGAGAAGAAGCACCAGAGAACTTCCTTGGTTACTGGTCGTGTCAAGAAACAGAAGTGGTTGGAAGGGCATGGCGTATACGGAAGGAAGTGAGCCACTGCCTTTCTCTGGAGACCACAGCAATCTTCTGCCCATGTTTTGGTGGCTATTTTTAGAATGGTTGCTCTGTTCTTATCTCAAACTGAGATTCTAACATACTGTTGAACTTGTCAATAACTGATTGGCAATGACTCTTTGGAGGAATCAGATTGTAACACATTCTGGGCATTTGTTGTCAGAGAAGGTGGCCACCTGTACTTGATTGCCCACAGGACTTTTCAGCTTTGCTAGGAGCCAAGCACTGTGCTTGATGTCCAGGACAATGACTGACTTACCAAATGAACATTGAGCATTGAGCAGCCCTGCACTATATAAACAAGTAAGCAGTAGACCTTGATGTTAGATATCTTAACTTTAAAACTAGTTGCATCTACCTTGGGCAAGTCATTTAAATCCATCTGAGCTTCAGTTCCCTCATTTGAAAAATGCCTGCCTTCAGGATTTTTGAAGATCAGATCACATATCTATGAACTCTAAGCACTTTTGAAAGTAAGAGTATACTTTTACTGTCTTCAGGGTGTGTTAATATATCTTGAGAGTTACAAAAGAAGATAGCTGAAATAACAAGTTTTGGTGCTCAGGAGGCCCACTTCAGTGGAATATTTGGAAACTTTCCTTACATGAAAAGGCCAGAGTGACAGAAAATGTTTCTCTGAGTTGCAGTGTCTCATGGGTCAGTTCGGATCTTCTGGCAAAACCAGCCCAAACACAGTCCACCTTGGGTCCAGAGGACTAGCCCATAAGATTTGAATTTGTTCTTTCCCATCCCAAATATGTGCAGAGGTCTTGTTAAGATGTGTGATTTCCCTTTTAAGCCCTTTCCTCACATTTTGATGAAAGTATAGGGTAGGATTCCAATAGGTGGTTATTATAGCACCCAGGTGTGAGGCTAATGACAGAACTTGAGGAGAATGTGCCACTGCTGCTATTTGGAGTGAAGTCCTATAGCAGTACAACCTCTATTTCAGTTGGAAAATAGACTCAAGACCATAACTCATCGGAAGGCAGAAAAGCTGGCACTCTCCTGTTGGGAGTTATGTTCATAGGCACTCATATGATTCTTTGGGGAAACTTTTAGTTTTAATCCATTAGTAATAGCAAATCTTATGCATTAGGTAAGGATTTGGGCACATCAATGTCCATGATTTTATAAATATTTCTTGCTTTACTGAAGTTACATGGAAATTGTGGAGTTAAGTTTGGAATACGAGTATGTTAAGAGACAGCCTATGAAATAGCTTGAGTTTCCCTTTACCTGTTACAAATGTTTTATTGGAAGCATAACATGCCTTTTAACTGTGAGCGTGCTTTCATGATATAATTAGACTATTAACCACCGGCAAGCGGAACACTTGATTCTGTTTATATGACCCATCTCACTGCAGGTAGCCTGAAGTTATTACTCAACAAATATTAGGAACATATAGGCTGACAGTAAACCTTCATTTTCTGTATCATCAACCAATGTAGGTGGTCAGGAGAAAAGTAATATTAATGTTCTGTTTAAAAAACAAGAGAAATCATGTCTGTCACTTGGAAAATATGCCTCGGGTAACTCAGACAAGGTGAACTAGTAGTTCTTTAGTCTAGCCACTTTCAATTACTGATGCCTGGGAATTCTTATATTTAATGACAAAATAAATTCTAGAAAACTGTGTCCCTGTTTTAAACTTACAGACTTAAAATTATTTCCCACTTGGGATATAATTTAAGTTTTATATCCTAAGTCTCTCCCCACAGGTCCTTATACCAACAGGAATACTTCTTGCCAGTTATGCTTAGTAAGATGTTTGTGACCTTTTGAAACTAACTGCTTTCACTTGGCATTCGGTGGCTGTAAACTGCCCAGAAAGGTCAATTTTCTGTCGTGGCTTTAATCCTCACAAACTCCCCCTCTGATCTTCCAGGAACTTAAAACGTAGAAACCTGGTCGAGATAACATTAGCACATTAAAATTTTAGCTCAGTTCCCCCAACCACCTTGCCTTTCAAAGTCAGGAAATGTGAAAGTTCAAGTTCTCATAGTCATTATAACCCCACAGACCCAGGTTGGTGTGTTTTGCATGATTTGTCACAATTAGAGGCATCCTCGAATTTATATCAAATGCACATGCTGCATGTTCTCTGGCCGATGTGGAGTGGGCTAGTGAATTCAAGCTTTTAGAAATACTTGCTTTTGCTTTCTCTCTGTACTTTCTTACGCAAGTCATTTTTAACCTCATTTCTCTCATCTATAAAATACCTCTCTCACATAATTTTGGTAGTATTAGGTTAGATAAGTGAAAGTGTTTTTTATGAACTCTAAGCATATCTAAAAATAAGATTATATTTGCTGTCTATCCAAGTAAGGAGTATTCATGTATTTTGAGAGTGAATTACTAGATGTAGAGTAGCTAATTTATTCATTCTTATTTTAATATTTATTTAATTGGTATTTTTTATTTAGACATTATTAAGGGAATAATTACATTTTCTTTTTTTAAAAGATTTTATTTATTTATTTGACAGAGAGAAAGAGATCACAAGTAGGCAGAGAGGCAGGCAGAGAGAGGGGGAAGCAGGCTCCCTGCTGAGCAGAGAGCCCAATGTGGGGCTCGATCCCAGGACCCTGAGATCATGACCTGAGCCGAAGGCAGAGGCTTTAACCCACTGAGCCACCCAGGTGCCCCAATTACTTTTTTTTTTTAAATCTTCTTCTGTCAAGTCCAGGAAAGTTTGATCTTTGCTGTGGAGTTGGTAGCATTGCATCATTACAGTAGAGCCTTTGTGACATTCAGTGGTTTGAGTATCGAGCAGGTCTCTAAATTTCTTGAGGTTTTTGTGGGGAGAAGAGGTATTAGCAATACAGTAAGCTTATAAAGTATCAGTAAAATTTCCTTGCCTTATTCTACCTCATCTTTTTGCGTATGTTTCTTTAGTTTAGCTGATGTCTTCTGTACATCTAGCTCTCTTTCTCTTATTTACAATTGTCTTTGTTTTAATTACTAAAAAGCAGTTTTGCAAGATCAAAATGATGTAGGCCCTTGGAGTGCTGTGGTCCTATTTCCAGACAGATGCATACTTACCTGAGCATTCGTGTGCACACACACACATGCTCACCCGAGACCCCTGAGGACTTTGCAGCCCATAGAAATGAGAAATACTCGGAAAAGGTATATTGAGTTTTTCATAAGACTTCACTTATTGAATTTAACTGATTTTTAGTCTTAAACTATATCCTCCTTGTTTTTCTAGTGTTCAACTATTCTTCGTGAAATGATGTTATAGTAGGTGGTAAAGAGGGTTTTGTTTTGTTTTCAAAATGACCTTATGTGGTAAACTGAAAAGCACGATATATACCACATGTGTGTTTTAATTCCCCCCCAATTAAAAACAATGTTTAAGTGCAGGAATTATGAAATTTGGGAAATCATTGATGTAAATATGAGTAGTTGTGTGTGTTGAAGGTGTGCATTGATGGAGCAGCTCTGCCAGTGTACTGCTGGAGAATGTCCCTTCCTGCTTGCTTCTGGGTGGGGTGAGAGCTTCACCGTGTTCCAGCTGAGGGGGCCCATACAGAGCCTGGGGGCCTGTGCCGATCCTGCCCCAGGAGAAACAGCTTTCTGATCCGATCCCACCTTCCAGAGCCCAGGCTCACTCACTCAGATAGAACATTCTACCCACTTGCTTTTTGCTTTTTTGCTTTTTTTTTTTTCTTTAAGCATTCCTTTTTCAGGAGGAAAAAATTAAAGAGTGCTTGCCTTTCCTGTTTTCTCCTCCTTTGCTTTTATATACAACATACATGCGCACATATGCATATATGTACACATGTACACACATGTGTATGTTTGTGGGAAGGAGAAGTGTCCTGGGTCTCGTGGCTTTTGCTGTCAGTACAGCCTGGTCTGATACTGCTGGCTTTGGAGTAAGCCCAGCTACCATTCAAGGTATGTAGCCAGATCCCTTGGGCTACTGCTCAGATAAGCAGAGTCCTCAGCAGGAGAGGGCTGTCTCTGATCCCACAGTGGGGATCACAGCCTCCAAGTCTTGCAGTCTTGGAATAAGAACTAGTTGGTCAACCTCAAAAAATGAGCATCATGTGGTGTAGCTTTGCTAGATCCCATCCACCATCCTTTTTGTTTACTCTCTGAAGGTCAGGGAAACCTGGCTGGTCCTGTCTCTTGGCCTCCAGACAGAGAGAGGCAGGAGGCTCTTCAAGGAGGACAGCCAGCACATACTGAGGAAGGGGGACAGTGGCAGCTGCAGGGCTGTTTGCTGAGCCTTCATGGAGGACGGTTCTCCTCTGAAGTGCCCCTCTGCCCTACTCAAGGTGTTCTCTTCAGATTGTTGGCAGCAACAAGCACTATGAGGTAAGTTTGTGACACATGTAGGTGGATGAGCACCACTGGCTTTCCTCCAACAGAACTTACTCTACATGTCTGTGTATGGAAGTGAAGGTATAAAATGAAGAGAAACAAAATGAAGAGCAAGAATAGGGAACCTGTGTTCATTGAAACAGCCTGTGGTGGGATGGTGCTTAAGATGTGTGCTTCTGCTTCACATTGGAGAATTGGGCAACAAGAGCCAGAGTCGCGGGTATTTCCTGTGTGGAGGAGGGAGTTTAATGACCAGCACTAGAGTTTATGTCATCAGCTTCCCTGGAAATAACCCCTGCTCCCTGCAACACACCAAAGCAGTAGTAAATGTGCCTGCCTCCTGGCTTTACTTGGAAAAAGCATTTCTAGGAATGTCTGCTTGGTGTGGCCTTGTACCCAACTGTGTTTATGAGTCAAGTTTTGTGGTGGGGCTTTGAGCCATCCCTTCAGTGGCATCATTTACACTCCTGGGCTGGGCTGTGAGCTGTCCTCTCACAGATGCCTTCCCTGGGGTTCCATAACCCTTGCCCCAACATGGTGGTGGACAGGAGCCATCTGTGGGTTTGTCCTAGACTTAAGGTTGGTTCAATTAGAATGGAAAGAGGAAAGGGCTGGCAAGGAGCAAAGTGGGGGCACCTCCTCATGACTTCCTTGGCCCCTCAGCTCTTTCACACACTCTCTTTGGGCTCTGGCAGTTCTGCATGTTGCCCTGCTGACCCCACTCCCACCCCACTGTCTTATTCTGAGAAAAGGCAAGACTGACTTTTGAACCCGTATACACCCGACGATATTTAAGACCTGGGTTTCATCATGCATGTGGTTTGGTACATGCAGGTATAAAAGCCAGATAGAAGTAGTTGTTCCTGCTCTCAGGTTTCAGTAAAGGGATTCATTGGTTGTCATTTTGCAAGATCTTGGTGAGCTCCACAGCACTGACCATGTTCCCCTAAAACATTAAGTCCTGCTCATTTCAAGGGGCACTGTTAACTTTCATGTCACTCGGGCCTTTGCAATGTGTTCCGGGGCAGTCTGTGGTTTGTTCACTACACAGGCAGTTGTCATTCATTTCTAGATTTGATTTTCCTCTTCTGGTTGCTGGGTTCTTCCCAGATGCAGCTCTGCTCAACTAGAAAGAGACCCGTAAAGGACTGGCATGAGCATGGACTGCAGGTGTGGAGAGGACTCTCAGAACCTTTGGCTGCCCCAACATGGCCGACCTAGTGGACAAACATGTGTACCCTCTAGCCACTGCTAGACTGCAGTCAGGGATGAGCTCTGAGTTCTGGGTAGCCTGTCCTGGTCCTGGGATCTGCAGTCAGACCCACTCTACCCTCTGGCATGTCTGCCATGTGCAGTGACCAACAGAGGAGACAGGCTGCGCTGTGTAAACCATGAAGCAGATGGCAGATGGGCAGCCTGTAGCCACTCCTAGGCTAGATGAATTGGCTCAGTGTTTTTACTTTATTTATTTATTTAATTTTTTTAGTAGGCTCCACGCTGGGGTGTGGCGCCCAGTGTGGGGATTGAACTCACAACCCTGAGATCGACACCTGAGCTGAGAACAAGAGTCAGAGGCTTAACCAACTGGGCCACTCAGGTGCCACTTGGCTCAATGTTTTTATTTATTTATTATTATTTTTTTTACATGTATCAGTATTGGGTTTCTTTTTATTTCTGACTTGTATTCCATTATTTGAATATACCATATTTTCTTTTTTCTTTTTTTTTCCCCAAATACTTTTATTTTTTTTTTCAGCGTTACAAGATTCATTGTTTATGTACCACACCCAGTGCTCCATGCAATACATGCCCTCCTCAATACCCACCACCAGGCTCGCCCATCCCCCCACCCTCTCCCCTCCAAAACCCTCAGTCTGTTGCTCTGAGTTCACAGTCTCTCATGGTTCTTCACCCCTCCGATTTCCTCCAATTCACCCCTCCCTTCCCTCTCACAATGTCAATGTTTTTAAAACTGTTGAATTGCGGGGCGCCTGGGTGGCTGAGTGGGTTAAAGCCTCTGCCTTTGGCTCAGGTCATGATCTCAGGGTCCTGGGATTGAGCTCCGCATCAGGCTCTCTGCTCAGCGAGGAGCCTGCTTCCCTCTCTCTCTCTGCCTGCCTCTGCCTACTTTTGATCTCTCTCTCTCTGTCAAATAAATAAATAAAGTCTTTAAAAAAAACCAAACTGTTGAATTGGTTGCTGTTATCAGGTAGATTGTATTTGACTAAAGTGACAGGGTATCTGATTGATAATGTTTTAGGTTACAGAGAAATTTACTTCAAGCCTTGACTAAGAAACCTGGTGGTGGATGCTCCCAGACCTGGGCATCAGCCCCCTGAGGTCTCCCTTTGCCTCCTGCTGCCTCTCCACCGTATGGGCTTATCACCTGTGGTTACAGGGCAGCTGATGCAGCTGTAAGCCTGACGCTTACTTCCAGTTTCCTAGTAGGAAACCTGGGGCAGAGATAGATAACTTTCTTTTTATTAGGAAGGGAAAACTTTTCCAGAAGTCCCCACCCCACAACCTTTTCTTTACTTCTCCATGGCTGGAATCAGAGGGAAGGGAGACTATCCTGACAAACTTGCTGCCCCAAACGAAATCAGCACAACTCAAGATGTCTGCCACAGTTTCAATACTTCAAAATCAGAAGATTTCACTGCAGACTGTTTTTGCTTGAGAGACGGGAAGCTCTAACAGCACCGAGCCTTTTCTCCTGCCTCCGATGGGCCAGGCTTCTGCCAGTCACATCACAGTGCCCCCATCCCTTTACCTCTCTGTGCACTCAGCTTCACTGCCTGGCTTCCACTGGCTTCTGTCTTAAAATTCTTTCTGAGATCTCTTTCAGTACTGACACTTCAGATTTCAGGAATTACAACAGCAATCTTTTCTTGCCTGCTTTAGACCAAGCCAATGTTTGTGAGTATAGTGGCAATGCCGAGAGTCATTTTAGAAGTGTATGTCTGGGAGCATTTGTGCCTGGGAAAGTTAGCAAAAGCGTGTCTTGCAATGTTCTGGTAGTTAAAGATTTTAGGTAAGAGTCTGGAGTCCTTGGGTTCAATTCTCTAGGACTTTTGATCATGCCTTATGGTTGGTTTTGGGATATGTACATGTATGCATGCACATTTATAGTTTCCTGTATTGTCTCTCCATCTTAATCTAGCTGGGCACCTCTACTTAGGTTGCTAAGTTTCTTCTGTATTTAATACCTGGCTGAGTTTGTTATGCCATACCTGCATTTCTCATTATTACATTCATTTGTCCTGTCATCCTTCATGAAACAATAGACCTAGCTTGTGTGGTTGGAAACTACTTCTCATTCTTCCCTGAATCTCCTGCAGCTTTGCAGAGTTCCAGTAAGTAGTACTCAGTTGGTGTTTAAAAGAGGGTGAATTTATTCCATGTGCAACTTTAGGTGTTTTGCTGCTCTGTAAGTCAATCAAAGGTAGAAGACCTCCAAAAGCATGTACTCTGTAGGTGCCCTTGGAGTATTTATAATTAACCTACCAGCCAGTCCAGAACATGCTCTAAATGATGCTGGTACATGCATGCAGGAGAAAGGGTGTTAAAAAAGCTAAGGGTCAGAAGAAGTCAGGATCATGGTTTTATTGTCATAAAGGACTTCAGAGTTTGCAAAGCATATTGGCATATATCACCTCATTCCACCCTGTAAGACATTATTTCCACTTTATAGGTGAAGTTAAGGGAAACTAAGTGACTCTCCCAAGGTCACACAGCCAGTAAGTGGCTGAGCAGGGATTGAAGCTGTATTTTCCCTTTCCCCACAGCCTTCTGATGACATGCTGACAGGATGTACCGAAGTCAAGGGAGACCAATATGGGAGAGTATTATTAGGTTTTTCAGATCATCAAAAGTAAACTACCTCTTAGCACTGGGGAGCCTGCATGATACAGGCACCTTCTTCACCCGAATGGCTCCGAATGTGCACAGCTGGTGTGTGAATCATCAGTGTGGGGTCACTAGTATGTTCCCGAACATTCAGGGGCCCCATCCGACCCCTGGGCTGGGCAGAAACCACCCTGCACACACATACCAGTCAGTGGCAACTCTGTGTTTCAGGGATTCCTTGCAGAGAAATTCTGAAAATCCCAGAAGATGAGCAGCCCTCCCCAGGCCCCAGCATTGTGTGTGACAGATTCTAAAGCTGAGGCAGCTCCAGCCCCAGACAGTGTGACCACGGTTTTGAAGCTGTGGGACTCTGAGACCTTTTCAAGAAACCTCAGGCGGATTTTTCTTTTCATCATATGTTGAGTAAAGTAGAGAGATGTCACTTCTCTCTTTTTTCTCCCCCCACAGGACAAGACATTTCAAAGAAAGTATTAAATTCATTCACGAGTGCCGCCTCAGGGGTGAGGGCTGTCTTGTACACTGGTATGTATGCCTCTGCTTAATCATAGCTTAGTATTTCTGCTCTGGCCTGATTTTTCTCAAGAGTTTTCCTGTGTGTTTAATTATTTCATCTCCTAATAGTTCTGTCCGCCCTCTGAATCTTGAATACACACCCCATCTGACCCCTGCCATTTGTTAGTCATCATTTGTTTTTAATGAAAGAGAACCCTATTTTTTTTTTCATTTTCACTTAGGATTTTCATTTTCACAGTTAGGATTTCTGTAGGGACTGTCAAGGCTACTGGACAGGAACCTCTTTTCTAGCCCATGTCTATTATTCCCTTAGAACAGCCTCCTGTGGAGGGCACAGATTTTGTGGGCTCATCCCTGAAACCTCAGTGCTCTTTCGAAATACTGTTTCTTTCTGGAGAGTTTTGATCACATATGTGGGTGTTTAGCACTACATGAGTGTAATACCAGAATGACCATTTCTTCTCCATTTACAACTGGGGGCTTTTATGTAGGTTTAGCTTAGTACTTTGCTTTGAAAAGATCTGAATAGACTCTTAGAAGCAAACAGTTTATATACAGCTCTCCACCTGCATTCAGCTATACTTTGTTTGGATGTGAATACATATACATGAGTATATACACACTGCAAAAAAACCCGTTATAATACACATAACCCAAGGACAGTGCACATAAGGTTCTTAGCACTGTACCTGGCACATGGTAAGCTCTCAGTGAATGTTAGCTCTTATATTTTATTTTTTATTTATTTTTTAAATTTTTATTTGTTTTATTTTTAAGTGAAATATAGTTGGCATCAGTTTCAGGTGTATGATGTAGTGTTTGACAATTATATACATTATGATATTCATTACCACTAGTACTTATATTCATCACATAACTGTTATGTCAAAGGAACCAGCAGCCAACATTCTGGAGCCAGAACTCTGCTGTTTATTAAAGTGCGGGCCGAGCATCTTTCCTCTCTATATTGAATAAGACTCCATATTGAATATTACTCAGCCACAAAAAGAAAAAAAAAAAGACCTTGCCATTTACATCAACATGGGCAGATTGAGAGGTATTATGCTAAGTGAAATACATCAGAGAAAGCAAATACCATATGATTTCACTTATATATGGAATCTAAAAAACAAAACACATGAAAAAAAAACAAACAAAAAAATCAAAAGGCAGAACCAGACGTATAAGTACAGAGAACAAACTGATGGTTGCCAGAGGGGAGGGTGTGAGAGGATGGGCAAAATGGGTAAAGGGTAGTGGGAGATGTAGGCTTCCAGTTATGGAATGAATAAGTCATGGGAATAAAAGACAGAGTGTAGGGAATACAGTCAATGGTGTAATAGCGTTGTGTGGTGACAGACGGCAGCTACACTTATGGTGAGCACAGCGTAATGTAAAACTTACAGAATCACTATGTTGTACACCAGAAATTAATGTAACATTATATGTCAATTATACTCGGATTTTTTAAAAAAGACAATATTATGTTATGGAATAGATTTAAAAAAAAAGCTTAACAATCTTTTGAGTTTTCCCAGAGAAGTTGCTATTTCACTGAAAGGTCTTTCTAAATGTAAAGTGATGTCTCCTGGGTTGGGTTGCTGCTGAAGTTGGTGACAGTTTTGTTGTGACAGAAGAGATCCAGTGCATGATATCCAGAGGAGCCATTCATGAAAACTAATCTGTTCTAAGGGACTGTAACCCATATTAGGAAAGCAGGGACAGTAGTTTGATTGCTTTAGAAAAAAACGATGTTTGCTGGTTTTATGCAGTTCTTAAAATTGTGTGATTTACTTTTTTTTTTTTTTACTTTTAAAAAGAGTAGGACATGTAACAAATTGTAGATTTTGTAATATTCATCTACATTTGCTTTAAGGAACTTGAGGGGATGCAGTTGGAGCCATATAAGGGGAGGTCTGTAATCCTTTGCCTGGGCTTCTGTGGCTCCCAGTTAATTAGAATCTCCAGGTTTGCAGCCAAAGAGGATATATTTTTTAAAAGCTCTCTCAGTATTCCTGACATAAAAGCCTAAGGAAGAGCCACTGTGTAAGAATGGTTGTTTTATTATTGTTATTATTATTATTATCTTCATTATTATTATTTGAATATGTGTAGCCCTTATATTCTAGGAATTTGTATTTCATATGGTTATATAAATCTGAAGATAGGCCTTTCTAAATATGAGAAATTTGTTAAACTTCCCCATCTTAAACCGTTGTTAGAACACTCTAAATCTGACGCAGCACAGCCTTCTGTGACCACCTTAATTTGCATATGCATTTAAAATTGGTCCCCTTACTCAGCCGGCTAGATATAATTAACCGTTATTGACCCCCACATCCCAGAGCACATGGAATGTGCCCTCTCTTGTGCTCTGCTCAGTTATTTCAAGACAAATACAAACTGTTTCAGCCTTCATTTATCTAAGAAAACCAGACGTAAAAAAAAAAAGGAAAAAAAAAGAAAACTTCTAAACTGCTGCAGGTTGTAAATAGATTTATTGCATAGATCTCAGACCCTTCAAGTTCCTTTGATGTGCTTAAGTTAGTTGTTTTTTCTGTCCAAAGAAATGGGGACTATCTGAAGAAGGGCTCAGGAGCATAGAGAATCATAAAACTGGTGCCAGAAGCCATAGACAGTAGAAATATCTGTTAAAAAAAAATGAGGCTAACACAAATACTGATGCCTGAGATTCTAGTGTAATAAAGTAGAGAGAAAACCTCTATGTTTCTGAGTAATTTCATACTGGCTTGCTGTCCACTCATAATCCAAGGCAGGAAGACTTTCTAAAGTGAGATCCCCAGAATCCCCTGATCTCAATGAATCGGGAGATAGACTCATGGACTAAAACCCCTTGCTCCTGTGGGTTCTTTTGGCCCTTGCAGCCTGGCCGGCGTCTCCAGGAGTGTGACTCTGGTGATCGCATACATCATGACCATCACGGACTTTGGCTGGGAGGATGCCCTGCACACTGTGCGTGCAGGGAGATCCTGTGCCAACCCCAACCTGGGCTTCCAGAGACAGCTCCAGGAGTTTGAGAAGCATGAAGTCCACCAGGTAACTCAGGGGACTTTGGTGATGTGAGCAGCAGCCTCTGGGAAGATGCCTCAGTCTTTCTGTACACACCTAGAATCATGGAGGTTGGAGTTTGAGAGGCCCACAGAGGAATGCCCCACTTGCATCCCAATTAAAGTCATCACTGGCCCCTTGTTCACCAGCTGCAGCAGTGGGACGTTATCTTTTACCATCTTCAGAACCCATATTAACTTCTGTTTATTTCACTTTGGGCCAAGTGCCATTTTCTTGGTTTGGCTTGCTTTCATGTCCTCAGGCTAAAACCTGGAAGAAGCAGTTATTTCTCTTGCTTGACACTGGCTGGATAACCACAGGCCTATGATTGCTCAATACCCATTTATTCCTTGTTTATATGTGACAAAATCTGTACCATTAAGTAACAGGTAAAATATATGTAGATGCAGGTGTGTGTGTGACATTTTGGTTTTGTTTTCAACTTCTCCAGTACCGGCAGTGGCTGAAGGAAGAATATGGAGAGAACCCTTTGCGAGATGCAGAAGAAGCCAAAAACATTCTGGGTAAATATAAAGAGCAAGGGCGTGTGGAGTCCCAGCCTGGTATGAGGCGGTGGAGCAGCTTTCAGACCCTACCTCCTTTGGCCTACAGCAACTATACGACAGAGACCTAATAACTGAGTGATCTGGTGCCTGGCTTTCCATCCCTTGTCTTCAGTGCATTTCTGCTGGGTGCCCTGGTGTGCTGGCTGCCCCCATGGAGGACCGGAAAGGGAGGGTGGCAAAGGTGGATCCAGGCTCCTTCTCCATGAATCCACCAGCCCTTCCCCAGGCCCCTTCACTCCTGCCCTGCCTGAGCTTGGGGACTCTGCTTGGCTGCCCTGCACTGACTGGTGTGTGTGCCTGTGTGTAGGTGAGTGTGCATGTGTGCCTGTGCGGGCGGATGTGTGAACTCTAAATGTTCATATTGCTTCAATAGTCACAAAATCCATGCTGCCAGGCTTAGTATCACCACCTTTCCTTTTGTCCAAGACTCCACATGGAAATCATTTGAAGTTAGCATCTTAAAAGCTGTTCAGCCTAAACTAGCCTGTGGCTGGGAGCAGACCGAACCTAGAGTGGTCATGGTGAGGGCAGCAGGAGGCCAGACTCCCTCCTGCGGGTAGTTCCAGGGCCCTGAAAGGTGTGCAGGACTATGCTCTGAGCATTGCCTCAATCTTAATGAAAGTGCCCCAGGCTGTGCTTCCTACCACCTCAAGTCAAAACCCTCTTCTCAGCCCACCATGTCCCTGAATTCTTGGTGTGTCTTCTCAGTGGCACTGACTATATTTCAGTTCCAAGAGAAGCACATCACCTCAGCCCAAGCTATATGCCCAGAGCTCCCTTCCTTTCTCCTCCTGACCAGCTTCACTTACTCTCGACCTCTTGTTCTCCTGCTGTTGTAACTCTGCAAGGGCCTCTTTGCAACATCTGCATGCATCTTCAGGAATCGGAAAGAAAGAGCATTTGTTAGGCACTGTAGCAAGTTTGCATTTAAAAATACATTTTAAAATGCCTGCGCACTTATTAAGCACCTTTGTGTATGCTGTGGATTTGATATTTGATCTCAACTACCTCATTAAATGTTTTTTGAAAAGGTATTTTCGTTTATTGTAATTAGCTCATGGTTGGAAATGTTTGGTCATGATTGCTTTTGAAAGCAAAGGGCGAAAGCATCAGTATCATTGAGCTATTTAAAATTTCTGACTTGAGCTCCAATAATGCTTTCTGGTGGGGAAAATTCTACATTCAGGCCAAGCCCTGCAGGCCTGGAGAGTGTCTGCAGTTTGCATCGTGGA
This sequence comes from Potos flavus, assembly GCA_028534135.1. Lineage (NCBI taxonomy): Eukaryota > Metazoa > Chordata > Mammalia > Carnivora > Procyonidae > Potos > Potos flavus. The sequence goes on from CM052886.1 coordinate 106,524,500, forward strand.
GCAACAGGATCCTGGAATTCTGTGAGCAATTTTGTGGTCCAGTCTTTTATACCAGCTCAAATTGTTTAAGCACACAAAGCCACAAGAATGAAAAAGTATGCTTGGCTTCTCCCTGAAAAGATGTTGCAGCCCAGTTTCTCCAAATTCCACCAACAACTGAGCCCCTGACTAAGAAGAGCAGCTTTCCCATGCATATAAAGGCTATGTCACAGGTGTGCCACTTTGGGGACCAGGGGAAACTCTGCACACCCACACAGGCCCCAGATATAAGGAAAGGGAAGCATAGCCATGGAATTTTCTACCTACAGCTAAAACAATGTTTCTATTAAGTACTTTTTTTTTCTTGAACCAAAAAGAAATGTAAATATGTCCACAGAAAAAGTATTTAGGATATCAGCTGAAGTGCTTAAATATGTATGTACATTTATGAACATCTAAATGTATTCCTGTAGGTCTTGAAATATTGTTTTAATTTTTGTTGCCAGTAATGTTCTTTCTCCACAGCCACTACAGGAATTCTGAAGTACTGGGCCTTTCTCAGAAGACTGTAATGTACCTGAAGTTTCTGAAATAGTGCAAAGCCACAGAGTTTAGGCTGGTGCTGCCAAAAAGAAAAGCAACCTAGAGTTCATTTTTAAGTATCCAGAAGTGATTTGTAAACTTGTTTTTCATTTTAAACTGAATACATGTGTAATGATGTTATATGTTGAGAACTAAGAATACAGCAAGAGAAAATATTTTTACCTAAATGCCACTGCTACAGCAGTTTCTTTAACTTTGGGGTTTATAAAGCAATCTCAAGAGCCCTGCTGCACTGTTTTGGTAACTGTTTAGTAATCATGATTGCTTCTCATGAGAATTGTGCTGTGTAAACTCTGCTCATGTGCTCTTAAATTCCCCAGCTTGGGAAATATCTCTTGGTTTGTGTTATCCGTGGTGGACTTTACCAAAAGCTACACGTTTTTATTAACAAAGGGGAACCGAGCATTTAACTTCATGTGCAATGCACTCTTCCTTGGCTGAGGTCTGGATGTCGTACGTGTTTCTGCCTGTGAGGGTCATGAAGCATTATCGGAATCTGCTCCTATAGCAGTAACGCTGGTTTAATGGCAAAGGCCATTGTTTCCTCCAGAAGGTAGTAGAGAGGGCACTTAGGAGAAGTGAATTAATTTCACCGTGAGAGAAAAATTGATCCTCAACGTGAACAGAAAGAAATCCAGAAATTGGACTGTAGTTCTCTTGCCCACGTGTGAGCACCGAATATGTGGCACCTCTGGAATTACTGCATTTACCACAAGGGTGTGGAGCCCAGGTGCTCCATGAACACTGGCTGCACATTGTTGGATGAAGTTTACTCTGATTCCATATTCAGCTTTTAATTTGAAGGAACACAGACTGGCTTGAAGAGTGATTTAAGTCCGTTTCCTAAATTGTACTTGTCTAAATCCAGGGGAGGAAGAAGGAGATTTAACGTTTGACTCCAGGGATAATTTGGGCCTGAACTAAGGGCAGGTGGATACAGGAGCTAATACACGTGGACCCTTTAACTATAGGTGGCAGGCTTCACCTATGTTCTGAGAGTCTGCTTTGGATTCCTGGAAGCTCCTGACGAGGGCTCAGGGAAGGGGCTGGAATGAAGGGGACCCTCTGTATTGGCAGCAGCCCCTGCCGGGTGTGGGATGATATGCACTAATCAGTGTCAGTCATTAAAATGCTTATTCTGACTCAACAGGCCTGTCTGGATGTAGCCCAGGTAATCCAGTTGTAGGAAACTCTGAGTACTCTCATGTGCCAGCCCTAAAAGCCCTGAGATGTCTCTACTTCCCACTTGGGAGGATGTGCCAGAGCCTTGTCTCTGTGGAAAACTCGGGAACAGTGGCCAAGACATAGCACAGAACCTCAGGAAGACCTCTGTGCTATGTGTAGGACACGAGACAGCAGAATTAGGAAAATAGGTGTTTTGGTGATGGCCCCAGTCCAGTAGAGTCATCCATCCCTCACAGCCTGACATCCTTTCCGGTCCCCCTCTTCTTACCATAGGACCAGATCTGGCACCAACAATAATCCTCTAATAATTGTCTGGTGTTCTGTGGGTTACAGACTATCACTGCAAAGCTTTATAAACTCACAGAGGGTATTATTTTATTCATTTGAGGCTCAAAGAGGACAAAAATACACCCCAAACTGAAAATGTTAGCTCTGCTTTGCTTGAATTTTGATCTTTTGATTCCAAATCAGTGGGTTAAGTGAGAGGGAGGAGCTGAGCTGCCCCTGCGCTTTGAACTTAGAAGTTTATAAGGCTCTAATGAGGGCCAAGGGAGAACCAGCACCCCTGCAGCAAAGCTGTATGGCTGCTGAAGCCAGAACCTCTATTTGGTTGCTTCCCACCCACCCCACCCCCACCCCTTTCTCCCTGGGGAGTTTGTTTGGTGCCCCATCAGTGGAGTTGGCAGTTAGGAAAATTGGCAATTACAGAGTGGGTCATAAGGACTAGTATAGGTGTTCCTGGTGCAATGGGAGGAGGGGAAGAGAAAAACCATTCCAGTTTTGGGGTGAGGAAGGCAGTGTTCAGGGAAGGCATCTTGGAAAAAGTGATATCTAATGTGAGACTTCAAGCTTAAGTGCTAGAATTAGTTGGGCATAGTGGGAGGAAGGGGAGTCCAGGCAGAGGCCCAGCATGTATGTTAACATGGTGGCATGAGGGAGCACAGTGCACTGGGGTGACCCCAAGGCACTCTGTGTGACTAAAGCAAGAACCAAGGGACAGGCAGTGATGGTAAGTGGTGCAGACAAAGCTCCACACATAAGCAAGGGCCCAATCAGCCAGGTTGATACCATTGTTTAGTGTCTGTATAGTACCAAACCTTAGTATACAGTAACTGGTTTATTTCTTATACTAGCCCTTGGAGCTAATCAAGCTCAGAGGTCGTGCTCTGCCAGCTTCACACAGGGCGGATTCCTGAGCCTGGAACCTCATAAGAAGCATGCATGCCATTATGCAGATGTAATGAGTAGGGGTGTGGGGTTGCTGAACTTGCTAGAGCAAGCAGGTACCATGGTTGGTTGATGTGTAGGTGGAGAATGGAGGATCCACATTGGAGGCCAGTCGGGGGCAGCTGTTACAGTCATCCAGGTGATTGAAGATGATGCCCTGAACAGGGTCATGGTGGTGGAGATGAAGAGGGACCAAGAAGGCAAATAGATCTGGGCTTGAGGGAGGTTGGGAAGGGAGGAACAAATGCTCTTGGTACTGGATTGAATGTGGGGGACTACCGGTTTTGTGGCCTTGACACTCTGGAATCTTGCTTCCAACACAATGGTTCTTTGTGTCAACATCCTCCTTTCCTTTGATGGTGGTGTGTGGGCTCTGAAATGTCAAGGTTAGATTTAAGGGGACCGCCAGACCTGGGGCCTCCAAGGACAATCATCCTAGCTTTGCAGATTAGGTCCTCAAGTTTATCCATGCACCCAGGACAGACTCCCAGGAACTAGATTTATGACAGTGTGGAATTCAAATGTCCAATTTTGTAATTTATTGTGAAAGATTTAAAAAAAGTAGTTTTATCAAAACCGATTTTATTCACTAGGCTATCTCTCTTTCATTGTCAGGATTTTGGAGGAAGCCAAATTAGTCATTAGGCATTGTCCTGTGAGATGGACATGGAGCTAAGAGCCTTGGCAGGGGGTGGGGGGTAATCCTGATCTGGTATGCCTCATAATCAGATTGATATTCCCATAACATACTTAAGTGGTGTTTCTACCAGGCTCCTGCTTTGCTCCCTGAAGTTACCTTTCCAGGGTCTAGCGGACCATCAAGTTTATGTACTCTCTCTGTCCAAGGTGATCTTTGACTTACATCATGTTTTTTAGAGCACCTTCATTAACCTTGGGTATCCTTACGTGTCTTCAATAGCATTTATGCTTTTCTGTGAGGATGGGTTCCCACTAGTGGCTTTTTTTCTTATTTATTGGGTGCTTGTTCTTTCTAGTTTCTGTCTCAGCAGGGAACCCCATTTCCAACTTCTGGGTCTGTTTTGTGTTATTCATGCATAGAGACAACTTATAAAATCTGGTAATTTGTGTGCATGTGTATGTGTGTGCACACATACACCTGTGTCTTATGTTTTTTAGCTTTGTTTTAGAGAAATCCTTAGCTTTCAGGAGAGTCATGTGTGCAACATCAAGGGTACCTTGAGCTCAGGAACCTTAAATGGCAGGTACCTGAGGCACCCAGGGAAATGTCAGAGCCCATATTGCACAACCAGAGCTAGTCACGAAGGGCTGCTCTGCACACCAGTATCTAGTCATAAAAATAGGGAACACACTAAGAATCAAAACCCTGTGATCCCACACTAGATGACTCCTCCCATCCTGACCCTAAGTTATTAATAATTTTATTAAGAATGTGCTTTCAACATGGTTATATTTATATATGTACTTAACAAGAAATCACCAAGACTTCAGAGGGAAGTTCTTCTTCCCTTTCTTTTTTATTGCCCAGAGAAAGGGAGAAACTGCGAAGAATGAAAAAAAAAAAAAGCTGCCTTTGACTTGTCACTGGAGGCTTGAGCATATCAGTTGTTCACTTGTTAGAATTTAGTAGGGTCTCCTTAGGCCTTGGGCTCATCGAGACTGTCATGGACTTGGATGCATGTAATGCGCTGGCCACATTTCATCATGCAGAGAGATCTTGACACTTGGCTCTTGTTTTCCTATCCCCGCTATAGATCTTGAGACCTGTCACTGCAGTAGCAGGACATAATTAGTTCAGCCAGTACCAAAATTAGTAATCAAAATTAGTATCTATTTTGCAGCTAAGGCTTAACCACCTAATAAGCATCTGACTAAAGGTTGCAAGTGCTGTGCCTGTGTCTCTTTCCATCAGGGGAAAGAACTGCTAGTGCATATTTGAACATCTGCAGGTTTAGGTTTATTTTGGCTCTTTATTTTGGATATCTATGCAAACTGTTGATCAAGAGTTAGTAATTTGCAGTTAATTTTCCTGAAGTTTCCAGTTCAGTTATTAGAGTCTGGTGTCAAAAGAGCTATTTTAGCAGGTGACTGAAATTACTAGGCAGTTCAACATTCTGAGTGTCATGTTGACTATTTAGAGGTGGGGTCAGGAGATGTATTGGTTGGGATTATACCTGAGCACATCCTTTACTCAAAGGCCTACTTGAGAAAACTAGATAGGAGCCAGGGGTAAAAAAATAAAACTTTGATTTTTGTGGGGTTAACAATCCCTTCTAGGAATAATGTAGTTTCTGGAAACAGTGCTGATCACAGCATTTGCCTATTTGTCCAACTTGACCCAAGGAAGCCGCATTACAGTGGCCTTTCCACTTAGCTTCTCAGTCCTCCAGGACACACATCAGTGACAAGCAAATATATGAATGGAACATTGCCATCGACATGGTGTTGGTCCCTCTCTCCCCTTCATGTCTGTTGATCACCAAGTGCTTTGCCCTCAGCCTATCATGCCCTTCACCAGAAGTGGCCAAACCAGCACAAACAGGAACCATACTTTCTGGTGAGCAGGTTTGCCTTTTTTCGGTTGGCTATGGGTTTCCCCAAGGCACTGATATGGAGCCTTTTTGGAAAATAAAAATCAGAAGGCCTCCACATGTGCACTAAAGAAATGTCACCTTCTGCTTTGCAAAGGGTGTGCCCTTCAAGGCAAGAGGCCCAAGTGGCACTGAGCTTCCTCAGAATGGGAGTCCCTAGAGAAGCTTGTCATGTGCCAGGGGTCAGATGTTTGGATTCTCCTTGGTTTGTGTTAAGCCACAGTGATGTGATGACAGAGAGAAAGGCAAGAAGGTGTGAAAGGAGAGGACCATTTCTCAGCTGTTTGCAGAAGCCTTCATGAATCTCCCAAAATCAGGTGCATCCCTGAGGTGTACTGCAGATGTGGGCTAAAGCCCATTTCATGCCTTGGTATTCACTGTCCCACGGCAGACAGGCCTATTTTCTGCTTTGCCAGAACCCCTTCCTGTCATCTTCCACTTTCCATGAGCAGGAAGGCACAGGTCCTGATAGAGCAGGTTGGGGGAGATGAGAGGCCAAGGTCTCTCTGGTGACCAGGCAGCCAAGATAGTCACATGCCAGACAGGCCTGACGGAGGTCCATTTTTATCACCATTCTCTGGAATACCTTGGGGAAGTCCCAGAGGAGGCAACTCACTCATGTGGGGAACTTCTTCTAAGACTGGAGTAAAGAAGCTCCCTGGAAGGGATGAGCAGAGCTAGAGGACACCCTGTGTCATGGCACAGTGATGTGGCCAAAGGCAGCCTCACAGCCTTCCTGCATAGCATTTTATGTGTCTAGAAAGGCCTTTCTAATTGTGAAGAGCTTCCGTCTAGATAACAAGACAATCAGCCTCGTGATGGTCAACAGTTATTCAGCACTTAATGTGGGAGAGAAGCTGGCATTGAGACTTTTTCTTGAAATCTCTTCTGACAACAATCTCATGGGATAGGTTTTACTACGGGAGAAACCAAGTTCTAGAGAACTTGAGCATTGCCCAGTCTCAGAGCCAGAAAGTGGCCAAGTGAGGATTGTAATCCAAGGAATCTGACTCAGGTGTGCCTAAATGTCATTGCTCCTTTCAAAATGCCACTACCCCTGGGAGGCTAAGCTAATAAAATGCTAACAGTCATGCGCATTCGTGTTCAGTTTTTTTTTCTGAAGGTAGGTTTATGTTAGATTAGAGGCCTAGTGGGAAGATTAAGGTGGAAGATAGGTAAGTATAGTTAAACAGGCACATGAGAAAAGCATTTCTTTTTTTTTTCCATCAAAGCCTGCCCATTGTGTGTACGCTGTGGCTGCCACACATCCCTCTGACTGGGCATTTCTGATTTAGCCTAGAGTAGCAGGCAGAGTACTGAGATGTCCTGGGGCCCCAGGAGGTCCTTTGCAAGAATACAGAATGGCCTATGTGTGTACAAGAAGAGGGAAGAGAGTTAGTGCCTGGTACTTTAAGCAGATGGTATTCTGCCCTTGATGTACCATCATTACACAAATAGAGGAACCTCAGTGAAGTTTTTGCAAGAAGCTCAGGGATTTGCTGTCACTCAAGTCAAATAACTCAAATGGAGACACTCGTCAAGGACAGAGACATGGAAAGCAACAGTGGATATCAAAGCAACCAGAGACTAACAGGATCTCCTTCCAACCCCTGGGGCTGAGGGCCAGGTCTGAGAGATGGAGTTACTAGAGCCAAGTAAGAAGTGAGCCATGCAGGGGTGCCCAGTAGGACCTGAGCAGGGCAGGTCTTTAAGAAGTATGGGAGGCTGGGAGGAAGCAGAGTAGAAGTCTCCCATCTGTTATCCTCTTGTCCTATTTCCCTGTACCTAATGGGAAGCTGGCCAGCAGAGGATTCTGCATGCCATGGCCATGGGGGACAGAACAAGGTGATTGCCATACCACAGGCAGCCCTGTTGCTCAGCCTTGGGTAGGGCGGAGACACAGTGATAGGATGGAGGAAGTGCCACAAGCTTCCAAGAAGTATCTAAGTGTCAACAAGCTGATACTAAAAGTGGGTCTGAGTGGGGAGCCTGGGTTCTCCTACACACTATGTCCTGAAGTGTGCTATCTGGAGCTTGGCCTGTGACTCACGGCTTTCATCTTTTTTTTTTTTTTTTTTTTTACCCACCTTTATTTATTTATTTTTTAATTTTTTTTAGATTTACTTTTTATTTTTTTATTTTTTTCTTCCCAAATACTTTTATTTTATTTTTTCA
>CM052886.1:106532738-106556672 GCA_028534135.1 Potos flavus
TGGACTGGAAGAGATTATGTTGAGTGAAATAAGTCAAGCAGAGAAAGTCAATTATCATATGGTCTCACTTACGTGTGGAGCGTAAGGAAAAACATGGAGGACATTGTGAGAGGGAGGGGAGGGATGAATTTGGAGGAAATCGGAGGGGTGAAGAACCATGAGAGACTGTGAACTCAGAACAAGGGACTGAGGGCGAGCCTGGTGGTGGGTATTGAGGAGGGCACGTATTGCATGGAGCACTGGGTGTGGTACATAAACAATGAATCTTGTAACACTGAAAAAATAAAATAAAAGTATTTGGGGGAAAAAATAAAATAAAATAAAATAAAATTGCCCTAAAAAAATACAGTCTGTTAAAAAAAAAAGATATAACTTCACATGGAAATGTTCCAACTCAGTCATTCCAAGACAGACGATTCAACTGAGTGATCAAATGACCTATCTGAATTTGAAGTTCAAGAATATGATAAAGCTTAGTCTGTGTGTGTGCACACATGAATGTGTTTTTCTTAAAATAAAACTAGAGTTTTGCTAAGCCAAATAAGAAAATTATCTTATGATCTCACTGATATTTGGAATTTGAGAAACAAGGCAGTGGATCATAGGTGAAGAGAGGAAAAAATGAAACAAGTAGAGTTTTTCCCTAAAGATAAAAATGACATATGCTATTTACTGAAATAATATATATGTATATGAAATATAAAGAAAAAAGTAAAAAATTATCTCTATTTCTTCACCTAGAGATAAGCAATCTTAACATCTCTTGAATATTTCTCTTGCTCTCTCTCTAGGTAGGTAGATAGATAGGGACACAGATATGTACATGCATAGATGGATAAATAGATGGTAGAGTTTTATATAAGTGATATAGTATACATATTATTTTACAGCAGACTTTTTTACTCCCAAAATACAGAGTGACAATTCTCGTTAATATATCTGATTCTATATCATCTTTACAAATGCCACACTGATTCATAGCTATAATCTATTCGATTTATATTCTCTTTTTCAAGCCCTATTGTGAGGTTGGAACAAGACAAAAAGATCTCACGAGGCCAATGATGGGGCAAAGGATGCTTTTGGGAAAGGAATCAAGCCAGCACCATCTGGATGAAACAAACCTTTAGCAAGCCAAAACCTCTTGATTTCTTATTACTTAAAATTCTAGAGCTTCCTTCAGCTTAAACTCTTTAAGCCCAGGTAAGCCCGCTAACAATTGGATTTGCACTAATGCAAAAGTTTGGCACCAAAACTAATACAGTGGATACTTATGACCTTAAGAGTCCATGCTATCCCATGATTGTGTTTTCCATTCTACAGAGAAGCTCATACAGACTCTTGCCTTAGCTGGAGGCTCAGTCATTTCTCTGAGCTTCTCTCCTTCATTCTAGAAAGGATTCCAAGAACTTATGCTTGATCTCCTTGCTTACATCAATGTGTTCCTACTCTGTGCTAAATCCTGGGAAGACAGATTCTCTTTTTTTTGGACATTGAGATTGCAGCCATTTTTTTCAGTGTTATTCATTTCACTCAACAAGTATTAACTGAACACCTACTATATACCATGCAGTCTTCTAGGTCAGGGATACCTCAGCAAACAAGACAAACATGGTTGCTAGGAAGAGGTGAAAGAAAGTCAATTTCCAGGGCCTAGGTGGTGCAGTCGGTTAAGACTCCAGCTCTTCAGGTGGTGGGTGTTGAGGAGGGCACATATTGCATGGAGCACTGGGTGTGGTGCATGAACAATGAATTTGGAACACTGGAAAAAAAATTATATATATATATATATATATATATGAACAGGCAAAAAAAAAAAAAAAAAAAAAGAAAAGAGTCCAGTCTTGGTTTTGGAAGGCAGCTATGCTCACCACTATACCATCAACGCCACACTCAGCTCTTGGTTTTGGCTCAGGTCTAATCTCAGGGTCATGAGATCGAGCCCCGAGTTGGGCTCCAGGCTCAGTGTAGAGTCTGCTTGAGATTCTCTCTCCCTCTGCCTCTCCCCCAACTCATGCTCACTCACTCTTTCTCTCTCTCTCAAATAAATAAAATAAAATCTTTAAAAAAGAAAATCAATCTCCACAAAAGGAAGTTAGGGAGTTTAGGGGACTGGTATGTACAGCACTCCCCTGTCCACCCTCACACAAGTCTAGTGATTTTCTCCTTAAGATTATTTTTCAGAAGTGCTATCTGGGGTCGATGGATCTGCGTATTTAATTACTCTTCAGAAATACCAGATCAAATTGTACTTCATACAATAAAGCAGAACTAGATTGTGGCTTTCCATTTAACTTCTCTCTCTCTCTTTCCTCTCTCGCTCTCTCTCTCTCTGTCTCAAGGATATGAAATGTAAGTGAAGTCCTCCTCCCCCAAACTGACTTAAAAAAAAAAAACTACTCCAGAGATAAGTATTTTGATTTCCAATGATGAGAGAAAGGAAGTGTTCTTGGAATTATTTGTGTTCATCTCTCTCCAGAACAGATTAATGGATGCAGCTCTCAGAATCTCAGAGAGAAGCAGTTGTTGTTTGTTGTTCTTACTATTCCCCTTAAGAATGTGTCTGTTCTTCCATTGGGGGCTACTCTGTGTCCTTGGGAAAAGTTTGCCTCCAATGGAAAACTAAAAAAAATCTCTGGGAGCCAGAAAACTCTCAGTTCAGTAGGAAACTGTCGCCTTTTAGAACTTTACCCTTAAACCTTTTCCCTGGCTCTATCTTGACAGTAGTTCCCCTTTCCCCAGTACCTCCCTCCTCTTTTCAAGCCTGACTTCTGTAATCTCTTTCTCATTCTTAGATCCTCTTTGGACACATTTTATTTTTTAAATAAGAGGATTTCAATTACTATTATTTTTATTATTTTTAATTTTTTTAAATTTTATTTTACTTTTTCAGTGTTCCAAGATTCATTATTTTTTATTTTTTAAATATTATTTATTTATTTATTTGACACAGAGAGAGGGAGCACAGGCAGGGGGAGGGGGAGAGGGAGAAGTGGGGCTGGATCCCAGGACCCTGGGATCACGACTCGAATTGAAGGCAGACACTTAACCAACTAAGCCACCCAGGCACACCATCAATTACTAGTATATTTAAAATGGTCCTCTGGAAATGTTTATCCCAACTTTGGAGACATACCATGACCTGAAGTGCAACCAGGAGGGAAAAGTGACGTCAATTGTAGATGGTGAAATACTGTCAAGTCATCCAATGCTTGGCAGACTCTGGCTTCCTGCACCCCAAAATGAGAGAATATGCTCTTTTGTATTTATATACTGTCTCCTCCACTGAAAAAGCACAAGAGTTTTTTTTAACGCATACAATACTATCATTAGGAAGAAGAAGTACTTTTATTGGTCCTGAAGGGAAAGTAGGTCTATTTCATTTTTTGCTCCATCACAGAGAGCAGGATGATGGCTAGAGGATGATGGTACCACCAAATTGTCAAGGGTTTTATAACTCTCATATCATTCAGGTTCATGTTAGCACTGATATTTCCATTCTCAGTCTGTTGGGAAATTTCATCAGGGTCACATAATTAGAAATTGTGCAGTCAGGACTCAAACTGAATGTGGCAGTCCCATCGGCATGTTTTTGACCCTGCCACATACTGCGTAGGAGCCAAGGTGCTATAGGGTGTGAGGCAAAAGTGTCCCCACGAATTCATGCCTTGTCCTGGAGCCAGGATGAGGCCAACAGGAATCCAAAGAGCACTGGTCCTGAGTGTACAGGTCTGCATGGCCCCCTATGGGGCTTTGGTAAGCTCTCAAGTAATGTCCCAGAGGAGATGCTAAGAAAGAGTCTGGATTCTGAACCTTGGATGGAATGGAGCTAAGGAGCAGGGCTGTCAGCCACTTGGGGTCCCCAAGCTTTACTGGAAAATCCCAAGCCATCTAATAAGATGATCTACAAGAACTAAAAAAAATATTTTTAGAAAGTAAAATATATGAAGTATAATACGGTAAATAGCCAGATTCCCACTATAAGAATTGGTAATTTAATACTTATTAATATTAATATTTAATATTTTGTCATATTTACTTTTTTCTACAGAAGAAAATGTTACAAATATAATTTCTATAACCTTTAAAAACAAGCAAAAATTTTAATCTTTTCTTCATACATGGACATATAAAGGCTAGAAATAGTTAAGAGAATGAGGGGCCCAAATCACAGTTGTAGCAGTCTCTAGGGGATGGTCTGGAGGTAGGACTGGGGTGAAAGAAACTGCAATTTAGGTGGCTCCCTATGAGGCCAGTATGTTCATACAGGTGTATGGCACTCTCCTTCCCAGGACTGCGGGATTCACTTGGAAACCACAAGGTCTGTAGGCAATTTCTGGGAAGTTCGTCTGGCATTTGTTACAGTCCTTCCGCTCCCTAGGAGAGGCTGTGTGGCCCCTGGGCAATGGGATGTGTGTGGGACAATTTGACAGAGTCTGGTGGCCATTAACATGTGCCCTTCTCAGTAGCCTGGGGGTTGCCAGCTTCCCTCCTGGGACATGTTGCTATCCCTGCAGTATGCTGTACATCCTAGATCTTCCTTGATTCTGAGTGAGCTGACGTCTCAGGGTGGCCTGCTTTTGTCTCATTGGAGAAGCTTTTCTCAGAGGGAGGCCACTGAGCCCCCTCTGCTCTAGGACTTAGCTCCTTATCCCCTGAATCCTCCCTGCTTCCCTACCGTATCCTTTGTTGGACCCACAGAACTTCATCTCGCAGGAACTTCCTGGCATTTCACTTGTCACACTGTATTATGCAGTGTGTGTGCATGTGTGAAAGCCCCTTGAGGCTAGGGTTGGTGTCTTATTCATCTCAGCACCCCCAGCTTCCAACATGTTGCCTGGCATAAGTGTTATCATATGAATCATACATTCGACGAGTATAGGATTGGGGTGATTCTAAGCCTGTGTACTTCAGACTTTTACATAATGCATCTCTGTCAAGGGGGAAAAAGCTTGAGCTCAAACTTCCCGTCCCCTGGGATAGGGTTGAAATCACTAGCTAATATCTTAGAGTAAAACATATACCTAGTATGAAGTTCAATGTTAATGACAGAGGGTGGAAATATATTCATTTACTTGAGCTTCTGTAACTACCTACCACAGACTTGGTGGCTTAAACAATAAACATTTATTTCTCATGTTTCTGGAGTTTGGGAAGCGTAAGATCAAGGCACCAGCAGATTTGATGTCTGGTGAGAACCCTCTTCCTGTCTTTACTATGTCTTCACATGATAGAAGGGGCTGGAGTCTCTTTTGTGAGATACTAATCCCATTCATGAGACTCTTAAATGTAGCGGGTTGATTTCTTGTCAGATCTTGTCATATTAGTACCAAATGTTTTTAATCTGAAAAGGCAGCTGACAAAGAGATTTTACTCAGGAAAATAGGCTCTGCCATTTTCTATTTGCTTGCTCTTTTTTACTATTGCTTTTTGTTCATAGTTTCTTTGCAAATAATCCTTTCTCGGGTTGTCTACTTAACACCAGAAGATTTTACCTGCAAACCCACTTAAAGAGGTCCCTGTAGTGCACTGAGATGATCACCAGGGAAGTTACCATTAGCAGCATCTGCCTCAGGAAGGCCCACCTCCTGTTATGACCCCCCTGGTATGAATTACAGAGCATGGTGGCCACCTGGATGGCCAAAGTGGGGCCATTGTCACTAGGCTAAGGATGAGTTCAGCACTAAAACAAATAGAAACAGATATTCTAATATATTCTTTTGACACCCTTTTCATGCTCTGCTCACTAACTACGTAAGCTCTGAGGGTGCCAGGATTTGCCCTATACCTACTATATACCAGCCCTTAGAATAGTACTTGGCATGTAGTAGATACTCAACACATGCTTACTGAAGGAACAAATGTATTTGCATTGAAATCAACTTTTCATGAACCAAAGACTGATGTGGTAGCAGGTAATAAAGATTCAGGGGGAGCCCTGATTCATGTCTAGACCAGTCTTCCCCAGACCGGAGAGCCATCTAATCTGGAAGGACCTTGGACCAACTCCCCAGACTCTCACATACTACATCCATTGAATCTGAATAAGTTCCCTAAAAATTAACAGAGAGGGTTATGGAGTGGCTAGTATCCAATTTGGAGACCTTCAGATATGCAAAGAGTTCACTAAAAACAAACCTTGGGGGGGGCTTCTGGGTTGCTCAGTCAGTTAAGCATTCAACTCTTAATTTTGGCTCAATTTATGATCTCAGAGTTGTGGGAGCAAGCCCTGTATCAGGCTCCACGTTCAGCGAGAACCTACTTGAGGATTCTCTACCTCTTCCTCTGCCCCTCTCCCTGCTTGTTCTCTCTCTCTCAAATAAATAAAACAAATCTTAAAACAAACAAACAAACAAACTTTGGTTATAGTTTCCCAAATGGGGATAAAGGCATAAAAGCAGTCATAGTCACAGCAGCAGCAGCAGAAATAGCAATAATAGTAGCAACAATGCCAGTGGTAGTAGTAGTAGTAGTAAAAGCAGGGGTGGTGGTAATAGCAGGTATAGTTGTAGTAGAATAGCAGCAGTAGAGGTAGTAGCAGTAGAAACAGCAGTAGTGGTGGTAGAGGTAATAGTAGTAGCAGCAGCAGTAATTATAGTAGCAACAGTATCAGTAGATATGGCAGCAGGATGGCAGCTGTAGTCACCCTTTATTGAATTGAGTACTTCCTATGTGCAAAACATTATCTTAGATATAATCTAGTTTAATCCTAAAAATTTCCATGTTTAAAATGCTTAGAAGCTTCAATTGTCCTTAAAATGATGTCTGAGCTCCTTAACTTGACTTCCAATACCCTTCGCAGCATCTAGCCCCACTTAGCTGTCTTCTAGCCACAGTCTGTATCCTTCTTTCAGTTCCCCCGCACATCCTGTCCACTCCCCTGTGCATGGTACGTGGGAATAGGCACCAGTCCTTACTATTCCCAGCCCCCTAGTCCTTCCCTCTCCCACAGGCTTAGCATATAGTCAGTCCTATTAGGTGAAAGCACCTCAGGCATGGTAGTGTTGTGTTGTTGTAATTGCTCATTTAACATTTTATCTCCTTCTGTGGAGTCAGAAAAGAATGAAGCATTCAAAGAAGAATGGGGACATACCAAAAGTGCACAAAAGTCAACCTGATGAAGCCAATGGCAAAAGCAGGAAGAGTTGAGAGAAGAAAAATAATTATAATCATAATATTGGATTCTAATCCATAGAATGAAATAAATGTCCATGGGTTTCTATTAATATAAAAAATGCAAACCCAGTGAAAGGAGGAATTCACCTGTCTTGCCTACTGCTCATTATTGTATCTCTCTAGGGTCTAACATACATGACACATAGTAGGTGCTTAATGAGTAAGACTTAAATGAAGGAACTGTGATATTATCACCATTTCACAGATGATTGAAAATGATTGCTTGAGGAAGTGAAGTTAGTAAGGGGCAGAGCTGGGATTTGTACACAGGGGGTCTCTTTCAACTCTGCTTTTTCTTTTTTTTAATTCTTCCTCCCAAAGGTGAGGTCAAAAACTCAAATAGCTTCCTAGCTATTATCTTGCAATGTGAGTTGGGAGCCAGGATTGACACTTACCAACTCTGTAAGATAGCGGAACTCATTGTAAGGTATGTAGAACTATTATTTACATTGTCATATGCCACAAGTCATCAATCTTTGTGAGTCCAAGAGGTGAATCTCCTTGGCTTAACAATACGATAATAGTAAATGGAGAGATTGTTCTGACCTATCTTATGTCATTTAGAATTATTTTTGAAAAGTTCATTTAGTTAGAATGTTTTGTCAATGAGATAAATTTTAAAGTATTTTATTTTAGATGAGTTTAAAAACAATATTTAGCAGCAGCTATAATGATTCATACCTTGTTATTTGAAGTCACCCTTACTCCAAATGCTCTTGTACATCTTTGACAGCTCTCATCTTTGCCTGGCTCTCAATTGCTGGCTTATAAATTTGGTGTGTGTGTGCCAGTGAATTCTTTGGAATTTGTGACAATGTTGCATATTATATACCATGCATAATGAATAAAAATTTACTGAGATGTCCTATGACATATCCCTGTTTCCTGACTGCTTGAAGTAGCATTCAAGTATATGGAGTGACTTATGCCTTCCTAGATTCTGTTGCATTAAAAACTGTTTTTAGAAAAATGAGTCCAGAGATTTGATTCCTAGTTTCAAGCTCCCCAGGCTGGCAAAAGCTGGAATTGCTTCAAAGACACCAATTTCTTTGATGGCCACCCACTAGAACTCTCTACTGAGTAAAGAGAAATCCCCAGAGGAGATAGGAGTAGGGTCCTAAACTGTGTCAGGGGCTGCTTTGTGTTGTATGAAAATAACCATGACCAGACAAGCAAGATCCCCACTCTCTTGGGGCCAAAGTCTCCATGAGAAGTTGGTGACTGGAATGCAACTATGATGGGGAAGCAGAGATTTTAAAATGTAAGGATGGATTTTGTGGAGAAGTGGTTGATTCCTATATACAATGGAATATTATTCAGCCATAAAAAAAGAATAAACTCTTGCCATTTGCAAAAGCATGGGTGGAGCTAAGGATTATAATGCTAAGTGAGATAAGTCAGTCAGAGAAAGACAAATACCATATGATTTCACTCACAGGTGGAAGTTGAGAAACAAACAAACCAACAAAGGGGAAGAAAGAGAAAAAGACAAAGCAACAAACAGACTCAACTACAGAGAACAAACTGATGGTTACCAGAGGGGAGGAGGTGAGGGAAACTTAAGTAGGTGTTGGGGATTTAGGAGTGCCCTTGTTGTGATGACTACCAGGTGATGTTTGGAATTGTTGAACCACTATATTGTACTACTGAAACTAATATGACACTATACGTTAACTATACTGGAATTATATTTGAAGAAAAGAAGTGGTTGATTCCGAGTTTGGAGCAGGGAAAATACTAGACAAACCTGAGACTTGTGGGGCCAGAAAACAGGGAAGTGTTTGAAAAAGAAAGGGAAGGAACAAGAGACAATTTGAATGAACTCCCATTGACAAAAATTGGGATAAATTGAGATTAATGGATAATCTCACAAATAAATAATGGATTCTAATCCATAAATTAGAGATAATGTATTCTAATACACAGAAAAAAATAAATATTCATGAGTTTATAGTGATGGAGATAGATAAATGACAGAGAAGGAGCAACTCTTCTTTCCATAAGAATTCAAGTTAATAAATATGGAAGAAATAAGGGAAATACAAAATCACCAATAGACTAATATCCTAATAATCATTGCAAGCAAGATTCTCTGATGCATACAAAAATCACTGGGCAAGAAACAGGATATTTTCAGTCTCAACTTATTTCCCCAAAAAGATTGATCAGTTAGAGAAAAATAGTAACTTTGCAGTGGATAAACTCTGCAATCACCTTAACGAAGTGCTTAAGGAAACATCACCAAGGAGATCTGTCAGATGGCATACCCTTGATAAGATGCACAGAGGAGAATGCAACAGCATTTCCATGAGATCCCTGCCAAAAATGCATCACTTCAATACGATCAATAATGAGAAAACACCAGACAAATCCAAATTTTGAGACATTCTACAAACTAACACCATCGAAAGTGTCAAGGACATGAAAAACAAAGAAAGGCTGAGGAAACGTCAGAAAAACATCTCTGGTGATCTGCTCTCCAAAAAACAAAAAAGGAAGAGTTGGATAAAGAGATGCTTAATCTTACTCTGGCGGAGTTGGGTATCACCTGGCAAGGTTGAGAGTCAAGTAAAATGTATCGCTCAGGTGTCTATGGAGAGAAAATGAAATATCAGAGAAAAAGCACCTGAATTTGGCCAGTGTAGATGGACAGTTAAGATAGTGCAAAAGCAAATATCTTATTTGTCTCAATAGCAAGTTGAAAAAATAATATTTACTTGAAAAATCCCCCAAATTCTCATTTTTTCTGTCAGGTAGCCTACTTTGTACAGACTGCTATTTTAAGTCCTATGGAAAATAACAAAGACATAGAAAACAGAACACTTGCCCTAAGAACTTATTAGGTGGAAGAAGGATATTACAAGAGAAATACAGAAATCAAAGATTAAAAACATGCCTATATTGAATGGATAAAGAAAATGTGGTATATACATACAACGAAATATTACCCAGCCTTTAAAAAAGAAGGAAATTCTGCCATTTGTGACAGCATGGATGGATCTGGACAACATTAGACTAAGTGAGATAAGCCAGATGCAAAAAGACAAATACTGTATGATCTCAATAATAATTAGAATCTAAAATAGTCAAACTGATAAAAGCAGCAAGTAGAATGGTAATTGCCAGGAGCTGGAAGGAGGGGGATAGAAGGAGGTGGTGATCAAAGGTCACAAAGTTTCAGTTATTCAGGATGAGTTAAGTTCTAGAGTTCCACTATACAGCATAGTGTCTATAGCTAATAATACTGTACTGCATACTCAAACTTTGCTAAGAGGATGAATGATCTTAAGTGTTCTCTTTTTTTTTTTTAAGATTTTATTTATTAGTAAGGGAGACAGAGAGAGCACAAGCAGAGGGAGTGGTAGGCAGAGGGAGAAGCAGGCTCCCACCGAGCAAGGAGCCTGATGTGGAACTCGATTCCAGGACTCTGAGATCATGACCTGAGCCAAAGACTTAACCAACTGAGCCATGCAAGCATCCCATATGTTGTGTTCTCACCACAAATTATAACAATAACAACAACAACAACAACAACAACAACAACAATGATGGATGGGAGGAAACTTTGGGAGGTGATGCATGTATTTATAGCCTTGATCATGATGATGATTTTCACAGATGTATACATACCCCCAAACTCAAATTATTCACATTAAATATGTATAGCTTTTTACATGTCAATCATACCTCAATAAAGTGGTTTTTAAAATAAATAAATAAAAATCAATTTAAAAAAACCATGCCCATACACTTGGGTAGCTCAGTCAGTTAAGCATCTGCCTGGCATTCAGGTCATTATCCTGGAGTCCTGGATCGAGCCCCTCGTCATGCTCCCTGCTCAGCAGACAGCCTGCCTCTCCCTCTGCCCCTCACTTTGCTCGTGCTCTCTCTGTCTCTTTCTGTCTCCACCTCTCTCTTTCTCAAATAAAAAAATAAAATAAAAAACCATCTTGGAACACTGAAAAAATAAAAAATAAAAAAAATTTTAAAAAAGTAACATCTCACTGTCCCCTCCCAAAAAAAAAAAACCAAAAAAACAGAAAACAAACAAACAAACAAAAAAAACACAAAAAACCCCCATGCCCATAGGTATTACACATATTCTGAGATGTGATTTTGTGTAAAGAAAAGGGACAGCCTATTAAAGGTGAGTAGAACAGACAGGATTAGTCCAGGAAGAGGAAATTGAAAGCTGTGGTTGAATGGTTGAATTATGGCTGTGAAGAAAATATTCCCAGATGCAGAGACCTGCCTTTTCCTGCTAAAGACAGAGCACTTAAATCATTAGAAGACAGGGGTATGGTAGAGGTTTGAGGCAAACTTTGAGGTTTATTTTTTTGGTTGAAGAGGGCAGCATAGGCCACTGGGCCCAAGGTTATGAGAGCAATTGGTGTCATGAAGATAAACATCTTTGAAGTATTTGGTCAGATAATCGAGGTTGATTCAAGAGCACTGTGAGGTCTAGAGATTCTGAGAAGCAGGAAAAGAGTTCCATTAGAGCCCAAAGGATTATGAAAGCTATGATCAAGCTTGCAGAATGCTGCTGAAGACCAGAGTAGGTGGGATGTTGCAGAATAGGGGCTGGTCAGTATAAGCTGAGAAGCTCAGAGGCCCAGAGGCTAAAAGAAGGGATGAGGCCTTTGGATTTCTGCCAAAGAATAGCATTGGGGGTTTAATAAAAGTAGTTCCTCCAAGGTAAAGTCCAGAGAACTAGAGCTACCCAACTGAAAATTTATTGAGGAAAGGAACGATGCTCTAATATATCTTTGTATTTCCCCAAAATACTTAACCCAGAATATCATCTTCAAATGGAGTTCTATATTTCCCTACCAAGAGCTTCTACCCAAACCAGATTACAAGCAATCCAGAAAAAAACACATATGTGAAAATAGGAGTAATTTGCATCAAAGGTGTGTTTAAGGAATGAATTTAATAATAAGAAGGAAGAAAATGGAAGGCCGACGTAGATTGAGGGATTGAGTAAAAGTGAAGGTCAAGAGCTATTCTCATAGCATTTGACATAAATCAACATAGTCACTCAATCTTAATATGTGTTAATTTTCTGTTAAGACACTGTTTGATGGTTTTGATTATAATATCTTTCTATGCCCCTAAAAGTATAAACATCAGAAAAAAAATGGAGAAAAAAACAATTTATATAAATAACGTGTGACCTCATCACACATGTTGGGGTTTTCCCTAACTCTTGTGCATTTTTCTCAGTTAAGATTATATCACGCATACGATTTTGCATTCTGCTTCTTTCCCTTAACTTTATATCATAAGCATTTTCCCCAAATTAACAACAATTTTCACAAATAAATTTCCCAACTGTGTGAATGTACTAACATATATTTATTTGTTCCTCAATGATTAGATATTTAAATTAATTCCGAGTTTTATGTAACAAATGCTGAGATGAACATTTTTGAAGAATGTTCGGTTGCTTTCTAAAAAGAGTGTTTATTTCAGCCATACAGATGTTGTTTCATAAGGTATCATTTAATATTTATTTATTTATG
Organism: Potos flavus; assembly: GCA_028534135.1. Classification (NCBI taxonomy): domain Eukaryota; kingdom Metazoa; phylum Chordata; class Mammalia; order Carnivora; family Procyonidae; genus Potos; species Potos flavus. The sequence goes on from CM052886.1 coordinate 106,545,437, forward strand.
ATTTTTATTTAAATTCAATTAGCCAAGGTATAGTGCATCGTTAGTTTTTTTATATAGTTTTTTAGTTAGTTAGTTAGTTAGTTTTTAGTTAGTTTAGTTTAGTTTTTATAGTTAGTTTAGTTTTATAGTTAGTTTTTTTTTATATAATATTCAATGACTCATTAGTTGAATATAACACCCAGTGCTCATCATATTACATGCCCTCTTTAATTCGCATCACCCCATCACCCCACCCACCTCCTTTTCTGTAACCCTCAGTTTGTTTCTCGGAGTCAAGGGTCTCATATGGTTTGTCTCTGGTCTCATTTAAATGGGTATGAATTTTCTCTTTTTAATGATCATTTACTTATTTATTCAGAAAACATTGATTGAGTATCTAGTATGGGTGGAAATCATTCTATGTGCTGGCTGTGCAAGTTGGCAAGAGCATCAGAGTCCCTGATGGGGCTCACGCTTTAGTAAGCTGAGATAAGCCATCAACAATGTTAACAAATGTTGGCGAGGATGTGGAGAAAGGGGAACCCTCTTACACTGTTAGTGGGAATGCAAGCTGATACAGCCACTCTAGAAAACAGTATGGAGGTTCCTCAAGATGTTAAAAATTTAGCTACCCTCTGACCCAGCAATTGCACTACTAAGTATTTACCCCAAAGGTACAGATGTAGTGAAAAAAAAAAAAAAAAGAGGGGGCACCTTCAACCCAATGTTAATAGAAACAAGATCCACAATAGCCAAACTGTGGAAGGAACCAAGACGCCCTTCAACAGATGAATGGATAAAGAGGATATGGTTCATATATACAATGGAATATTACTTAGCCATCAGAAAGGATGACTACCCACCATTTGCATCAACATGGATGGAACTGGAGGAGGTTGTGCTAAGTGAAATAAGTCAGGCAGAGAAAGACATTTATCATATGATTTCACTCATATGTGGAACAAAAGGAATAGCACAGAGGACCATAGGGGAAGGGAGGGAAAACTGAAGGGGGAGAAATCAGAGAGGGAGATGAGCCATGAGAGACTCTGGACTTCGTGAAAGAAACTGAGGGTTTCAGAAGGGAAGGGGTGGGGAGATGGGGTAGGCAGGTGATGGGTATCAAGAGGGCACATGTTGTGATGAGCACTAGGTGTTATATGCAACTAATGAATCATTGAACACTACATCAAAAACTAATGGTGTACTATACAGTGGCTAACTGAACATAATATAAATAAATAAGTAAATAAATAAAATGTTAACATAAGGGGAAGCCAGATGAGAGGTGAACGGGAACTCTGTACTATTTTTTGCAACTCTTCTGTTAAATCTAAAATAAAAAAGTTTAAAAAAAGTCAACAAGTTACTGAAGTAGATTGTGAAGAACCACGTGGGAAGATTAGGCAAGTGTCTTAGTGTTGGCTTAGAAGGTTTCCCTGCATGGTGGTCTTTGAGTAAAGGCCTGATGAAAGGCAGAGAGCAGGCACAGATAAGTGCAAAGAATTTTCCAGACAGCGGTGTTATTAATGAAGCTGAATGTTTGTTTCAATATTGATCATATTGGGCTCATTTCATAATGAGGAATGTCGCTCAGTTCTTTCTGTTGACATCAGGCACCTCTAATAAACCCATCTATCTCAATGTATTCATCTCTAAAAATGGGATCACCATGTCTGCTTCACTTCTCCAGCAGGTTGTAGTAAAACATGATTGAGGAATCAGTGAAGAAAACCACACTTAGTAAGCTGTAGACCAGGTGTTAGGTTGGCTTCTTTGCAGTTTGTCACAGAACACTGATCCAAAGTGGCACTTTGCGGAGACTTCTAACCTCCCCCACAGTCCACCTAGACCATGCAAACAGGTCCCTGACTAAATGCTTGGCTCCCAGATTCCCTCATTCTAGAGCAAGGCAGAACAGTTACATGTTTCAAAAACAGTTTGGGAGAAAAATCCTCCTAAAAGTCACTGTATTCATAGGAAGCTCCCCCATCTTCCTTTCTTTGCTTGCTCACATTTGGCACCTGTTTTCCTTCTTTCTCTCACAGCTCCCAACAAATCTGCTCTGACTGGGCATGGCATAGAGCAGCGATACCTTCCAGGGCAAAGGAACCTACAGTAGCCTTTAAAGGAAGTTACCTTGGGTTGTTCCCACCCAGAGCCACTCCACAGCCACACTGAATGAAACCTCCTTGGAGGGAAGTGAGCAGCATCCATGGTCAGAGGAAACCTACTTCCTCCTGACCTCCCACTGCCCCCAAACTTACAAGTTTGGGGCAGGCAAATAGAAAAGCCTGCTGTTAACTGAAATATCCACCGTGTTTAAGATAGTTAATGAGTCCTCAGCTATCTCCCTGTCTGCCAGTAGGCCATATATGCCTCTTCCCCTACCTAACCTGTTTCCAAAGTTGAATTCCAACTACTTTTTATAGCACAGTTTGCCCAAACATCCTTCTGGTGCCTCAAACCCAAATTCCCAAGACAGAATTAACACCCTCCATCTTAAATGGCACTCCTTTGTCATCATTTCTTACTCCTTGTTCTCAGTATGTCTGGTGTCTCCCTCTCTTGCCCATACCTCAGAGAGTCATGATTCACTGCTCCAGTGCCTCCTTCTCTGTGACCTCCTTGGTCCCCAGTGTGTGCCCCAGACCCAGAAACACCTAGACTTTTCACCTGCATGCTCTTGTACCTCCAATCCATGTTGTACCCACTGCAAAGTTGTGTTCCTGAAACTTGAGTTGGGTTGTGGCACTTCCTACTCCAAAACTGTTAATGCAAAAAAAAAACAAAAAAAACAAACAACTGTTAATGTACCTCCCTGCTGCCCCATGTTGTCCAAAGTGTGTGGTTCTGGGACCTCTGAATCAAAATTTCCACTGTCTGACAGAAATGCAGATTCCTAGTCCTACTGAGTCTGAATATCTAGGATCACAGTGATGATAAAGAACCAACATTCTGCCAAAACAGTAGTTGGTTTCAAGGCCTTCCATGGTCTCCCTTGATGGGCTTCAAGTCTCCTTTCTGGCCACTTTACCCTGAGTCCTCACCTCTACCCTGGACTAGCCTCTTCTACCAACATCCCCTTTGTCATACTGCAGGACTTTGTCCATTTTGGCCTCAGCCTAGAGTGTCCTTTTCTCTTCTATGATATTGAAACCTTGTGATTTCAAGGTTCAGGTCAAATATCATCTTCATGAAGCTCTCTAGTTCCTTTAGTTGCCCTTCTCCTTTTCCATTTTGTCATAATTATATTTCATTCTGCTTTGTATTTCCTACTGGGGGTAAATTGTGTGTGCACATTCCAGGCCTATAATGTGGTAGGCTCCATGTAGTAGTTATCCTTATGTTTTCCTTGGTGTCTGGTGCTATGCCTCATAAAAGTACCCTTTCTGAAACAAACCACAGAGTCTCAGAAGAAAATCAGGCTTTGTTGAGATCGGGATGTAATTCCAGCTTGAAATGGGTACAGGAGAAGTGTTGTGTCCTTGCTGCCAATTTCAGGACTCTGCTTTAGCAAATTCTGCCTCCCCAGAAGAGGGAGGGAACCTGCGGCAGAATGTCTTATTGCGAGAGAATGGGAGCCCTAGACAATTCATACAACCACTCTGGAGAAAGGACCAGAAAAACACAGTGAAATGTTTACTGCCACATGGAAAGAATAGCCCAGGACACCATTGAAGACAGAATGAATGGTGTGGTAGGTGAGTTGGACTTACAATGCCCCGAAATCACATAATGTAGGCACCTGCTTATATTTCTCTAAGAGACCTGGTCTCACAATGGGGTTTGCAGCCCCTGGAAAAGTAAGTGCTTCCTGTGGTTATACTTTTGTAGATTAAGAAATCTGCAACTGGACAAATGGAAAAGTGAAAAGAAATCTCTCTCTGACAGTCAGGAAGAGCTATGAGGCTGAGGGTGGGGGCTGAATGCACTTCAGTAGAGTTCACGGAGTCTGATCACAAAATACTAGGGAGACACGTGTCTACAAAACCCATGGTGAGGAGAGTGCTAAAATTCCTGAGATCTATGCATGGGAATTCAGTAAAGAATAGACTTTTTTCTGAAAACTATTTGATAGGTTAATACAAAAATGGCACCTACAAAATATACATTCATCTAAGGCGTGTTTTAGCATGGCAATCAAAATAAACATATCCTGGAACTTAATTTTACTGATGGACCCTAAACTTGATTTTCAAAACAAAGAAACATTGAAGGAATTGTGAAATTTCCATTAAAAAAAAGAATATCAATTTCAAATTTATAACGATGGTGGCAAAAAACAATGTATTACAGGTTAGTTCTGTGAGCTGGATGCCTGGGAGGTGTTGCAGGAGAACAAAGATAGCCTGAATAGCAGGGTGGGGCTAACACAAAGGACCCAGATGGGTGGGAGGAGAGAAGGGCTGATGAGGCACTCACAAGGTCAGCAGGGAGGAATACTCACATCTCACTGGAGGTAGCAGGTACTTCTGAGCAGAATCAGTCTCTGAAAGCCTTCTGCTGTTCATAAAAAGTGCCATTAGCTGGTGTTATGGGATAAGCATTATGGAAAACAACTTATAACAACACATGCTTTGCAAGAATGCTCAAACATTTTGTGCAACTGTACCTGTCGGTTGAATGCCACCAACATGACTTGTGTCTATCCCTGTGGGTCCGTGAGTCCCTTCACAAGTCTTACTACCCTGTTCACACATATCCTTTCAAAACTTTTAAAGTTTGAGGTGAAATGGTGAGGCAGAGTTGAAACATACATCCTACCAAGCACTTGGGTCTGACTGCAATGCTCAGAGGGAAACAGAGCTGGCATCATGGTGCTGCCTCCAGTTATTCCTTTACTCACTCATTTAGCTGAATCAGCAAGTTGTAAGTGGAAGCAGAAACTCCCTCTGTGACAGGAGGATAAGGTGGAAGGGAAGCTCTCTGGGCAGTCTCATCTCCTGCCTCCTCTTCTCTGCAGGGAAGGGGTGTGCAGGTGAGGGACATGTGGGGCAAAATCATGCAGCACTCTGCACTGTGAGGAGTAAGTTAGCAAGAAAAATGCAGGGGGCAAAAGCCAAGCCTGCATGACTACCAAAACACAAGAAAGGCCAAGTCCGTGTGGCTTTGTTTCCTCAGGATGACCCTGAGGAGACAACGGAAGCTAGTGGAGGTGGCAGAGGTGACCATCTTGGGTAGGGACTGGCAGAATGGGTGGATGCAAAGTCAGAGGCCAGGGGGTTGCGGACATCAGCAAGCCATGTGGCCAAGGGCTTTCTTCGCTGCCCAGTTGCTTCTGTTGACAGGAGCACCTTTAAAAACCCCTTGATCTCAAATGTTCCTTTCTGAAGTGGAGTCATAACGCCTGCTTTACTTCTCCATTGGATTATAGAGAAAAATTATTGAGGAGACTATATTCAAATATGTCACAAGCCTCTATGCTATATCAGAAATGAGGCTTGGCATTGCCAACAGGCTGACACTGATGGACAAGAGTCTCATGGGAAAATTTCAAGCTGCACTAGTGAGCTTGAAAAGACAGAAGTGCTAATCTGCAATTAGAACATGGCTGGGGAGTGGGATGGACTTCCAAATCAGATGAGGCAACCTGATGTTGCCCTCTGTGCTCCCCCCAAATATCCAGACTTGAATGAGTATGTGGCCTTGTGGGCATGTGCCATGCTACACTGCCTTAGGGGAATACCGGTTCACCCCCAGGCAGACACAGAAGGCCCTTGGAGGGCCAGCCCTTTATTCTAGTTCAAGATCCAAAGCAGGGATCCCACATCAAACTTCCAAAGGTGTCCATTTCGAGCTGCTGGTGGCTTTGTGGGATAGGTGGAGAACATATGAAAACCACTGCCCAAATCAAATTGCCACATGACTTAGCCTGGGTAGCCCTCTCACACTTCTGAAACAGGACAAATCAGCTGCCTTTATTAAAGCCTTGGAACATTAAAAAGAAAATATGTTCAGATTTTTTAAGCTAAACATAATGTGGAGGAGTGTTGAAAAGAGGATTTTTTGAGTTTCCTAATATCCAAGCTAAAATAAACTTAGTCACTCTTGCTAAAAATCACTTAATGTGTGTAAAGCCCTTAAACTCTTTTGTGATAGAGGGCATTCTAGCATATAAAGTATGGAGTAAAGGAGGAACCAACAATTTCTCACTCTCAAACACTCTCTGTGAATCCTCCCCAAATAGCCAGAAGGATGTCTTTCCTCTCCCACTAACTCCTCCTCCACCTGTTCCAGGTGTCAAACTTCCCTCCAGTTCCTACACCAAGCCTTGGGTTCCCTAGCCTGTTGGTCATTGTCCACAGTTCCCCTACCTGCAATGTACCTCCACCCTACCCGCAATGTACCTCCACCCTACCCTGCCTGGGAAACCCCAGCTCTCCCAGCAAAGTTCTGTTCTAAGATCACTTCTTCCATTAAACCTCTCTGCAGCATTGGCTGAGGCCTTTCTAGTAGGCATTGCATCTTAGCTTCTCTTCCTGCCCCATCCTGCGCCCTTCTCCTGACTCCATAGGTATTTAGCTTGCAGGTATTTACTCCCTAATTCCTATAAGTCCCACAAGCTAACCTCCATCTTCAGGTCTGCTGCTGTTTCACCAGTTAGAGACTCCTCAGTCTTTACCTGAGGATCTCATTGTATTCTTGTCCCCAAAAGCATTCCCTTAAAGAGGATTCATTTTTAGAGCTGATTGCTACAAGGCACTCAGCACATTTAGATGCTATGGTTCAAAGATGAGCAAGAAATAATTCTGTGTTTTCAAATGCTAAAGGATCAAAGGAACAGTGACCCCAAAGAAACTATAGCACTTACCTAGATCAGTCAGGATGTTGGGATGTCATTTCAAATGTCCCTTGTCTAGTCTTCCATAAACCTCTTCCTCCTCCAGACTTCTTTATTTAGGTCCTTGGTCGTACCATTCCCCCAATTTCTGAGCCTGGAAAATCTCCAGTTATCTCTGTCTCCCACTTTGTTACACCATATCCACAGAACCTTTTATGTACTCTTCTTTCCCTCTAATTACCTCTCCATCTGCCCCTGTCTGAGAACTCCTTGTCATTCACCTGGTTCCTCCTAGGACTTCTGGCCATTTTTCTCTCTCCTACATTATCGATGCTACTTCTAAGCAATTCTGCCTTCGGTGTAGTTCTTACCTCATAACGGGAACACTAGTCCTGGTGATATAAAGCTTAAAGAATCAGTATGTGGTTTTACCTGTATCATTTCTCTATGCTATGTGACCAGGAATGTACTAGATAGATGCTGCTTTGTTGGCCTGGATTCTCAGAGTAGTGATAACCAGCCAGCGAATAACTCATGTAAACAAGTAGTAGTCCTGCTTGGTTGTAAGCCCCTGAGATTTTGGGGACTTGCTATCAGAGCATAATCTAAACTTTCCTGAAGATATACTCTAGCACCCAAAATGCCCTTGAATCTCAGAAGTAGTACTTCATTTAAAAATAATGGCATGTTGTTTCACAATATTCAGCTGAAAAAACAGTTGATGACAAACCAACATTATGAACTGCTACAAATGGGTGGAATTAGATAAACTTATTTGATTTTCACCTATTGCCTCAATTTTCAGAAAATACCCAGAGTTATTGCATTTGAATTTTTGTTGTCTTGGTGAAGGGAGTTGGCAGGATCAAGCGGTCCCTTGTTAAAAATCACATCATTACTTATGCAGAGAGCATAACAAGTCAGAGAGAAAAGAAATGTCACAAAGAGACTTCTTGGAAAACTGGCAAGAAGAGGAGACAAAAAGGGAACAGTTGTTTATAAACAAAGGGAAAGGAGACAACATTGCCTTAATGTCTTTGACTTTGTGACTTTTTGTCACATATCTGATTAAAATGACCAGTCCAATTTCCTGTAAGCCTGAAAGTGGGTTATATTCTGCCTAGGAAAAAGCCACATATATTAGCTCTGTGGCCTAAAAGAGTTCACAAACTAGTCCTGAACAGCCTGTGTTCTGGAAATGCCCATGATGGACCTCTGCAAAGTTCTTTCATCGAAGAAACTCAGAGTTTGCAAATTAAATTAGGAAAGTGTATACAACTCTGTATAAAAAAATATATGTTTACATACTATCTTGGTATTTGAATTTATCTCTTTACAAAGAAAGATCAATACAATTCTTTTAAACTGGGTGTTCAGTCAAAGCATTTAACATATAATTTCATTTCCAGAGTATTCCATCCCAACTCCTCTCCTGTATAAGTTGCTTATAAGGTTAGATTTTTTCCCCCCCAAAGGATTAAAGACGAGAGTAGTGGCTGAGAAGCAGTACTTTTTCCCTCCATTTTCCTCGAAGTGAATATGGCTTCATGAAGAAGAGAGAAGACCAGTTAGATCAGTGACTTAAAAAAAACCAAAAAAAACAAAAAAAAACACAGCTTTTCTTATTCGGAATTTACCATAACCAAAAAGGCCACTGGACTGTCATTAATGGTTTCAAGTTAAAGCAGAAATAAAAACAGACAAACAAACAATTTAGGGTTGGAAGGAGTTTCAATGGTTGCCTGCTGCCAACCTCCACCTAAGAGACAAGGAGAACAAGGTCAGGAAGACTACATCTTACCCAAGTTGTCCCAACCAATGAGTGCCCAATTGGAATGAAAATGCCAACTCCAGACTGACAGGCCTGCACTCAGAGGCTGATTCTGAAATATCAACACAACAAGCAGCTAAATACCTGTAGACTATGAGAAAGAACTGTTGGTCAGAATGTGTCCCTCAGCAAACTATTTGGACCTCAGAAGATCTCTTTCCTTATTCGTACAATGGGGCTGAATATTGCCTGCCCTGCGCCCTAGGCAGATTTGGTTGGGAGATCAAAAGAGATAAAGTCTATGAAATTTATTTATTTAATGCTGAAACACAACATAAATGTTGAAACGCAACGTAAATAATAATAGTCCCAATGTGTTGAACACTTGGGACATGTCAAGCGTTGGGTTAAGCATCATTTCATTATCACAGCACACATTATCACAGACAAGAAAGCCATAACCTTCTTTGCATATATGAAGGTAAGACCTTGGTTAAATATTTCACCAAGACCTCAAGGATTTGGGCCAGATCTAGCAGACCCTCATACTTGAGTATTTAATTAACAATAGTACCATACAATAATCATGCTATAATATTATATAATGTAATACAATAATACTGTATTACTATAATATATTGAATAGGATAGCAATATTACTATATAATATAGTGCATATTACTATAGTAATAGTACATATTACTATATTATATAGCATATTGTGTATTACTATACTAGTATATGGTATACTATTATGTAATACCATTAGTACTACATATAATACATATAATATTACTAATATAATATATATGTAGTGCCACCCCCTTTAAAAAATGAATTAGGGAGAAAATAGCTTTAGCAAAAACAAGATTTCAGGGCTCCTGGGTGGCTCAGTTGGTTAAGCATCTGCCTTCCACTCAGGTCATGATCCCTGGGTCCTGGTATCCAGCCCCAAGCTCAGGAGGGAGTCTGCTTCTCCCACTCCCTCTGCCCCTTCCCTTGCTTGTGCTCTCTCTCTCTCTCACTCTCTCAAATAAGTAAATAAATAATCTTAAAAAACCCCCTAAGATTTCCATAATTTATTTTTTGTGTCCAGTATGGGTTTTTAAAAATATTTTTCTTGGGGCATCTGGGTGCCTCAGTTGGTTAAGTTTGTACCTTTGGCTCGGATCACAAACCCCGGGGTCCTGGGAAATGTTCTGGGGTCCTGGGATTGAGCCCCACATGGGGGTCCCTGCTCAGTGAGGAGATTGCTTCTCCCTCCCCTCTGCCCCTCCCCCGCTCATGCTCTCTCTCACACATTCTCTCTCTTTCAAATAAATAAAATTTTCAAAAATATTTTTCTTGCATATGAATTTTAAAAGATTAACTTGTTAACATATTGAATTTAAGTAAATGTAACCTGTTTTACAGTCTTTATGGTTATGTAAATTGAAAATTACAATGCTCCATTCAGATTAGGCTCCATTTACAACTTCTGGACAACTCACTGAAATAACCTCCTCACAGAATGTAATGATCAGCTTCTGTTTGAGATAGACACTCAATTAACTGATTTCCTATTTGTTTTCACTTTTTAACAAGTTGTGACATTTCACGATAAATGTCTAGTCTTTTACCATTTTTGAAGAACCCTTTGGTTTACTCAAGTGCATGTACTGGGGAGGAGGGCAGGTAATGCTCAACTTTAAAAACTTTTGCCATTTTTGTTTCAACTATGACTAAGATGTAAGTCTTTGGTGAGTAACTGGCAACTTCTACCTGTTTATTCCTTCCCCTTCACCAGGGGTAACAACGACATCAAGAGTTTTAGTGTTTAAAATGCATTATTCTTTGTATTCACCTCATCATTAAAACAAAACAAAAATCGCTTCTAGCAGATCAACATGACAAATGAGTAAACCAGAAGATGGCGTTGAAGATTAACAGTCACATTTTAAAGCAAGGTATATGTGAAGTCTCAGAAAGTTTCATACAATGACTGTTGTTTTGCACTTCTAAAGTAGATGAGTGAAGAAAATGTTGAAACTAACAACCTGGTACAGAAGACATGTGGAGGAAAGTGCAAAAAGCTCATTTGCCATTTTTGTTCTTAGCAATTTCTTTCTGTCTGTTGAGAACACTTTTGGAAAAATAACCCACTGATTAAAATGTAATCAACACGAAGGCAGTGATCTTTGTTGTGTTCACTTAAGTATCCCAACTGCCTACAACAGTTTATGACATGTGGCTGGTGCCCCAAAAATATTTGTTGAATGAATGAATCTGTGAAAGGAAAAGAAAGGAAGAAAAACAGGTTATGACTAGAATTTTCTTTGAACAAAACTTTGTTGTTTATTACATAGACTCTGATAATGGAAAACTTGCTTGAGTGAATAAAAATATGGCATCCTGTTAATTTCTGAGAAAGTCTGTTAGTTTTAGGAAAAGCATACCTAATCTGTGCCTCACTGCCTGTTTTGCTCTAGCTTAAATTTAGTTTTTTCTTTGGATAGGAGACATTGACCTAAGATGTAAGTTTAAAAGAGAAAAATTGAGAAGTAAGTGAAATCAAAAGCTTTTCAGAAGTTGCAAGTTGACCTAGGGTGGTGGTGGTCTAAAATCATATAGAAACCAGTGATCTGACGGTTTACCTGAAATTGCTGGGTACATAAACATTCTGGAAGCATCCAAGATGCTCTGGTGAAAGCTTAGTGGGCAGA